>JASVER010000016.1:13907124-13917419 GCA_030449065.1 Oceanodroma leucorhoa | reverse complement strand
GTGGGCATGGTGTTGTTGGGTTGATGGTTGGACTTGATGATCTTAGAGGTCTTTTCCAACCTTAATGATTTTATGATTCTGTGATTTTCTTGCATTAAATGCTCAGGATTAAAAAAAAAARGAAAATCATCAACTCTTCTCTCATAGATGTATTACCTTGTTAATAAATCATCTCAAGAAAAAGTTGTGCACCCAACTTTGAGAAGGGGTCACCATAAGCAAAAGTSAAATGTGTGGGAAGGTGGAAGTTAGGATCAGTCACAAACATAACATGCAGAGCAAACTACAGAAACAAATTGAGAGAATGTTCTGGGGTTGTTTAGCCTGGAGAAAAGGAGGCTGAGGGGAGACCTTATCGCTCTCTACAACTACCTGAAATGAGGCTGTAGCGAGGCGGGTGTTGGTCTCTTCTCCCAACTAGCAATAGGACAAGAGGAAATGGCCTCAAGTTGCGGCAGGGGAGGTTTAGATTGGACATTAGGAAAAATTTCTTCACCGAAAGGGTTGTCAAACACTGGAACAGGCTGCCCAGGGAAGTGGTGGAGTCACCATCCTTGGAGACGTTCAAAAAACCTGTGAATGTGGCAGTTCGGGACATGGTTTTGTGGGCTTGGTGATGTTGGGTTCACRGTCGAACATGATGATCTTAGAGGTCTTTTCCAACCTTAATGATTCTATGATTATATGTTATAAAAACAYTTCCATTTGTCTACTGGTTTTGCTTCATTCTGTATTTTCTATTAAAACCAGCTGTTTTCCAATATTGCCAGTACTGCCAGCCTGAAAGCTTATCACTACTAGACAATTACCTTCTTTTTTCACTCTTTCCCCCATTATAACCAGTTATCTGGGGATCTTCTTTCCTCTTTGCCTCATTAAACATTTATTTCTTCAAGAATACAATGAAATATTTATTAAAAATAATGTGCTCTTTTCTTATCTCCCCTAAAGAAAATTCTTTTGTTCTTTTTTTCTGATATGAAACGGACAATATACAACTCAGTGGAAATTAAGCAATTACTCTAGTAATCTCATGTTGTTCTGTGTCACAGAGGTTTGACCTGCAGGGCCCAGCTGATCTTTTCTTCTGTGTTGTYTCTGCAGTGAGTCTAAGTGCTACTGATCGCATGGCTGACTTGCATCAGGTAGAAAATATGACTGCAAACAGAAACAGCCCTTTGATAGTCTGTTCTCCTGTGATGCATAAGCTGTTGTTTCTTCATTGTACTCTCAGGGAGCACAGGAACTCTAGTGAGAAGGGATTTCCCTTTCCTCCCCTGTTCTCTCCTCTRTTCTCCTTATATTAATATTTTACTGAAACATCAAATTGAAAATTCAACACAGAATACCCCATAAGAAAAGAAAAAAGACAATTTTTTTTTTCTCCTASTTGACTTTTGGTAAAATCCAAATTCTGAGATAGTTGCAGAATGATAGATGAGAGAGGAAACATGGGGAACCTGGACGGTGTCAGGAGAAGTGGCTTGCTTGCTCAGAGTCACAGCTTGAGGACAAGGACTAGCTGATCACACCTATTTCCAGGGAAACACCACATCAGCAGAGCAGGCAGAGCAGGGACAAATGTTTCTGCTGGTGGTTCAGATCCCACAGTGTTATTCCTTCCCTGGCCCCAAGCATTCAACTTGGCATCTTTGCAATGCCATTTTTTATATAGTTTAGGTTTATACCTCACCCCACCAGGTGTTAATTAAACTCTTTCTTTTTTGAATTCAGACTTCCTCTAGGTAGCATGGGTAAGGTATATGCAAACAGTCAACCCTCACTCCAGTTTCAAATCCCTCCCCTCACTGCTACTTCAGCCCTTGGTTTGCCCAACATGAAACATTTGAATTATCTTAGACCTTCCTACAGTCTGTCCACTGCAAACCTCAGGTTAACCCCTCCCAGGCCATTTTTGCAGCCCTCTTCCTTTTCGGAACTTCCCTGTATGCCCACAGTCAGCAGAGGAGGAATGAAAAGATCAGGGAAAACACTGTGGCAATTACTTCCTCCACAGCAGAAAACATCTTGTTTTCCTCCTTGCTAGCAAAATCACTGCCTCAGATTTTATCTGCCAGTCTCAGATGTTCATCATAATTGRTCAGTACTGGTCTAGGACACATGGGGTTGGTTGGACCAGGAGTGCCTTTCTGAAGTGAGTCTCCAGGTTATTCCCACTAATCCCTCCCATGAACTGGATTCCTTTTGGATTAAATTTAACTGGAAGATGTACTTAATACAAACTAGCTGTTAATGGGTACTCTATCCACAGGTCCACACTAGTGTTACTCCAAAGTAGAACCCTTGACACAGAGATATTGTGGACATTTCATTCTCAATACCAAAGGTATCCCTTTTCTAATCTGCTCCTGCTTGGCTACACTGCTTGCAAAAGGAGACACGGGCAATGTCTGTGCAGAGTTTCAGGCCTGTAGGGTAAACAAATTTCTCTTTACTTTAGGAAGAGGAGTCTGGCTGAGGTGGCAATCGATGGAGCAATGGATTTCTCTTGGAAGCTGAATGGGTTAACACTCATTTTTGTGGTTTGCACAACTTGCTGGGAGAGGAAAAGCTAAAGTGTAAGAAAGCAGTTCAAAGATCTGCAGCAATCAGGCAGTAACAAAGCACAAGGTTCAGAGGAGCAGCCCCGTTGCCCCTTACCTGGCCACATCCAAGTCATTGGAGAGCAATGACAACTGTGCTCATCAGCAAAGTAAGCAATAGTTCATCAGCACCCACCTTACAGGGAATTCATTCCTTTTCATTTAAGACCTAGAAAGTCAAAGCAGAAGACTGAAGCCATCTTTAAGGGAGATTATTTTATGGGAATAAGGCTGGTTAAGGAAATGTTGATCTGAGAGCTCCTGTAGTGTCAGGGATTACTTTCATTCAAACATACAAATGCTTATGGAAAACGAGATGGTCTCTCTATCATGTTTTTACACAAGAGGAAGGCATTTTATGAATTGGCCGCATTTTACAACACAACCCCACCAAAATCACCATCATTGCTTTCTGCCAATTCATTTATCTMTGCTGTTCTCTTCACTCCAGCTTTGTTTCCACATAGTCAGCATGTTTCTCTTCAAAAATCTAGTGCCACAGTTTGACAGCTTCTTAAACAAGAAGCATATGTAGTAGAACCACTTCAACAAAGGCAGCAGTTAGCTAAAAYAGACAACGTGAAGAGAAAGTAATAGTTCATGTTTCTCCAAGGGACCAAAGAAACAATTAAAGAGCCTTGACCCCATGAAATTAAGGCATGATTCTTTACCATTTTATGTGCAGTGCTTCATCTACCATGACCAGATGCTACCATTCTAATCATATGAGGTGACTTAAATCATATTTGAAGGGGAAAAAAAAGAAAGGTTAGCCAAAAAGTTAAATACACTAAGGTTGTCCTGGTTTCAATACTCATGTATTTCGAAAGAAGCGTGCCATACCACAGTCGGCTTTGGAATTAAGTGTTAATCTTTATGGCTTTGAGGTAAGCCATGTAGTAAACGGCTGTCGTGATTGGCCTAAAAGGAAGTTGAAGCTTTAATGAACTCCAAAAAATGAGCTTTGTGTCTATTGCTAGGCGAATATCTAAAACTCAAGTACAAAGTGGGCCAAATTCAAATGAAAATGCTAGAAAATATTTCTAAATTCAGAATTATTTTTTGGAACACAATTCCATGTCCCACGATGTCATGAAAATGGCAAGTTATTAAGATTAGGTAACATTAAATAAATTTTTGAATTTAGGCCATTTTGCTAACAAAGGTTATTCCTGTTCACTTTTGCAAAGTATAAGGTAAACATCCCTTCCATTAGTATTTCTAGTTCATTAATTCTATATAAGCTGCCTTATTCTCTCCCAACACAATTTTTCTCACAAGCTATACATGAAACTTGATTGCTGCAATGAATATAAGGCCAAAATAATGCCTGGAAGATTTCAATTTGTCTCCAAAATTTTAAAATCCATGCAAATGATAAAAGGGCCCTTCATACTACAAAATTCTTTAAAGTGTAATAAGCGTCAGCATTTTTAATTGCGCAAAGGAAAAATAAATAATGTTTTACCCTGACAAGACTCCCTGGCTATGCATGTTAACATTAACCCCTCTAATCCAGAAGAGATTATTAGTCTACAGTTGAGCCCACTTACCTCACAATGCAGTAAATAAGTTGTGAAACAGTATGCATTATTAAGCTACAGATTGACAGAAACTCGTTGATATGGGCCATGGTGTCTTAATAGGTACATTTAAAAAATCATTACGTGGCAATAAAAAGCTTTCCAGGTGAAAGATCTTTGCCTTATTCCTTTAATGGGAGATGAAAAATTAATTTCTACCAAATGTCTGTTTCAGTTGCTGCATGCAAAAAACCACAGGTCTCCAGAGTGCTGGCCTATTGCCTTACTGACCTGGGAAAAGCCTTTTTTTCACTACTCAGCCTTGTCCTCAGAATCCCTTTCACGTGAGCTCGGGGTGCACTCTCTTTAATTTTGGTTTTCAGTTAACATACCTTGAAGTGTTCTTCACAAAAGCTCCACTGAGTGCCATTACATACTTCTACAGAAAAAAAAAGTCTTCGCAGAGTGCAGCACTGCTAAGAAAACTGTTCCTTCTGACTCCGGCGTCTCACAGCATGATGCCCTGGGGATGAGTTGTTTCCTACAATGCTCAGTTGGGATGAAAGCTATAGCTTAATAGGTTCATGAGAAAGTTAACCATGTATAACATCACAGACRCACACTGTGGGCTTTGTAAGAACTTTAGCTGCCTTTTTCCTTGTGGAGTCCTTTTCTCAGCTGCAGTTGGACTCTGAATAGTCTGAAAATCCCTGGGAAGCTGTTTATTAGGTGTTATCTCCTGTTTAGGTGGAAGAGCACTTGGGTAGATCACAAATGACTTCACATCAGCGTATGTGACACAGACATAACAAGCAGGGTGGATGAACTTCTTGGGAAACAGTAACAACAGAATTCCATGCTGAGTCTCCAGTGGAAATGAGAATTTATCTGCACACACACACAAACACACACAGAGTAGGGCTCTGCATATTAACATCACCCATCGTTAGATCACCAACTTTCTTCGTTAAATTTTCTGCCAATATCTCTATTTAGTCAGTAGAAAAAACTATAATCTCCAGAGAGCAATTCCAAGGACATAAATTAAGCTCCTGCTTAGGTTCACCTTCAGTAAAGATTGACCGTCTATGCAACGCTGATTAGCCAGACTACTTAGCCAGCAAAAAGATGGCTGATATGAATATGCACAGCTCAGTTGCATCTCTCAGCACACACTAGATAGTAAAGAGTCTAGGGGCACTGCAGGAATCTTGATGACCCTAAATAAGGAGTAAGGGCAGAACCAGATGTGATTAAATATTGACATTGTGCTATGAACTCTCGCACTAAGGAAAAGAGGACTTGGAATCTGGCTGGAAGATTTCCTAATAATCTCCTCCCCATTAATCAATCCTTGTCGTGCAAAATGAATCAAAGTTTATTCTTTCACTTGGAGACCTCCTTCTATGATATCATTAACAGGAGATGGAGTTATTGCTTGCAAGCAGACAAAGAAGAAAAGTCCAGAACTAATCCAGTGCCTTATCAGGTTTTCCTTAATAACACAATCTCATTTTAGAAAGCCTCAATTCCAACGCAATTCCTCTAAATGCACTCTATGAAAGGTTTCATTTTCATAATTCTGCAAGTCAATAAAAATGCAGACCTGTCTGGACAAATGGCTGCTAGGGCCAGTCCTGTATATCACAACACAGAAAAAGCCGTCCCTACTCTATATCAACTCCCATACTTATTACTACTAAAAATAACACTTCAACACATCAAAGTTGCTACATAAAAAGACAGCTAGAACAAGAAAGGCATTAAGATAGATTTTTGACTGTTAATTTCTAGTTTGAGAAGTTACATCTAATTTACTACTAGAATTTTAAATGACTGGAACCCTATCTATCCTCCATGGATTGTGTAGCAATATAATTACTTTCTGTACTTAGTGCTTTTTTGGAATTTTAAGCTAAGGACATAGCAAGTGGCAAAAGGATTTATGCCATGCAGTTAAATTCAGTTTACTCTCTTTCAGTGATTTTTTAATTGGTATGTAATAATGGCCTTGTTAAATCCAAAGAAAGCATTGGTGGGTGTCCTGGTTTCAGCTGGGATAGAGTTATATTTTCYTCCTAGTAGCTGGTATAGTGCTGTGTTTTGGATTTAGGAAGAGAATAATGTTGATAACACACTGATGTTTTAGTTGTTGCTAAGTAGTGCTTACACTATGTCAAGGACATAGTGCTTACACTATGTCAGCTCCCCATGCTCTGCCAGGTGCACAAGAAGCTGGGAGGGGGCACAGCCAAAACAGCTGACCCAAACTGACCAAAGGGATGTTCCATACCATATGATGTCATGCTCAGTATATAAAATGGGGGGAGTTGGCTGGGAGGCAGCGATCGCTGCTCGGGGTCTGGCTGCACATCAGTCAGCGGGTGGTGAGTGGTTGCATCACTTGTTTTTCCTGGGTTTTGTTCCTCTCTCTCTCTAGTTTTCCTCTTTGTTACAATTTATTATTATTGTTGTTGTTATTATTATTATTTTATTTCAAGTATTAAACTGTTCTTATCTCAACCCATGAGTTTTCTTACTTCTGCCCTTCTGATTCTTTCCCCCATCCCTCCTGGGGCGGAGAGGGTGAGCAAGAGGCTGTGTGGTGGTTATTTGCCAACTGGGGTTAAATCATGACAGTGGGTTACAGCTTTGCCAATGTTCAGTCTAAATTGACTACTTGATTTTGAAATTAGTTAGCACTTTTTTTAATTTGGGGGGTTTGGTGATTGATTGATTGATTGATTGATTACTGGAGAGTCAGAAAGGGTCACCTCTCCCTAACTTTTTTCTTACATTTTACTGTTATCCAACTTCCTTAGTATATGCTGTCCCCACTGACCTCTGTGTTTCCCTGTAGCATTACTCTCAGGAAAACTCCCTACTCAGTAGGCACTGAAGATTTATTCTGCATTCACTCTGATCTTTCTGCACTMTTAAGCTCATGACAGCCATGTTCAAAACAGGAAAATATTGCACAGACTTCGTGCACAATAAAGAAGAGTTTTGCAAAAGATGTGAAAAATACAAAAGAGAAATAACTGGATAAGTGACACGTTGGAGACCATTACTCAATAGAGTTCCTGCCTTTGGCTAGGGGCCACCAACTGCCATTAGAAATGGACTGGAGAGCTGTCTCTTGCCAGCAAGAAACTTGTGGCCAAGTCTAGCAGCTAAGCAGAAAGTTTCTACAATTCAGTGGCTATTAGTCGTCCGTCAGAAGATGGAAAAAGAAAATGCTTGTAGCATTGTCTCAAACTCTCCTTAYGGTTCACAAGATCCTCACCAATCTAGCTTCAAAATAGAGGAAAAATGGAAAATAATATGCTCCCATTCAATAACAAGCCTATGACTTTTCCTCCCTGTTTCCTCCCTTCTCAGCCATGTGTATGTAAGGATGCAACTCAGCCAAAAAGGCTGAGCAAACAAGTCTTTCAAAAACCAAAGTTTTTTCAAAGAAAACACTTTTTGTAGAAATACTCATTTCAAAAATGTAATAAAGTTTAACTTTTTGTCACAAACCTAAAATTTTTAATTTTTCAAATTTTTCTGTTTGGACCTATAGTTTCCGTATATAAGTGTATGTGTGTGCTTGTAATACATACTAGTTCATTATTATAACATAAATACTGGGTCAAAATCAAATGGTTTTGTTGAAATCTTTTCAACACTATTGAAACAGAATGATCATGTATGGTTAGAAACCACTGTCGTTGTTTAGTTCTTATTTTCAATTGCAATCCTAATTTTTCCCCAGGTACAATTATTCTAGGTCATATAGTGATTCCAGATGTCAAGCACCTCTGTACAAAAACACGCCAGTAAAAAAAAAAAAAGGCTAGTAGAACTGTGAAGCGTTTTCTATGCTTTATATTCCTATATTCATGCTTCACTCTCCCCCTGCTGAGCTTGTATTTTCAAAGTCTGGAGAATAAGAAAACAACTGTGAAAACGTTGTTCTTAGCTCTGAATAGCTAAATGATGCATTTTTTCTAAGCACCAACCATGGTCTCCTTTTACATGACCATTATCAAAAAAAACTAGGATTAAGCCAAATGAATATATTAACTAGATGAGATTACTTGTCTCTCCCTCATTAATAATCCAAAAAGAGGAAAATGGACCAGTTTAATTCTATGCCAAGCCTTAACAACATACTTTGCACAGTGTATCAAAGGCTGGGTTTTTATCACAGTTACTACAGCGGATGCAGCCAAAGTAATCACTCTTGAGTCAGCTATGGGAGCTACGTTGGTAGCTATAGAGCAAGAATATCCCCAAGAGAAAAATGCCTCTCTTGAGGACATCTCTTTACTGAAGCTCACCCAAATATGTACCAAATGTACTTACTTGGATTTGAAGAGTCTTGAAGATATCTGTATTGCTGTTAATTTTCAGATTAGATTCGGAAGTTGCTCACAGGAATTCTACCTATAAGTCAGATTWTTCTCTGGTGCATTTGTATTCATTTCACTGGATTTATAACAGGTTTTAATCTATCCCATAGATTTCTGGAGATGCAGTTTAACCTTGGTATATTGAGGTGTCTGAATTTTTTCAGGTATTGCAGATCAGTCATGTAAGAGTTGAAAAACATAACAGTGATGCAAAGCTGATTTCATTAGATAAATATCTGAGTCAAATCTCCTATAAGGTCTCCAGTGGGTAATCAATAACACTGAAGGACTCTGATACAAATCTATTATGTCACAATGACCAGCTGCATTTTACCTTGTGCTATTATCCTACACCTTATGGTATGTCTAAGAGGAGGTGGCTGCCCCCACTACTCCTACCATCCCAAAGTGGCTAATTACTGCCACATCTGCTTTCTGTCAAAATCCAGAAGGCAAGAAATGTTTATCCTCATTAACAGAGTGCTCAGATTGTCTCCAGGTTAAGAAGGGAACCGAATGAGATTTCAGGTCTCAACCCTCTAGAAGACATCAAAGAGCAGAGGAACATAGGAGCTCAGCTGTACTCCTCTGACTACTGCCATTTCAGAAAGAGATAGCATGACATATAATGAGAAAAAAAACTGATATAATCTTACACATTTTTGGTTATTCATATTAACTAGCATAGCACAGACATAGATATCTATTAAAAAAMCTAACAGAAAGCATGTACTAAAACCACATCATCTATTCTGGACATTCTGAACAAATCTTCATTCATCTATTTTCCTTAACTTGCCCTACATGTAAGTTAACCGAATAAAAACAAGGCATTCCTCACACAAGAGTGTAGTAAAACTACAAACAGGCAACTGGGCCACTGTATGTGATCTCCCCAGCACAACCAAGATGCACTGAAGGTGATGGACTGCACCTCCATCTGAACCGTCCAGGCCAGGCAGAGAGCTGTACCAGGGTCAGCGGGCACAGAAATGTCCTGCAGAGGCTGTTGGTAACACCTGCAAGCTCTCCAACCTGCAGTAAGATGTTGGAGGACACTTCAGCCTCAAGGGTACCCATAAACCTACATCTCCATGCCTCTACTCTGTTCAGCTGACATATTAGTTCTCATTTTTCCCTTAGATATGATGTTCTTTCTTTCTGTTCTTACAACATTATTGCTGATGTCATGAACTAGACTGGGGTCACAGTTCAATGACTAGCATAATTAGGCTTTACTTATGAATATGAGAACACTAACATTGGTTACAGTTAAGGTCAAATTCCACTAATGTTTTTGAGGAAAAATAACAAGGGGAAGACATTTGGCAGTGTCAAAATATTTTGTTTCGGCATGCTGAAAATGACATGCTGAATTGCAGTATTTCAAAACACTCTTGTCATTCCAATGGAAGTTTGTAAGGGTCAAAACGAAAAATACAGTCCAGGTTAAACTAAACCTTTCAGGGAGGCAAACAACTGTTCTCCTTTAACTCAACTCTTTCAGTATGATGTAAACAACATTTTGTATGCTATTTGAAATAGAGCTTATCTTCATTTACATCTATACATGAAACTCTCTATGCAGCCAAATCCTTCACTGTTCTGCGGTGCAGTATTTGCAGTGTGTCACAATGCGAGGAGTGATGAACTTAGGCAGTGGACTAAGAAAGATAAAACAATCTTTTATTTTAAGGCTGTTATAACACAATGTGTTTCAGCTTTGAAGTTAAATTAGAATTTTAAATGGTTGATGAGAGGGGAATTGTTCA
>JASVER010000016.1:13587485-13906914 GCA_030449065.1 Oceanodroma leucorhoa | reverse complement strand
AGGGAGGAAGGAAGGAAGGAAGGAAGGAAGGAAAAAAAAGCTAGAAAATTTTATTTTGGGTCAACTCAAAATATTTCATTTAGACATGAAAGAAAAAGGTTGCTTTCACTGTTATGTAACTTATTTCCCCATCCTCATCTTTTAAGGGAGCTGAGTTCAATCAAATTTTACATGAAAGATGCAATTTCCAATGAAAAAAGTCAGAACACTGTAAGTGGCTCAGAGCTGGAAGAGTAAATATTTATACCTCAACTGTAAATTATAGCCTGTTCTCATTCCTTTCCTACAGAAAAAATGAAATTTTTCTGATTCAGGACTGCAGGAAAACAGAAATGCTGAAAGAAGGTAATTCCCTCAAAAAAACTGAGAACTCCTGGCCTCCTTTTTCCACAGCTCACCAGCAGTATGACACTTGCATCCCATTCTCCCGGTTTGTCCACTGAAAATCATTTACTAAATCTACAGGTTTGCCTTTCTTTAAAAAAATCACAGGTTTATTCTTTTTGGGAGGGAGAACTGAGCAGCCTAAAATGCAACAGCAACATGGTCTCCATATAAATCTGAAGATTGAGTGAATGGAGGCCCCTTATCACTAAACCTTGGAGTAGCTATGTGAAGAAGCTGCTCAGTATACTGCTTGCTCATTCTTCTTCYTCACATTACAGAACTCTGAGCAGACCCAAGCTACCACTGTGCCTCTTTATTTAATTTAAGGGGATTTTTTTTTTCTTTTGTTTCATTTCCACAGTAAGTCTCAAGCTCTTGTTTTCAAAAAGCCGGGTAACACTTCATAGCAAAATATTCAATGTTCCTTCTTTATTGTCAGCCTTGTTTATGCATCTGGGTCAAATCCCTGAGCCAAAGCAAAGGAATTGCTTTCAGAGGACTTGAATTTCAATTTTTGAACAAATAGTTTTCCTGTAGCAGCATTTAATTTCTTGACAGGCTCTGTAAGCCTTTGCTTTCCCRGCTGGAAGAATTCCTCTGGGTTGCTACATGACTGGCTGATGCAAAAATTGCTCAGCTGTCTCATCCTTGCTGGAAGAAATRCAACCTATGTTTCCAGCCACCTTTTAGTTCTGTGGATTTCGTACCCTTTAAACTTTTCAGTCCCTGTACACACTGCTGTTTCTGCTGCTAAGATTAACAGTGCYCTGAACTGGGATTTGGGTTATAACTACTAGAAGCCCAAGTACAGCAAAGTGGCTGCCAGCATATCTGCTGGGAATAACGTACAGATTGGCTGCCCAGAGAAGTGGTGGAGTCACCATCACTGGAGGTGCTCAAAAAACGTGTAGATGTGGCACTTGGGGACATGGTTTAGTGGGCATGGTGGTGTTGGGTTGACAGTTGGACTTGATCTTAGAGGTCTTTTCCAAACTTAATGATTCTATGAGTCTATGATTCTGTGATTCTATGATTGCTGTAGACCAGTTCCCCTCCCTCCCCGCCGTAATCTCAGCATATCTCAGATCCTCTCAGATCCTGCTAGACCAAAGCAGAGAATACCTTTCACTGTAGTCCCCCCTCCTCACACTGCCAATGCAGGAGTACACTGGAAGGCCTGCACCACCACCACAGTTATCTAAAGTTTTTGCTCTTTGGGAAGATTTGAGGCATGAAAACTGTAACTCCCACAGCATGAAGCAGACTTTTTCATGCAGCACAGACAACGCATTTGAATGGTAAGACAAGGTTTTGTTGTCTTTTGATGTGAGTCACTCTTCAATACACCATCACTTTACTTTCCCTTTATATTTCCATCCATTATGAGAAAATGTTACTGCAAAATTGAATTTTTCTTTCCCAGCAGTCACCGCTAGCAAGAACGAGTATTGTAGACAAATACAGGATTTCTTTTCAGCTCTTCAAAAATATTCCTAACTGTAGGACATTAATCTCTTTATGACTGCAATTAAAAATGTGTCCAACACCATGCAGATGTCAGCATACAAAATATTCCTAAGTGATGCTATAAGGACAATGGGCTTAGTAATACCTCAGCTGTTTCTTTATGAGAGAATTGATATAGTTTATTCAATTTGAGATCAAGAATTTTACACAGAATAATTTTGCCAGGTGGCTTATTCTTAGTAAAATTATGGATTCACAGTTTAATTACTCTAGTCTTTGTCATTCACAACACTTACTTAGGTCGCCTGACAATTCCCATTGTAGAACTTTGCTTTCAGGTGTTTATCTTTGCCACATTTTAGTATTCAAGCTGGATGTCTTCTTTTAGATTAAAAACTTATAAAAAGTTTCAACTGAGATCACTTATCCATTTCTGAGGAAAGTGATGAAAAAATCTTTCAAGACTTTACCTTCAATAATTCTTCAGTCCCTTCCTCAGTTTCCCTATGAATTCATGTTTTTGTATCACCGTATGGCCTTCAATCACTTCTTCCACATGCAATGTCCTCTGTGTGTGAGAGAAGAGAGAGGAAACATTCTAAAAGTAAATGTTAAAGCTGAGGTGTCACAGAAAAGGTGTTATCACAAAAAAGAGTGGTTAAGAAGTTTGGAAACAAACAATTTTTTTTATCTGAAACATCAAGATTTTAATTCTACATAAACTTTACCAGATCCAAGAGAAACACCCATTTTATTAACTTTCTATTTTATAGTGTAAAAACTGATTCTCCTCATCACTTAAAGCCATGCAGTTTTTAAAGTTACATATCCTCTCTTTGGGAATTAAGACATATGTCAGGGATCTCATTCATTTTTGGTCTACCTTCCTAGAGATTTCTTTCCCATCACAACTGACAGCATCACATACTGTCAAATCTTTCATAGCTGTCTTTGAAACAACTCTGCCTTTGAAAGGACTCAGTTTTATCCTAACATTTATGAGTTACAAATTTACTTAAAGTTCCTAAATTGCTGTGTTGRTATTTACCTCTATAAATTCTCAAAGCCAAATAAAATACATTGTTTTCGGTCAGTAAAGAAGAAACTGACAATTTAAAATTATTTACTCCAAACAAATGTTAACTAGTACTTGGAAAAGGAAATATTTTTCTTATTTCAGGTGTTTGTTTGTATTTACAGAAACTGTTTCTTTGGGATTTTCTTGTGCATTACCGTTACTTTAATATTTGCAGGCCTTGGTTGTATATGGATTTCATTATACTCAAAAAATTCATAGAAGTTTGTGAATGTGAATACATTTGAATGTGTATAAAACTCAAAAAAATGGTAGGCGAAGAGAGGTGAAGTGTTTTTCCTTGGCCGTATAAGTTTTATTCATAGTGTATCCTTGCTCTAGCTCTGATTATTGTGCACTAACCAACTTTAAGCATTTAAAAACCGTTAGCCTTGGTCTTTAAGTCTTGGAGTCCTTTTGCACTCTGCACCTTCACTATAAATTTGATTCTAGGTAACAAATTTTGTGTAAGGTTCCCTCAACAATTGCCATCAGATGTTGCTGCATAGTGAACTAGAGAGAAGAAAATGCACTGAAATCCTTCAAAAAGATTTGCTGTGAAGATTAAAGCACAGACTTTTCCCAATCACATATATTTTAGCTTTTCTCAGCAACTTGAACAGCTTTTAAGGTGGATAGCAAATTCATACTTGGTTTAAACTAAAGGCAGATTCATTGTTTCATTTACACTTCTCTGCGCTTCAAGCTAGCTGTAAACCTTATTTAAGCATTTGAGAACAACTCAGGATGTCTTTTCAGTAGCACAAAAGAACTTGTGTGTACCAAAACTCTTTGCCTTTGGGGTTTTTGTGTGCATGTCCCCATAGACCATGAAGAAGTCAGCACTCTAATAGACATAATCACAACAAACCTTTTCCTTTCTAAATTATTTGGATTACCTGACTGGTACAAATCTTCTCAGTGCTCTGTTTATCTGCATTTCTTCTGGTATGCATGGATTCATTTGCAGATCTGCCACACCATCCCATCCTGTACCTACACCATTACATACAGACCTAAGGTCAGGTCCCAGGTGCCAGTATCACCAGTTGTCTGCTAATTCACATCAGCTAAGGTTCAAGCTTCTAATTTTCATTTCTTTTCAAAAAGATAAAGGCACAGTTTTGGAAGATGAGGTTGTTTTCAATGAGAGAAAATTACAGTCTTTTTGACTGCTCACTGTTTTGGAAGTGTCTGGGCTGCTTGATATTTGCAATAAGCATTCCCCAAGTGGTCATAACCCCAGGGCACACACACTGGAGACAAGAGGAAAAGCAGCATGACTTGCAAGTCCTACATAAACCGTTTCCTACTCTCATGCTCTTCCTGACACATGAACTAATTCTCATTTCCTAGCCCCAAGGAAGAAGGCTAACACTGGTCTGAGCCTCACTTTTTTTTCTCCCAGAACTGCAGCTCATATTTTGCCGGTAGGGCTACTGGCAATTGATTGCTCTTGCTTGTGAAAGGAACCAGAATGATTTTTTTGGAAAAAAAAAAAAAAAAACCAAAACTCTACTCTAGCAGCTTTTCAGCTACTGATTTTCACAAACAACTGATACCTGAACTAAGACCAGAAATTAAATCCATTTACTTGCTCTGAAACTGACACAGTCTTCCATTCACTGCACAATCTTTCCTCTGTACCGCCAGCTGATGAGGTTTGTTTGCCTCTGAAGTCTTACACACAGATGAGTAAAGCAAGGTTGGTTTTTTTTAAATGCATAAAGCAAAAGCTCAAGAAGCAGTCAGCAGCCTGAATAATGAAAACTAATCATTATTTTAAACATATGCTGGATTTCTCACCAAGAATGTTTTCTCTGATAATACTAAGTGGTTTCACTTACCTGAGATCTCTGCCCTGATTTCATTAGGAGTTCTGTCTGAATCACATATGAAAATAATAAAGTTGGAGTAAGAAAGTATAAAGGCAGAAGGGCAGAGGGGAGAAGATATTTGATCACAAGTAAAAGTGAAGTGAAGGTCTCTTGACTCTTGTTATCCGGGGGATTAGCTTGAGGGAAACATCCATGACAGGCATGTCTTGAAGCTGACCAGGCATTTTATGGAATATACTCACAGACAGATCACTAGACTGGGAGCCAAAATATTTGAACTACAGCAAAGCTGAAACTGAAATTTCAGTCCTGGGAGAAATTCTGATATTTCAACTTTTGCTTCTGTCCTGCACAGAAAAAAAAAAATTTTTATTGGAAAACTATTTGGTGGCAGATTAACAACCAGTTCTTGTTGGACTGAAATGCTGTCTGATATTGGCTAAACCATTTGCCTTGATCATGCAAAACACTACAAGTTGTCCTTAAGTTTCACTGATGCGTAGTAAAAATTTACTGTGTCTCCGTGGCCCTAAAATAACAGCAATGCTAACAGAACACTTGCTTTCCTAAAGTACTGTGAAAGAATTTAAAAATATAACCACTTGTGGAAACAGAAAAAGAGGTAAATTCAATATTTCTATATTTCAAAATAAGAAAGGTAATAAAAAATACAATAGAATTGTAACAGAGGAATGTAAAATAATATTTAAACCCAGAGCAGGCTCAGGTTTGTGGTACACCTATTATAAGTCAGCCAGGAAGCCAAAGGCCAAAAGRCAGGAGAAGTTTTCACCATGAGTATTTGAGGATGGGTGAGGGAGTGTCACAAGGGTAATCAAGAACATATCGGGAAAGACTTATCGCTGGGGCTTAGATAAAATGTCCCAGCAACAGTAGCAAAACCTTGAAGCAAGCTGTAGAAATTTCCCTGAATGTGCCTGTGACTAGGCAAGCCAAGTAAGATACTAAATAGGAGATACTAAGCCAGAGAAGAYACTAAAAGACCAGCTTTTGAAGAATAAAAATGACAGATGCTTTTCTCTCTGCAGGCAGGGCTCTGAGAGCTAGATCTGCCACAGAGTCCCTCAGAGCTCCAGCAGCCACCACCTAATGCCACAGGTGGTGAGGATCAAGCAGAGCAGCCAGACCTGGAGGAAAAAGAGGATGAGATGCATGTATGAAGAAACAAGGAAGAAAGGAGGGAAGTGGCTCAGTTATTACAAACAAGTACAAACATTGTTTTAAAATGTTTTGATTGTAAAGCTTTCAAGAAGGGTGAGGTTTAAAAGCCTTGCGAAATCCTTTTGGTTGGTTAATTTTCCCGTCTCCCTTTCTTTTTCCCTGCCTTTCCTTTTTCTTTTTTTTTTTTTTTTTTATTTGCTGATTTAAAAGGCAATGGGGGAGGAGGAAAATGAAAACCAGGATGAAATGTGTTTCATTTTCATGTTTTGTTGCAAAGACACAGCATACTGTTCTTTTGTTCTTATTACTAAAGGTGTGAAAAGGAAAAAAACCTTTTCCATCCTGATAGCTATGCAGCCTGTTTTGTCAAGGGCCGGGAGGAGAGTCATCAGTGTGGGAAATGAATGAAATGGAGAGTAGGTCAGGAAAATGCATAATCATAATCAGACATTTCAGGGATCTAGATCATGGGGGGACTTCAAGATGCTTCAAGAAAGCAGACAGTACTGTGACAGAGAAGAGGAGATGATGTCTTCCCCTGGAGTCTCAGAAAACCAGCTAGAAAGACAAGAGGGAGGAATTAAGGAAGACTAAAGTCAAAGAAAGGCAGAAAGAAATTAGACTGAATCAGGAAAAGAAGCAAATGGATCAAGGATGTGAGATGCTTGCTAGCTAGGGAAACACTATCAGGRGAATCACAAATATATTTAGTGTTGTTTCTAGCAGAAAAGAAAAAAAGAAAGTTAAGCCAAAGAACAGAAAAAGTGATAGACCCAAGGAGTCTATGAGTAGTGCAGAGTAGCACACTATTTCAGGCAGTCAGGCAAACATGGCTGTAGGTGTCAGCGAGGAGTCGGACAAGAGCCAGAGTCAGCACAAGAGAGGTGGCAGGAGCCCGTGGGAGAGGGGATGTGTGGAAGCAGGCGTAGCCCTGTTTTGAAAGTAAAAAGCTCTTGCATCCGTTCAGTTGTACTCTTGAAACATACCTAGAGGTACAGCTGAGCTACAGGCCACGGAGGATGTAAACAGTCACAAGTCTTCAATTAATAAACTCAGTCACTGACCCATTTTTCAGCTTGAAATTATATATATATATAACCTGAACTCAACAAAATTGCTTTCAGAACACTGGAAAAAAACAGGCTGAATGATTTAACCCCCTATAAATGATGACATTGTGCATAGACTGGCTGCATAATCAACAACTGCATCTAGATATTTAGTGTGCTAAGTAATAATTCTCYTGCATCAGTGAATTAAAGAATCCCTAAATTCACATTAACATAACACGCACTAACTGCACCCAAGGAACCATTACAGTGTATCTCATTAATATTCAACAGTCTAATGGCTCCCCAAGCAGGCATTATCAGGATACACCCAAAGGGCCTCATTGGAGCTGTTACAGCATCTGCATTCAAAATCTRTGGATTAAACACTTGTTTAATAGGCTCCAATGTGAGAGAATATAGCAGGTACTGCCCATAATGTCAGTCATCCATGGGTGATGGGAGAAACTAATACACTTCCAGCAAGAATGACAAACCAGATTCAAACTGCCGGCAGCAGCACAATCATTTTACCAGTGYCTTTCAAAGACTGTAATGGGCACAAACTTCCCTAGTATGGTCTAAATTAGATAACTGGTTATATTACACTTTAAAATTGCAGCATAATCACACAGGAAAAAAAAGCAAAAAACAACTTCTCAGAATGATGGAGAACTTGACAGGAACCCTCAGAAAGGAAATTTCCTAATTAATGTCGCCCGATCTTTCTGCTGTAATTTTGTGGAATGCATGATGGTAGAAGAGATCATGCTGTATAATTTCCCCCAAAACACATTCATTTACATTCAAAAGCACGTTCACTTTCACTCAGAAGCAGTATAACTCACAATAATGGCTTCCAAACCTCTCCTATGTTTCCCCCAGAAAAAGGATGCTATTTCGGAGGACATGGAAATGGTACAAATGCAAAATACTGGAAAATAAAGTTTGAATCCTTCTGCTTTTCACTATTAATAATTTGGCTATGTCTGCAGTACTTTGAAAATTAAGCTGGTCCTGTGACTATATATATATCTGRCCTCTTATTACTGCAAAAAGAAACTGCACCACCTCATATTGCTGGAAGTACATGATTCTTCCAAACAACATTCAGAAACTTCAGTGAGTGGTTTGAAAAGAAAAGAGAAAGAAGAGAAAAGAAGGAAACAGTCCTTTTCCCCAATAATACTTGACCTAGATGAAACACATAACAGGATGTTACGATGCAGACTTAAAACAGTACCAATATAACTGATCTTAGCCTACTCAAGTAATCTCACTACTAGTGGTACTGTAGAAATTGTTGAAGTGAGATGACCCTTCTCTGGCAACAGCAGGAGAATTCATTAAAAGATCAACTTTAAACCAGGCTGCAGAGTGAAACGCGTGTTTCTAGAGTGCTCTCTGCTCATGAGCTTACTGCTTCAGTATTAGCTTTGCCTGTTGCTGAGGWCCATGGTTTTGACATTAAGGTCTGCCAGCACAGCCACATGAGCAAACCCATATAGCATAGATGGAATTAATCCTGACCAAAAAGTGCTTCTGCTGACAATAGCTTTTATTAATAAAGTGAGCAAAATTCACTATCTCGAGAAAACATAGTTGAATCATAATAAAGGAAATGTTGGCTACCACGTCACTTACATTGTTAGAGCAGCCAAAGCTTCTGCAGGAGAAATAGTCACAGAAAAGTGAAGCTACAGAATAGTGGTTTCAAATTATTGCAGTTATTTAAGCTAGAGTTGGTGTCTCTTTTGAGCCAACTTCGTCAGCAAACCATTTCTTCATGAGTTCTAGAGAGCTGCCATTCTAACAGCTCTTTTAAACATTTGAAAGATGCACTTTCATGCAGAGGAAGGGGGACCTACTGAATTTAGAAATTTGAGTCAGATCTTCAAAATATATCAATCCATATATGTTGAAATCTCATCATTGTTAAAACCAGCAAAGTTGGGRTTTTTCTTTATTTTTTTCTTCTGAGCTTTTAGAAGTGAAGCTTTCCAATTACTTTCTACAATTAGAAACATAATTTGAAAAACAATTATTCAGATGCCCACAAAATCACATCCTTCCGGGGTTCAAAGCCCAAGTGTCATGAGACTCCTCATGAAGCAAGAAAAGGCAATCTTGTAAACAGCAAAGCCAACACTTCTCTGCTCTTGAGGTGCTACAGAGATCTAGATAGGCTTTATCTTACTGTTTTATCCTGCCCAGCAAAAACTCTCTGCAATCACATCTCAATGGACCTGCATACTGCATTCATTTTTCCATTCACTTTTCCATGACTTCCCCAATAAATGTGGTTGGTTGTTTGKTTGKTTTTTTTTTCCTTCAGTGTTAYCTTTGTTCTCTTTTTCTAATTAAAGAGTTAAGAAGGAAAGGAAAGTCTGATTGTTTTCTACACTTGAAGCTATTTGCACAGACTTTAYGCTGTGGGGCCACACAGCCAAGAAGTTCTAGAAATGCCTCTGATAACTGTAGCACAGTGGTATTTATTTTGTTTCTGTTTTAATCAGCCTCGTCCACCAGTGCTCTGAATTTCCTTAAGCCTTTTAATCGAGCAGTATCTATAAAATATGTCACAGCCAAGGGAGTCAGACTGGACTGTGGCTTTTTGTGTGTGCGTGTTACAGCAGCCTGTATTACTTCATGGGAAAAGAAACCTTTGGGCACTGAGGTTCAGTTTGAACTTCTAATGTGAGCAGAATTACTTGCTTGCAGGGTGATCTGAAATAAAAAATCTTCTTCCCAAATCTGTTCTAGCAAAAATAAATTTCAACAAGCAAATATAAAGGAAGATTCATCCAGTAGGCTCCTACCACAGATAATTTCTCCTAAGCAATAAGCACAGCCTTAGGCTCCAGTTGATTTGCAAATGCTAAACATTTTCAAAATTGCCTGAGTAACTTAGAAGTCTGAGTCGCATATTTAAAAGACAGTTAGGCATCTTGGTCCCACTGATTTCTGGTGAAACTCAAGATATTTCTTTCTAAATTAGTGGTATCCAATGCAGAAATATCAGCTTGGCCAAGCTTCATTCTGCCCTGCCTGGCCCTGCCTCTGATCGCACCCTCTATTTCCTAGCTAGGGTACCCTTCTTCATCTAAGTGAAGCCCTACTATCATCTTTTCTGAAAACCCCTGAAACCTGTCCCTTTGTCCAGAAAGCTTAAAGGTATTGCAAGCACCCTATAAGAAATTATAGGCATATCAATGCCTACGCGAGTTTCTGTGAGAGATTTCCCAGGCTGTAACTGAGCAAAAGCCTGTGAGCATACAGTGCCATGTAGATATATTAGATGAGGTCTGAAAGCTGGAGAGCTGTGTCCCAGTTACTCTGCATTGTGCAAACATGGCTATGGTACTGCTCTGACTACAGTCTTATTCTGCAGCCATCTTGCACGGCTTTTCTTCCATGATTCGGATATATATCGAGAGCGAACACATTTTTAAACTGTCTTTCAAATAAAAATGTCTATAGTTGATGTCACAAAAACATCAGAAAAAAACTTTTTAATACTTTTTTTTGCAGGAAACATTAACACAGCTGTCTGAGGGATACTTGATAACTCAGACACACTCGATAACTGCTGAGAGGTACCTCAACTGAACGGGGAGTTGGGACTTAAGAAGACTTCATAACCAAAAGAAGTGGCTTTATATTATGACATAAAGGAGAATCTCACTCTAGCAGCCTCCTCTCAGACTGCACTTTTCTCCAAAGACTGCAAAGACTTGACAGCAGAAAAGAAAGAAGCCTCAGTTCTCAGCACACTTCCCCACCTCAGCAGTGTACCCAGCTATCACACCTCCACTGTGGTGCCAGAAGCCAGAATAACGTTATCTGCTCAAATGTGAGTACTGATTTTTCTTCAGAAGCATTGCTTAATCTTTATTTTCTGCAAAATGTCTTAAAACTAACACTTCAGGTCTATCACCACACAAAAACCTGCCAGACATTAGCAGAGAGTCTGATTCTGTACTAGCTAGAGGCACAAAGGTGAACGTGTAACTATCATTTCTTTCATGCTGTGAGCAAGGGTTACTCCTTTTGAACTTAAGGTCTCAATTTAGGTCCTACCAGGGAAGCCAGCCTTACATGTGATTAAGGTTCATGCACAGCCAACCCACAGAGCTGTCACTGCTTTAAAGTCTCTTATACTTTCCCGTACTCCCTGCAGACCAAGATCTATAGCTATGCTAGCATGGCTGCCTGAATAACAGAAATAGGAGAAGCAGAGCCAAAGAGAAAAATGCTTTCCCATGCACTGAAAACTGAATAGCTTTCAGACTTTGGGTTCTTCATAAGGTCCTTGATAACACCAACAGCTCCAACACAGAAAACTTCACTGTTATCAGCTGGCAATGCAGACATAACCTCATTTGAAAGGATGCAGAAAGGGAAACAAATTTTTTGCACTCATATCCCAAGAATTGTGCTAATGTTCTTATTTGACTTCCTCATCATTTCCAAAGGGGGAAAAGAAAAAGGAAGACAGACAGAAGAGGAACGGAAGAGATGCTTACCTTCAGAACTGACTAGCTACTCATGCCTACATTTCCCTAAAAAAAATTCCAAAACCTGAAAGACTGACTTTTAAACATTTTCTTTCTTCCCTCTCCACATTAAAAACTAAGAAGGGAAAACAGATGGGCAGGACTGGAGTGAAAGGGGTGGAGAGACAAAGGAATTGATGGAGCAAAAAGCAGAAGATCTGAATCATTCTCTACTTCATGGCTACCAAGTTACCTAACTAGGACCAAGTTATCTATCACCTGTTACAAAGTGACATTTAAAATCATCAAAATTTCTTCAATGGCAAATTTTGATCACTAGACATTGATACCCACAAGCCTCCATAAGGTTATTTAAGACGAATAGCTAAAAATACTTCAGACAAACAAAAGAGGCACAAGTTAATCTTCAGCTCTCCCACAGAAATCCCATGCAAATGGCCTGAAGCTCATCAACCCCTGAGCATCATAACAGGAGCTTTGGCATTTCTGACAAATGACAGGTTCACTTTCTGTGCCTTTCATCTTCTCTGTGCTTCAAATGGGCTGCTAGTAATTTTTTTTTCTCATCTTTTGTCTCCACATAGAATTTGCATTTGAATCTCTGAGGGCAAAACCTACTGTCTTAGGGTATGTTTGTACAGTATGCATGTGCTAGGGCTATAGTTGTGTTTGGGATTTGTGTCATAGTAAAATAACAAAGGTTTTGCTAAGACTGTAGGGTAAGGGCTGCCCACGTATTAGCCTGTTGACTTGGTCACTGAGTCTTAAAAGCTGCAGACATGTTAAAGTACTGACATGTTTTCCTTCTAGCCTATGAACACAGTTTTACTTCTTACAGAAAACAGGGTGCAGCAAGCAAAGGTGAGCACTCAGATCTGGCTGCAAATGGGACAAGTCCAGATCATGCAACCAAACCCAAGAGCTAGAGAACATCCCCAATTTCCACAGCACAAGCACAGCTGCACTGAATCAAAATTCAGTTTTCTAGGTTGCTTTAGACTTGAATTGCCTCTGATCTTACAGTGTGCTCTGCACAGTACTGGGCACAAATACACTGTGGAGAGGTGAGGAACACCACAGGGACATCACCTCGCGTCTATGAATGCCCACATGCCTTGGGCTGAGGCTGGAGGGAGTTCAGTCTAGTCCAGATAACCCACTGTCCCCTTCCTAAGTGGGCACTTTAGGCACAGATTCACTGGGCTGGGATGTGAGGGAGGGGGATTGGGGATTGCCCCTTACCCATTATCTCACAGCTCCTTTTCTTCTAACACAGATGGTCAGCACCTATGCAAGCAACAAAACCTTGCAGCCTCTCAAACAGGAGCAGCCCTGTTACTGCTCAAGGGGAGCAAACCCAGAGGGCTGATGGACTTAAAGAGAGGGACAGGGACTAAATCTTTCTTCTATCGCCAAGACTCTTCATCACCAAGGGAGGTGATCATGCCCCTGTACTCAGCACTGGTGAGGCTGCACCTCGAATACTGTGTTCAGTTTTGGGCCCCTCACTACAAGAAGGACACTGAGGTGCTGGAGCACATCCAAAGAAGGGCAATGAAACTGGTGAAGGGTCTGGAGAACAAGTCTTATGAGGAGTGGCTGAGGGAACTGAGGTTGTTTAGCCTGGAGAAGAGGAGGCTGAGGGTGGACCTTATCACTCTCCACAACTACCTGAAAGGAGGCTGTAGAGAGGCGGGTGTTGGTCTCTTCTACCAAGTAACAAGCGATAGGACGAAAGGAAATGGCCTCAAGTTGCGCCAGGGGAGGTTTAGATTGGATAGTAGGAAAAATTTCTTCACTGAAAGGGTAGTCAGGCATTGGAACAGGCTGCCCAGGGAAGTGGTGGAGTCACCATCCCTGGAGGCGTTCAAAAAACGTGTGGATATGGCACTTCAGGACATGGTTTAGTGGGCATGGGTGCTGGGTTTACGGTTGGACTCAATGATCTTAAAGGTCTTTTCCAACCTCAATGRTTCTATGATTCTATGATTCTAAGACTCCTGGCTATGGGGCCCCTAAATAAGACCTTACTAGGACAGCCCAGTACTATGTAGAGGCTGGATACCTGGGCTCAGATGCAGAGCTGTGGTTATGGGAAATGCCCTTGCCGTGTCTGGGCTTGTGTGGCCTGTCTTTCCTTGTCACACTGCCCATGTAATGGCTGGGGAGACTCAGTCCTCCCACTCGCACTGGAAATCCCTCTGCTCCTGCACAGTGCTCCTGCAATTCAGGATGTTACATGGAGGGATATAATACGAGCCTCTTGTGCTGCTCTGTGCTCAGTGCTACAGCACACCCATTAATCAAAGGTGAACCTTGCCAAACAATGTCTCTACCCATCTGGTTCTAAGGCACAATGGAGCAACAGAAGAATGTTTAAATCCCCATGAAAAAGCTAATTATTTTCATTCATTTGTTTTTGKTTTTTTTTTAAAGCAGAGAAGAATTTGTGGTACAATTTTGAACCCCAGCTTTGACAAAACAGAAGAAGTATGCCTAGGTTTTTGCCTGAGTAGTAAATGATTGTTACTGCTGCTAAAATATGGGCACAGCAGAATAATGGCACCCAGACCAACTCCCAGTGGAGATTTCTGCCCAATAACAGATATGTGTGTGAACATGTAATGAAATGCCTAGCAAGGGAAGCCATCGGTACAAATGAATGACAATAAAAGTAACAAGCAACATCAAGACAATCATGTCCCACTAAATGATGTCAGATGGTTGGTGCTTAAGCCGTTYATGGGGCATCAATGGAGTTGCCTCAGCGATGAGATTTAAGGGCCTGCTTCTCAACTGCTTTGTGGTTTATAGTGCTGCTATTGTCAGCACAAGGCAAGYGTGACACAAAGCTATTGTGACTTGATGGCATTTTTCAGTTATAAAAGATGATCAAAAATCTGACCGAAGAAACCTGCCACCACTTCACTTCTGACATGATTGTGCCAAGTTAATTGTTTGTTCTATCTCTGCTGGTTAATTGCAGGAACACGAACAACAGCTTTGCTCTTGAGTGCTCTCTGCCCAGTTGGCATCAAAAGCTCACATGAACACAGCAATGTTTGATGATTATCCAGAGAAATCATGGCAAGGAGGGTGGAAGGCAAAATGCTGCTACTGTTACTCATCTTAATTGACAATAGGGAAGGAAACAGAATGAAAAACTCAAACAAGGAGGACAACAAGGCTGCCACTTTGAAAAAAGCAGAAAGTTCCAGATGGTTGTCACTTCACAGAGCTGCCTCAGCTGTTCATGACACCTGCATTAGTGCCAAGCYGACAGAAACATAGTTTGAAATGGTCAACCAGAATCATAAATGTGGTCCTTGAATGTACGCAGTGGAGTGTCAAATACGACCTTAACACCTCCTCTCTTAAGACTGCAGTCTAGTATGTCAAAATACATACATCAAGGTATTTCCAAAAGGATTGAAAAGGGCAAAGTATTGTTAAACACACAGGATAATATACATTGGGAACCTGACCTATCTTATTCACAGAATATACATCACTAGCAATTTTCTTTGTGCTCTTATTTACGTAGATGTTTGCCTGTATGTGCTCTGACCCTTACAGATTTAATGCTGATACGCCTCATCTACAGCTCTTCTATTTTACACAGATGTTTTTTCAAATACTTAGCTGTGACTTTTCTGCTGTTTTAAGAAGTGCAAGAGAAAGGAACAGAGATTATACCCTATACGTATTGACTGAGTGTATCTGCAGAGAAAGTACCTACAAAATGATTAATCAATTACTTTCATTCCATGATGGAAAGACCTGATCTGCACCATTAAGGAAGTAGTTCACCGCAACCATGTAGGACAACAGCTCTGGGTTGTGTCAGCCACAGCAAGGGTTTTGTTAGGAATAATTATCCAAGGGACTAGACACAAGACCCAGACTCATTTCATAGAAGCCACCAAAGGATAATCATCTCACAGTGAATTTTGTTGACTACTCATGCAGAATGAACCTAAACAAGCATTCCAGTGTAAAATGCTCTAAAACTTGTTTCAAAGCTGTGAAGTTAACTTGTGTTTCAGTCAGCTTTAAAGTGGCTCTTCTCATATTCAGCAAAGCATGCAAAMAAATAATGAAAAATGTGAAACCCTGCCATATGCCTATGGAATTTCTAAAAGGTATTTAGGATCTTGAAAGAATGGCAATTAATATGTTCAGAGAATGAAATCTTTGCTTAATTCCGCAATAGCAAAATTTC
Source organism: Oceanodroma leucorhoa (assembly GCA_030449065.1). Classification (NCBI taxonomy): domain Eukaryota; kingdom Metazoa; phylum Chordata; class Aves; order Procellariiformes; genus Oceanodroma; species Oceanodroma leucorhoa. The sequence goes on along the minus strand of JASVER010000016.1, from coordinate 13,891,177 downwards.
TGAATAGGTAGTAGAAACTCAAGGGTAATATACCAACATGCCTAGGTAAAAAGCCCTTAGAAAAAAAGAGGGAAGTCAGAAGACAGCACATCATCAACTTCAAGCATCAGGCTGTGACAGGGAGCAGCCAAGGCTGACACTTCCCCACCTGGCCGATGACTGCCTTCCCAGCAGGAGCTTGCACTGAAGTTGTCTGCACAGCAGTGTCTCCATCTCAGCTACTCACTATGTGTGTTAGCCAAGAAAAAAAATAACACTATGTATGCTTATAGTTTGGGTATGATCCTGTTTGCAAGCTTCCACATAAGTAAAACGTGCCCAGATGAGCGTGCTCCAAAGAACTACAAGCTCACATAACAACAAATATCAAGGCTACTACCCTTATTTCCTCTCATGGAAAGGACTGGATCCTACATACTGTTGAGCAGCCTGGCTGCAACCCAATAAAGGACTCAAAAGAGTGCTGAGCTTAAGTTTGTAGGTAATCTACAAGGGGGCTATTTGCATACTTAGAGAAAGTAGGTGATTAAGTTTGATGGAGGTAACAGTCATCAGTGATTCTTTTTTCCCTGCAGACTTGAGAGCATGAAGTTTCTCACCAGTCTGACTAACCCTTTAGCTTAAAAGGAATACGAAATATGAGGAAAGAAAATATAACGTCTTCCTGAAGAATCACATACTTTTCTTAGATCATCTACATGAATTAAATGCATCATGCTCTTTAGGGTAATGTTTATGGGGGAATAAAACCAGAAAACTATATAGATTGGTATGTCCTTTGCTACCCTCTAGCCACACTTCAGTTCTGGTTTCAGTTGTGGTTGGCATCTCTGGTACTATAGCAATACAAACTGCAGAACATACAGAAATTATAACAGTAATAGCTGACATCTGTCAAACTGGAGTGCCTTGGTCAACATAAGCCCAAACAGCTAGCACTCAGGGGATGAGAAGTGTTTATAAAATATTTTCTACAGAAAAATTACTGTGGGGTCAGGATTCAGAGATACATGCCACTGCAAAACGGGTTATCTGCTCCATGTACTAGGAGAAAAACTGGAAGATATACATCAGACGATAAATGTGCTTCCACAGAAGACTGCCCTGACAGGGCATCTGTTTCCATCAGGAAGCCTCATTCGTTCATTATATTGATTCATGTGGCTGTCCTGAATCTTGTGCTGAACCTAGCATCTGTAATTTACCTTGGGCTTAAACCCTGGGCTTTTAAAAAGCAAATCCTTTTAAAGAAATTGGCTTATTTTCAAAAGACAGCTCCTAGATTTTTAATCTAGGAGTCTTAAAAGGTTCCCTAAGCTTGTGGAGAACCACGGCTGTGCTGTACTGACTGTTCATTACTTTCCTTAGCAGAAGAGTTGATATTTTCTCCAGTCTTGCTTTCTGCAGCACCTGTGTACCTGTGTGCATGCAGGCATGCATCTGTGCATGTACAAATGGAAAAATATTTTCAACTTAAAAGCATTTTAATTGTAAAGGTTTCTATGGCATTGTCATTCACAACTTCATACATCCAGTTCAAAGAAAACATTTTGCTGCAGGAAATGAAATTATTTGAAAAATCAAGAAAAGAGGAAAGAAATAAAGATGAGATATTAAATGGCCTAATCTGTGGACCACATACAGTCTTACTCTGCTAAGAAGCAGTAGCAAATGGCAGCAACAAATAAAGATCAGCTAATTGGGAACAATGCCTTTGTTATTTCTTAGTTGCTAGAATTCTTGTACATAATGAAATAAATCTACAGATTAAAGGACACACTAGCAAGGAAAAGCTTTATAAAAGGTGAAATATTAAAGCATGTGTAACCTTTCAAAACTTCGTGTGCTCTCCCAGATATCTGGCCTTTGCCACTTTTAAACCATTTTCCACATAGATAGTCAGGAGTGTGTCAGTGAGGTCTGATTCATGGTCTTTCACAAATCAAAATTTTTATAGTTCCTCTGCTTTGGAAAATCTACAATATCTTCATCAGGTTCCTTCTCTATGTTTTTCAGCAAGCTAATTTTTTTTGTGGCTAGCAGACTGGATCTCTTTTCCTCTATCTTGTTCTTTCTTTCCTTTCTCTTAGAAAGTATGTGATGGGATTTTATCTCCACTTCACTAGGATTTAAAATTATTTGTCATTCACCCCTTCTTAGGCTTTGAGGCCATTCATCAGTCACCTTCTATACCTGGTGAGATGGTTTATAAAAGATAGAGGTCTATTGACTACTCCCTTATTGTTATTTCATATGGCTGATTTCCACTGTGTTACAAGACTCTTAAATACTGTTCTGATGTTATCACAAATTCAAAACTTTGCAGTTTGTTTTTCTTTATCCCTCCACTGAATAAACTCTAGCTTCAGTTACACCTGTGACAGTCTAGAAAATCAATGGGACAAAAGATTAGGTTCATCAACTGGTTTACCAGTTGCTTAGGAGTATATTGTGACATTATTCTGTGTACTAGAGTTAAAACCTTATTTCAAAGAAAAGGTATAAAAGGATCAAATTAAAAAAGAGTATTTCAGTAAAGCACTCAATTATTTCCAAGGCTCTGCTAGGCCTTTTCACTACCATTATATTTGCCTAATGACTTCCAATTCAGAAATTATAACAAAACATCTACCATTGATTCACTGCATACAACTTCACGTAGAGAAAATATTTGGGTTTATTTGATTATGATGACCTGCTGAAATACTGATTATTTCGAGTGTGTTTAAGGATGGTAACTAATAATTCTTTGCACACTTTTAGTGAATAGTTTTATCCTTGAATCAAACACTCCTAAAGCACACAGTTTCATGAATTTCTTAATCCTTCCAAACAGGACAAAGATCTATGTTCTGCTGCAGCAGTTTGTGATTATCTGGCACAGTCAAATTTATGCTTTAAGACAGTCTGATCATACATAAACATYAGATGATGATAAAGCCTCTATGAGTTCTCTAGAATACTCAAATATCTTACTGTAGATAAAAGATCCCATGTCACGAGATGGCTTTTTAAAACTATTTTGTTTTTATTTTGGTATTCTGTCATCTGATTTACCCTTGACATTTGTGTAAATTTGTTGAACCTGACTGATTTCATGCTGGTTTTATGTCAGTGTAACCTCACAGAGCCAGATTTACTGCCACCTTGCAGCTGTTTTGCCCTACTTCTGCAATGCAAAACAGCTTTTAACTCTGTTTCAGTAACTACTTTAGCAGGGTTTACAATTGCCTTGAATAAGAAAGCCGCACAAATACGCATGCCAATGGCATTGGTGAAGAGATCGCTCATGATTTATATCAATGTGAACTAAGAGTCATGTCCCTTATGTTCAAGCATACAATATGAGGTGATTTAGCAGTTAGATTTTTTAGTCTTTATATTATGAATTTTAAATACAGTACAGTTTTCTTTCATTGTTTCTTATTTACACACTAAGGATTTCTCTGGTAATAACTGGAGGCTGAAATCCTGGCCCCCTAAAATCAAAGTTCAAGGAACAGCTCCAGTTGCACTCAATAGGACTTTACTCAGAAATGAAACAAATATTCAGAAGAATYCTTGCAAATCTTCCCAAAATATTTATAGGTATTGTCTTCTTGTAAGAATGCATGGAGTATAGAGAGCAAAGAATTATTTAATTTGTTGAATYTGACACAAATTCTTGGACTGTTTGGACTGCAATTACACAACATGCTATCTGGTGAGCAGGTGTCAGCATAACAGATAGATAAACTAGAAATTCTGCCTATAAATATGTCATTTATATGGCTACAGAAGTCTTAAATCATTTATTTATTGTTCTTTCGGGTCAAAGCAGTGGCATATTAAGTCATAATGACCTCAGCACAAATAGAGCAAACAGAGCAAATTTTTCTTCATCTACACTCATGCAATTTCAGTGATGCCAAAGCAAAAAGCCAGCATGTACTTTCAAACTGAATCAMAGACTAATGCAAGTCATACTATACTCTGAGTTCTCATTCAAAATGCCATTTTTACACACTTGATTATAACTGCAATGTCCATAAATAATTGGACTGCAAAATCCATAAATAATTTGTCTCAGCAGCCTCTATGTCAGATTTACTCAATTATTAATATAATTATGCATTTCATAACTGTCAACCCTACAAAGTCACACTCAGGGAACAAAAAGTCAAGGCATTGYCGTTTCTGGCTAGTGAACAAAGCAGCAGTGATGAAGGTCCTGAGGGTCCAGGTAAAAATTTCTTTCATTACACAAGAGGTTGAATTCAAAACTAAGATCTCCAGATAACTATATGATTCCAGAGTCCAGTGCTTTACAAATCAGATTCAAAAACAAAGTACAGCAAACTTCATGKCTGTATAGTAATAATCTGTATATTGACCTTGCTTCTGACATAGCAAATAATTCAAAACAAATAGCTAGCTCTTAATCCCATTGTCACAAAAACAGAGAATACAGGATGACTGGCAACATCTGTTGCATGTCACATGTTTAAAAAATGTAATCCAGCCACCGTTCAACAAAACTTGTCTTCAAACTAAATAGGCAAACGAATGCCAGCATGTGCTAGTTTCTGGGTTTGCTCCCTTTTTGGTAACAGCAGCTAGTTTAGATTSTGCTTATTGTCCTCTACCCTGCAGTGACAGATCTATTACAAAAGAAAAAAAAAGTCTAAATTTATATATATGAGAGTATTAGTCTTACAATAACCAAACAAGAAAGAGCTACATTTCAGTTCCTACTTTCAATACACTTCCCTGGTGTCTTTCTATGGAGTTGTTATGCTGCCATCACAGAATGTTAAAGAGGAGAAGGGGAAAGGGAGTGTGGGAAGGAGTAAAGGCTAAGGGAAGGTTGATCTTTCCTATGGGGTTTGGAAGACAACTTACATTTTGATCACRGCATGACTCAGAAAACCTTTGGGATCCTATCTGTCTTGGAGTTAAAAATTGCCTTCTGTTGATGGAATGCTGCTCTGGGGGTGCTGAAACAACACAGCGGCAGTCACCCTAAACACAGAGTATATTAATTTTTCACTGCTTACTCACAGACTCTACTATATTTTAAAAATTAAAACATCCATATGTTCAAGAAGCATATTCAAGTTGAGCTTGAAAAAGCTTACCCTTTTATGCTGTGTAAGGTATAGAGTTTTAATGTACTGAAAATCCCCCCTTTCTATTTCATTAAAAAACAAGAAGCCAAGGTGATTTCAGAGCTCAGTGAGTACTTTTTGAATTGTGAAGTGCTTTGCTTTTCTGTCGATGTGATTTTGCTCTTTTACAGTTTGATAATTGATACAATATGAAGTTCAGAATGCTCAGTCAGGTACATATTTATTTAATGGTTTGTGAATAACACATAATTCATGAACATGTTTGAAAAGACTTAAAATATCCGTTCAGGAATCTGAACAATGAGCAACATATAATAGGGCATAAAAGGTTCTTAAGCAAAAGAGAAAGTAAGCTTTCTTAGAGGATTTTCTGATCCAGAGACTCAAATCAATGCAAAACCTCTTATTGACCATAGCAGAAATCTGATTCACCATTTGTTTTGTTTCTATTGTTGTTATACGCATTTAATTCTTCCCCAAACTTGGATTGCCTAGTGGTATGTTCCCAGAAATACTACAGTAATGTAACATATAGAAAAATTTTGTAGGATTGAGTTATAAAATCTARATATAAATTTCCAAAATACCATTCTTTGAATGCATTCTAATCTAGAAGTTTGGGTCAGAAAAGGAGTGTGAGAGGATTTCCCTAATTCACTTTTTCTCAGAAGTTCCCCAACTAGCACAGAGTCAATACAAAGCACATGGCTGCTTGATGCTTTAACACTGAACATGCCAAAATTCATATACATTACAAATTATTCTAAACAGGTTGCCTTGGCTTTCTTTCCTGTAGCAGACTGTGAGGTTAAAATCCTCAGTTATTTTATTGCAATTATTGCAGTTATTTTAAGGTTTGCAATTCACACGTTTGTCTAATAGGTATGAGTGAGTAGTTCACTTCTTTCTGTATGTTGCAAAGACTTCACATAAAATATAAAACGTATGGAACCTAAGCTGTTCAGAAAGTCCAAATGTTGGTATTGCATGCCTTTTCAAGCATTATGTATCTAGAGTCCAAAACGGAAAATTGCAGCTTAGAAACATCTCAAGTTTCTCAGCAGTGAAGGTAAAATGAAATTTTGCTGTTTGAGGTCTAAAGGGCAGGTTGTGCAAAGACCGAGCTACCTGTGCCTTGGAAGGGAGTAGAACTGATATCAAAAACAGGGAGCACATCCCAWAGAGCAGGGCTTGCTCCTGTAGCTGATACAGGAACGAACAATGTCACAAACCACCTGATTTCTCCTTTACTAGACCTTGTCCTGGTTTCGGCTGGGATAGAGTTAAATTTCTTTCTAGTACTATGTTTTGGACTTAGTATAAGAATAATGTTGATAACACACTGATGTTTTTAGATGTTGCTAGGTAGTCTACTTCTCAAGGACTTTTCAGCTTCCCATGCTCTGCCAGGCGCACAAGAGACTGGGAGGGAGCACAGCCGGGACAGCCAGCCCAGCTGGCCAATGGGGTATTCCATGCCATATGATGTCATACTCAGCATATAAGGCTGTGAGAAGAAGAAGGAATTGGGAGATGTTCGGAGTGATGGCGTTTGTCTTCCCAAGTAACTGTTACGTGTGATGGAGCCCTGCTTTCCTGGAGATGGCTGAAYACCTGCCTGCCGATGGGAAGTAGTGAAGGAATTCCTTGGTTTGCTTTGCTTGAGTGTGCGGCTTTTGCTTTACCWATTAAACTGTCTTTATCTCAACCCACGATTTTTCTCACTTTTACCCTTCCGATTCTCTCCCCCACCCACCCAGGGGAGAGTGAGCGAGCGGCTGTGTGGGRCTTAGTTGCCAGCTGGGCTTAAAACAGACAGCAACCCTCCAGACAGCTACCAGAGGTTAAATAGGCAGAAAAAACATCTCTATTTTGCAATGGTACATTGACCCTGCCATTGTAGGAAATCTCTTATTTTACCTACTATTGGTCTGGATGTAAGTTACCTAAGAAAAACATCAGAAATCATCCAAGTTTTCACATGACTATGGCTTATTTTCTGATCAGGGAAGAGCAACCTAGCAATRGGGCAAGGGAGATAAGAAAAATTACAGTGAAGTACCTGTAGCTATAGAGATTAAATATTCTGATCTATTCCGGATGAGGTTCTACTTACAACACCACCAGCTTCATAATGATGAGGTGTCGAAGCTGATTGATAGTCTCTTGATTTCAACTCCTTAGGAGCTCTGGCCAATTGCTGATGGAGGAACTATGCTTTAACAGACTGCAATGTGAACCCGTCTCCTCCAAAGAGATCTGACAGGTTTCTCCACAAATAAGAGGATAAGAGCTATGAAAATAAGGATCATTGCATGGGATGACACTAGCCAGTTCTAAACTGCAGACATCTACCAGCTGGGCGAGGATGTTAAAAGGTATGTCCCCTGCTCAGGTATAGACTTGTACCAGGAAACATCCCTCACCAATTTTGTTGAAACTACACCTTTCCTTTCTGAATTGGCAGGAGAGGCTGGAATAATACATCCTGGAAGAGCTAAAACAACAAAACGTAGCTCTGTCCTGCCTTTCAAACCATGGGAAGAAAGAATACTGGACAGGAACAGGCCTAATAGTTAACGTCAGCACATAATTGATCAGCTTCATTAAGGATGCTTCTGAAATCTCAGGTTACTGGCAGCCCTCTGTACCCTTCTCAAGCTTGTTTTAGGCCTACTGCTCTATTTACTTACTAAAGAATGATCATCAGTCTCTTAATTATTTTAAAAATAATTAGCTTTTTATATTTTATTTGCTGATGTTCTAAACCAGAAATTATTATAAATCCCACAGTAGAAAATTGAATCTGTAACATGCATATGATGTTTAATATAGAAATGGATTAAGAACTTGCTGAAACTACATTTTATATGTTTGAATACCTAATAAGGATTTACAATAAGCAATGGATATTAATAGGCTAACACATCAACAGCAATGAGAGGCTTATATCACCGGGCTTTATCAAGACAGAAACTGTAGCATTTTACTTATACATATTTCTTTAGTATCCATCACTCCAGTTTGAGGGAATTTTTCAAGTGGGATCATCAAACATCTGTGAGTTACCATATCAAGGAGCTGCTCACAGTTCAAACATCTTCCCAACTATCTTGTTGAGAGAAACATTCTCGTCCATATTTGCTACTGGGGATGCATCTCATATAACCAGAATCCAAACTCTGAAGCAGCTCTAACAGACTAAAGAGGTGCACTTTGCAACATCTCCCCTGATCTGGTACAGGACTACTACTTATTACTTACGTGGATTACCCTTCCATTGTCACCTTTCAGTCACCAAACTCCTTGAAATAAGTCTTTTGGAAAATAYTTAATAGAGACCAGTAYGCAACTAMAAAAAAAAAAAAAAGAAAAAAAGAAAAAAGTGCACTTTACAACTACCTATACATCTGATTTAGTCCAAGAAGTTGTTTCATGTAGCCAAAATGCTGTAGTAATACTTACCAAGACAGACAGGATTGTCATCTTGTGTATTTTATTCACTGAACAGGATCTTATCTAGGGACACAGTTGCTTTTGTTTAGCTGCCTTCTACCTTTTCAGCACTTAAAACTCTTGAAGACATTCACATAATTCATCACCTGTCCAGACAGGAAGAAAAATCCTTTTCTAAAAGCCAAGGCACGAGCTCTTGCTACTTAATTCTGGCAGAGAAGAAACTGCTTTCTTCTACATGAATTAAATCATTGACTTAATGATTCCCTTGGGGAGAGGAAGTGTTTTACTTCAGTACATCATGGAAAACTACTGTTTCACATTAATAGTTTGTTTGAGAACACATGATTTGTACTTGTAATTTATAAATTTCATACAGGACTATGAATTTAGTTCACTGCTAGTTCTCAACAGAGCTAGCTATGATGGTAGCTACCAATGCCAGGGATGAGAATAGTGCTTGGTGAAATTAAAGGATGCTGCATGCAGACAGGATGAAGTAACATGCCGTCTTTTATACAAGGGAAAACTGAGGTACAAAGAATTAGATAACTTGGTTATGATCACATCAGATGACAGAGGCAGGCAGAGATGACAAATGTTCTGACTTTAAGACTTCTCTCTTAATCGTGGGGGAAAAACTCAGTCTTTTAAAAGATAATACATTGTATGTGCCTTCAGAAATGTGTCTCAGATTAATGGTTTTCACTAGAGACTGCAAACAAAATATAGGGACTTTTTACTGAAAACTGGTATTTGAGCCATAATAAACTAACTAACCATCTTACCAAATTGAAGACAACGGTTTTTYCTTCTGGTTCAACTACCTTGCTCGCAAGTATACTACTCAATTCCCAGTTCAGCAAGGAATAGACAGTAGACTTTTCTCTCTCTTCAACAAACTATATTTACAGTATATTCTGCTTATCCATGGACATACTTTGACTGACCATTCCCTTGTAAACTTTCATTTGCATCATTGCTTATAATTTTGTTATAAAAAAAAAACATTTTTAGTAAACTCATATTTGGACAATTCTGCCACATTAAAAATAATGAAACCTTTGGTTCACCCAGTGCCAACAAGAATGATACACTATTCCTCATGTCTTAGAATCATGACTTTGCCTTTGTACTAAGCAAGATAATGAGAAAATCTTTAATTTTCTCTATACATTCAGTCCCCAGCTTTACTTGCCAGCTAAGCTGCCAATTTGAACTCCTCTCTGTTGGCAAATCCTAAATTTTAATTTTCTAACATGCCCTCTGGATTTCTCTAATTCASATTCTAATAGACTCTGGTTCTCAACACCCAGGCTTCAGCAGTTAGTTGCAGTTAGTTCATAAGTGCTATTTTTGCCATATGTTGCCAAAGATACTTTCTTTTCCATGTCCTATTAATTTCAAGGGCACCTTCCTCAACTAATCCCTCTTCCAGCTGATGTCACTTTSAGGTCAAAGAGCTAAATTTCAACTGCACATATTGCTTTTCTTCCCCAGCCTAACAAGATAGTGACTACTGATGCCAGCTTTTCCATCTTAAACTGYTTAGGAGCAGGAATTCATTCGTCGTAATTCAGGTGTTGTGCAGGATCACTGCAGAACACTGTTGAAAAGATTAATTTCTTTTACTCTGTTATTTAAGGTTGGTACAACCTTTGCTGAGTAGAGCACCACGARTCACTGCAGTGCAAACATGCTGAAYTTTTATTATGGCTTCCTCCAGCCACCAGCTGACCTACTCTAAACGTGTTTTGAAACCAGGAGGTCTAGCTGCCATAGAAGCATCATACCCCTGTGTTTGCCATCCTGTCCAGGCCTGAGAGGAAAGTTATGTATGGCTTTTTTATGTTTTGGACAGCTACAGTAGGAGACACAGGAACAGAGCCTGGCCTCTGGTCTACCCACAATGTGCAGCTAGAGACCTGCCTCGTTGCGGATGGTCTGACACCGACCCTGTCGCCTCCACGCAATAGAAGTATTCCCACTCCAGTGGGAACTACAGATGGAGCTGGAGCACTCAACCAAAGAAAGGTGTTTTAGGAATAACTCTAGCTGTTATAAACTTGGCAGCTTTATACTGTGCCTTGGATGTATTCACTTCCAGACTATGGAAAGGCAGCACTGAGCCACATTTTGCTCCCCACCCTGGCACCTGCCAGGGTTGTCAGAGGGTCACAAGATCTGACTCAGTTACTTCTAACTTCCCTGTTCCCACAGGTGTCCAGGATATAGAAAGAGAAACATAATCTCCTCCCCAGGCAGCCATAAACAGAGCTCACCAGACAAGTATGAACAGGTTACACTTGTATTGGACATCTATTCTTCATTAAGATTAATAGATTCAGAAGCCAGAAGGGAACAATGTTATCATGTACTCTGGTCTTCCACCCAACACTTGGCCTTTCCCTGAATCCATCCTAGTGTCAAATCTAATCACTGTGCTTTGATCTTAATTTTTAAATTTCCAGTGACAAAGAATCAAAAACCTATRTATGTGAGCTGTTCCAATGGTTAATTAGCTTCTCAGCTAAAAGTATTGTCTGAATTTGTCTTATTTCAGCTTCCACGCACTGGATCTTATTATATTTGTCTCTGCGTGTGACACCAAAGAGACATCTCTTAAGCAGTTTTCTCTTTCCAGAGCAGCTTGTGCATACCGTGACCAAATCACCACTGAAATTTCCCTCTGAAAAACTTTATTTATTTAGGTCATCTAGTCCRTCGCTTTAAGGTATACTGTCTATATTGGTTAGCATACTGATCATTCGTGCAGTTTCCCTTTGAAACCTCTCAAATTTTTCTTGAAATGGGAAAACCAGAGCTAAGCACAAAGTTTGGTAAGTTAACAAAATATAGGGGGACCAGAGTTCTCTGCTCTGCACTCTAGTCCTGCAGACCACGCTGACCTTCAGCACTTCAGGGGTATCTGCATTCCCACCGGTGCAGTACAAAGAGGGAAATTAAACACACGGAGGTTTGATTTCACACACCTGTCATGGTTACAGGCCTGCATGTCCACATGGCATTTTTACCAGCAGTTAAGTTAAACCGATTTGCCATACTTAGGCAGGTGCTGCATACATGCRGAGTTAAATGCTTCAGGACCTTGTGTCCAGATTGCAAGTGAGGTGCTCTAGGCAATGCCTCAAGTGTGAGTTCAACCTTGCTTCCGCCAGAAGAGAAACCACACTGAGAACAGCAGTGATATGCTTGGGTATGTACATCACGACTCCAACAAAGACATGAGGCAAATCCACACCTAAAGAGTACTTCTCAAGGTCACACAGTCACTAATGTAAATGCATCTGGTAAGATCCCTGGTCTCTTTCTGAAGCACAGATYCCCCAAACTGAGGCCTCCATTCATTAAATTGCACTGAAATGGAGATTTATTTAAAGAAACCTGCTAAAGTATCCAGTCCATAAGCAGCCAACTGTACTTCAAACACTATCCAATACTGTCAGTTAATTCACCTCACCAATAAAGAAAATCCTTCCTGATTGGCTTCCTGCTGGAGATTCTGTGAAGCCACCCCCTTCAATTTCCTCCAGTTAACAAGAATTTAGTTTTGAAATTGTGGTAAACAATTTCAGGCTTCTTAAATTCCACAGGTATGGTGACAACTCCTCCCTCTGAGACACTGATGAACAAAATGTTGGAACTTTTAATTATACCTTGTAAAGATTTGGTGAAGTAAAAGAATAATTTATTCTGTTCTTTAAAGTATGGATAAGGTGAATATACATCCTGTGGAAGCCCTGGAAGTTACAGGAAAATATTAAGCTGGGTGGGTATGTTACATTAATTAATATGACTTTGATGGTGTAAGAGTTAGGCCATACACCGTTACAGCCAAACACGTAACTTCAAAAGGATCTAGTGTGAAGGAGCTAAGCCACAATCATCCTAAGTCCCAAAATTTGTGCACTAACCATAGTCTTGGACTTGTTTATTTGTTTTTATCTGGTTTCTTCTAGATAAGATAGTTTGTTGTCAAAAAATGTCCTAAAAAGACACCAAGTTGTTACCTTACATAATCTTAGCAGACTGACTATTGACAAATCCTTGACTAAAAGAAGTCAAACCAGAAACTTCCCCCTCTCTAGAAATAGTGGTAAATGATGAAATTTTCTGTAGTTAAAGTTTAAAAAAAAATTTTATAATTTTAAGTTATCAGAGGCAAACGGAAAAGGAGCCCTTGTGATCTGCTATGCATACAAGTAAAAAGTTGCTTTTCAACAAGCCTGAGTCTGACTTTATGTTATGTTGTATTTCTCCTCACTAATCTCTGGGGTGTAATCCTCCACAAGTTTTACAGCAGGGTYACCCCTCTACCTTCAGTATGGTTATTCTTCTTTTCTACCAGCATAAGCCCAAAAGAAATTTTGTCACTCATTCTGTTCACAAACCAGGGATAAATCACATTACAGAAATGCCCACAATGTCTTATTGCTTGTACAGAGATTTATTATTTGAAAACTGGTTTGATTTTCTACAGCAAATGACTAAGAGCAGAAATCTATAAGCACAATGATTGCCTCCTTCCTCAAGGCCAGTTTGTATTTCATACTCATACAAGTTCACAAAACAAGTCCAAAAGAACAACCACCTTTCTTCTTGCCATGTAAGAACTAATCACAGCCACAGAGCTTTTTCTCCAACGAGGTACTACGGGGAGAAAATGTGGTGCTTAAAAATAACGCATGACATAAGAATTTTGAACATTTAAAAAAAGATCATAAAACTCAAGCTTTATTCTAGCTTATTTTAGTATTTCTTTGGTGAAATAACAACATATAACCCAGCACATTAAAACGGTTTAAATTCTATTAGTTTTGGAAAGTGAGGCAAAATGAAGCAGCTTTTACATGCTTAATATGCCTCTTATTTTTACCTCACACAGCTCAGAAGGCAGTTACTGTAGTACCCAGGCGTAGCACTGGGACACTTCACGTGTTTTTCAGGATAGAGCTGGTCTGCTATGTCATCAAGGAAGCACCATATCTGGAAAGAGATCAACTTTTTCCTGGATTTGCTTAATTTTAAGCTTAAAGGTATAATAAACTGTTCTCTGGTGGTTACAATACCTTGYGGCTACAGTGAACTACCTTCTCATGAGTAGGTAGTTCACTCTTACCATGAGTTTCACACTGCTTTAACACAGCAGTTGCACACTGTTTATCTATACTGCATCTGTCAAGGGCTCACGGAGAAATGTTTTGTCTTTAGTGCTCTGTGACTAAATTACTAAATATTCACTAAATAAAGTAAAACTAATTTTTTTATTATTATTCATTGTATATTTTCATACAACAGTGTTACAATTTTCTTTTGAAATTTGGAGGGAACACTATGTAATCATAAATGCAAGGAGGCACAGTTACTTAGGCAATCAGTTGGATGGGAGGTGTCTAGGAGACATTTTGTCCCTTAAAATGCAATCAGTAAGTTACTGAATAACCCACTGCTCTAATCATGAATTTTGTCACATTATATTCATATCTAGAGGAATGGATGTTCTGACAAATGCAGAATGATGACGGAAGAAGCAGGCAAAAGCAGCAGCTGGGCTGTGAAGGAGAATGGTATTAAGAGAAACTTGACTGTCTGACATTGCAATAATACAAACAATGATTGCTCCAAGGAAATGACTTTCTGTAGTCATATTTTCTCATTGTAAGATTACTGTACCATGAAAGTCTCCTTTTCAAGGAGCTGGGCATAGTCCACACTTTTTTTTGCTTTGGCCATGCAGGGTGGAAAATACATACTCTCTCTAAACCCTAAAATAACCCATCTTCCCACACGCTGACCCAAKCAACCACGGCAGAACCCCTTCTGATGTACCTAAAAAGGTTTGCAGGCATGGAGAAGTTGGGGCAGGGGATGAACAGTGGTGGATCAAATTATTTCATATTTTGGTAGTGCACTCATTAATGCATCTAAGGCTTTTCAAAACCATATTGTGACTGAGCGCTTGAATTCACCTTTGAAACAAATACTTTCAGCAGATGTTTGAGGGGCCTGTTCAGCAAAGGAGGAGTGGGCAAGAAACTGGAACTAATACAAGAATTTCTAACTGGCTGTGAGGGAGCCTGTTTGTCTCGTAGAGATCATTATCTCAGTGTAAGGGCACGACTTTATCGTACTTTAAGTATTATCATACAGCCTCCAAACAACATTTTTTCTTACCACTAACTTTTGAATAAYAAGGCAGCAGGGAAGACAGCTGGAACACCTATGGGGGAAGCCATAGTGTCGTGGTTTAACCCGGCAGGCAGCTAAACACCACACAGCCATTCGCTCACTTCCCMCCCTGAGTGGGATGGGAGAGAATTGGGGGTGGGGAGTAAGATACATGGGTTGAGATAAAAACAATTTAATAAAACAGAAAAGGAAGGGAAAATAATGATGATGATAATAATAATAATTATTATTATTACTATTATAATACAAGATTATACAAAAAAAATTATGCACAATGCAATTTCTCACCACCTGCTGACCGATGTGCAGCCAGTCCCCATGCAGCAGTCCCCCAGCCAGCTTTTCCCTAGTTTATATACTGAGCATGACGTCATATGGTATAGAATATCCCTTTGGCCAGTTTGGGTCAGCTGTCCTGGCTGTGCCCCCTCCCAGCTTCTTGTGCATCTCCAGCCTTCTCAGTCAGTAGAGCATGAGAAGCTGAAAAGTCCTTGACTTCATGTAAGCACTGCTCAGCAACAACTAAAACATCAGTGTGTTATCAACATTATTCTCRTCCTAAATCCAAAACACAGCACTATACCAGCTACTAGGGATAAAATTAACTCTATCCCAGCTGAAACCAGGACACATAGGAACAGTCTGATCATCAAGATCATAGCTAGACCAGATCCTGTATTTGTCAACACATATCATAACTGTGATCTCTGCCATTTTATGTAAAGCAACAGAGGATAAACAGGCCAGTATTGTTCAGTAACCAAGGCTGAGGTTGGCTATTAACAATGACGAAAAAATCCAAAGCATTTATACCAAAGCCAACCTTACAAAATTGGAGTTTTTMTTCTCTTTGAGGATGTAAGAGGACTTTAAGACACTTCATCTAAAGGAGGAAATATATTTTTATTGAACCATTTTGCTCTTGGGGTTTTTTATTGKKTTTTTTTTTCATAGCCAGAGCATAGCCAAGTCTCCCAGGTGACAGCTTCTGGAAATAATATTTGTATTTTATCAAAAATTAGGAAAAACAAATACTACCTGAATAAAACATCATCTGTAGATAACAATATGTTGTCTCACTTTTTGCACAGTAATAACCTTTCATCTTTCTCATGTCCTAGATTTTATTTTTTACAGAATGTCTTCATTTCAGCAGGAACACCAAAGCAATACTTTTAGCCTGTGAAGGTTTCTTAGCCTTCACATTTGTAAAAAGATTTAAAGGTTATTGGCCTTCTCTGAATGCAGTCTTATTACTGTTGCAGGACTCTGCATATCATTTGAACTTTCCTTAATGCTTTGGTTGAAAAGGTTCTTGTCTGTAAGTTTTATTACATTTCTCCCTGTAAGTTTTTATTGCCTCAGAGTTGTTCTCTTCATTTTCACTGAGGTTCAGAAAAACTAAAAGGCAGATTTGAGAAAGAATATATTCCAAACTTAATAGCTCAAAAAGGTTTTCTGAGTTTCACACACCTCTATTCTGTYACATGACTAAATTCCCAAAATTTGGACCCCATGTAGTCATTTACAGTTGTACAAAGCACAGTCATGCTTCTACATCCATTTGTGTAGGCATGCCAAGATGAATGACAAAGCTGGTTTTGCGTATGTTTGATTCACTGTATCAATTCTTTACTAAAGATTCTTATAACGGAAGTGCCCAGAGTATAATTTAGTAAGAAGTCCCATATGATACCAGAGAGAGATGACATTTCTGAAAGTCCTTAAGTTCTCTTGCCAGAAAAGCTGATGAACATCTGTCCAAAAGAACRAAAATAATTTCAAAGAGATAATATCACAGAATTCCCAAATTTAAGATATTATGCTCCTTATCTTCTGTGYAAAGACATATATCACATCCGTTATGACTTGTCCTCTTCCATGAACAAAATTTATTTCAAGATTGTAAAACCTAGATGGAAATTTGAGGGGTTTGATTTTCACATTTTCTTTAAATTTCTGCAACTCGAAAAGGAGACATGCACATTCGAAGCAAGCTTCATTTTATACTGAGAACCCCAAAAGAGTAAATGATAGTTTACTACAGTGGTACACAGAAATCTGTCTCCTCTTCAGAAGGCTCTTGTCTCAACATGATAGTTGTGCTACAACAAAAATATTACATTCACACTGAAAAAGCATTATGTGCAAGCACATATAAGCATAACCACACAGAAAGCAAACACATTCTAAGAATAAGTATAAAATAAGGAAAGTAAGTATAAAGTAAGGAAAAAAACACACAACATGTAAAACCAGAGGAAGTATCTTCAAAACCCTAACAGGCAACTTTGCTCTTCAGTAAATAGGTACCATCATACTGGCACCTCTGCTCTTCAGTAAATAATGCATTTGATCTGCTCTCACCAACAGCAACCTGAATTAAAAACTCAGTCTTTACTTTACTTTTACAGCTGCAGAAGGAAACATTACCATTCACCTCAGCAACATCCATGAGCATGTCTGGTTTTGTACACTGGTGCTCTGCAACAACCAAAATTTTGAGTAGCCTTAATTATGATTACAACAGGGCACTCAAAGGATTCCTCAAATTAAACAATTCCTTACATGTTTCACWCTCTGTTCTACACATATATTTCTGTGGCTTGGCAAAACTGTTTTGTGACCATAATCAAATCAGAGCCAAATTTCTTCCAAAACTCTACTAAAATCACCTATATTGTAAAACTGTAACTGATGAAACCAACGGTGAAGTAGGCTTCTAGTAAGTGCTTTACACACAGTACACATATTCCACAATGTATCCATGTCTCCTTAATGTGATCCTTATTCCCTCACACTGGAGCTTGTGAAGGAGGCAACAAACTATAGCATTATGGAAACACACTGTTGCCAGATTTTTCAGCTGATGACAAAAATATATGGAATCTATCTCCTAATTCATAAGATACTGGAAGTGTGAATGGTGTGCCTTCACATGCTGTTAAGCACACACTGTTGAGTAACACCACCAGTATGCCAGGTGCAACACAAAAAACATGCCTGTTTTGGAGAACACAGCTCAGCCACAGGCAAAGTACATGGGGAGAAAAAGGGAGACCATCTATGATATGTGTGTCTTYCTGATTATTTTCTTTTGGTTTAGGTATATTACTTTTATTATGAACACAGTATTCATAGTTACAGTAAAAATTATTTCTTCAGAGGGATTTGAGATACAAAGGATTGGTTTTATATGAGGTTTCCCTTTTGCTTTTAGAATGATCATSAAATTTAAATAGTTACAAGCAAATATTCTCTCATTATTATACAGGTCATTCCTTTTCCCTACATCACTCCTTGTTATCTGCACATTTTCATCTGCAGCTGTGGTACGCAGGGAAGTAATATTTAAATGAAGCCATTATGCCATTTTTCCTTACAAAGTCTTTTAACTGAAGTGAGCACAAGTCAAATCCCTCCAAGTTTTTCAAGTTTAGACCCACCACTGAAGCCATTCCCTCAGATTAAAAAAGGTGCTTGCAGAAGCTAGATGTGACAACCCTGGAAATTTTTGGAAGATCAGCTTTTGATTTGATTACAAGCAACTTCCCCCCTCTAATTTTTCATATCCCACTTCTCAAATATACTTCATTTCAAGAATCGGCATTGCAATGGAGGAGCTTCTGGCAAATGAATAATGTTGTAAATCATAAAGCCATAATGGAAGGTAAAAGCCACATTAAAATTCACAGTGCTTTTCTACAAGGATTTGTAGCAAAGATTTGAGTAATGTAAGTTCACACATGTCTGAATTAAATGGGTCTCTGCTGTACACTCATCCATTACTGCAGGGGAACAGAGTGGTGCTTAAATAATGCATAGGGATTCCACAACTGCTCAGGACAGAAAAGATACCAATGCAAATCAKTTCAGCCCAGAAAAATGAAGCCGAGGACTGTATAATTTCAAATCATAATTTAGTCAGAAGAGCAGGATTACCTTCTGTTCTGAAGTGAAAAAGAAATACAAAAAAAATGCAGTGGACCACGGTGAGTCCTCAATAATGCATCTAAAATCAAAACACCCAACATAAGCAATACAAATAGCRTTAATACTAGCTCAAGGTCTCATGAGAATAAATTTACCCCASTGCTGTAATACATGCATAGTGCCTAAGAGGTCTTTTACACAGACACTGATTGAGCTTGTCTTTGTTTATTTAGGAACTGGTCACTACTTCAGCATTATGGAAATTAAAGAAAATAGGAGAAGGCACATGGAGCAGGCTCATCAAGAAAGCTGTATTGTTGCAATGTACGAGCGGTTTTGTGAATTTTGAGTAAACCATGATTGTTTCATATATTTCTCACCTTTTTATTCCCCTTCATTTTTCTTCTGCTCCATTTCATTCTTTTTCTTTTGTCCTGCTTGCAGTTACACAGTAATCTGACAGAAAACAGTTCTGCATGACAGGAACACAAACTGCACAAAACTTAAACTCAGCCTTGGTGTAACATCATTTCACAGATTTCAGAAACCTTAAGAGATCAATATCATTTACGGTGCAACAATGCCAAAACATGAAGACCAATAAACGAAGTATGGCTTGAGGTGCAAATAATTCAAAATGAAAAAGTACAGCACAGAAGTGAAAGTCAGAGGCACTATCGCAAGGCGTATACAACTGCACCATAGGGTCTTGCGTGGCAATCAAACCAGTAAATATGCTAGCTGTCTCCAGCAAAGGACTACTTCATACTGGGGAGGAACATAACACCCCATGTCCACACCATTCATCTAGCCAGCATTGTAGATTGCCAGAGTGAGACCTTTCATGACTTCTCAGTTTATGCCCTGAAGTGTGAGGTTTGATTTCCCTTATTTTATTCTGAATAACATTGCTGGTAATGGCAATCTGCCATTTTCCCAAATCCAGTACAAGTATTATTTTGATGACCTCCTGTCATGGTTTAACCCGGCAGGCAGCTCAACACCACAAAGCCATTTGCTCACTCTGCCTCAGTGGGATGGGGGAGAGAATTGGAAAAAAGGTAAAACTCATGGGTTGAGATGAAGACAATTTAATAGGACAGAAAAGGAAGGAAAAATAATAATAATCTTAAAAGAATATTCAAAATAAGTGATACATAATGCAATTGCTCACCACTCAGTGGCCGATGCCGAACCAGTTCCCGAGCAGCGGTCCTGCCCCCCTGGCCAACCTCCCCAGTTTTTGTTCAGCGTGATGTCATATGGTATGGAATATCCCTTTGGCCAGTTTGGGTCAGCTGTCCTGRCTGTGCCTCCACCCAGCTTCTTGTGCACCTCCAGCTTCCTCGTTGGCAGGGCAGTATGAGAAGTTGAAAAGTCCTTAACTTAGTGTAAGCACTGCTCAGCAACAACTAAAACATCAGTGTGTTATCAACATTATTCTCATCCTAAATCCAAAACACAGCACTATACCAGCTACTGGGAAGAAGATTAACTCTATCCCAGCCGAAACCAGGACACCTCCAGTGGAAACATATTCCTGATTCATATTACGCACTGCGTGAAAAAGATGGTGCTYTGTAAGATGGTGGTTTTGTTACATATGTATTCACAACTTTGAAATATATCCTGAGGATACATTTCACAGACATGTTTAAATTACATGCATTATATCTCTTTTATCCTGTCACCTCCTGTGCCTGAAGTCAAAGTTTTCCAAGACACTTTTTATATTTCAAATTCTGGACAGCTTCAAAGAACTATCCTTTAAAAATGCCTCTCTGATACAGATTTTCTCCTTCCCTCAATATATATGCTTAATACTACATATATGTAAGGAGAAAAGGGAAGATAGTACATGTAGTTCACATACACCAATTAGTAAAGCTTCATGCCTACCTTAGTATCTTCAGTTTCACCCATCAAAGGTGATGTTGCTACCATCACCCCCTTAAAAACACTGGGATATTGCTGTTAATAAACTAACTTAAAACAGCTAACAGTAAATGTAGGGTACTTAAAAGGTACTTAAAAACATAGTTTGCGGTTGCTAAGAGAAATTATATTCAGTCTTTATACCTTTTTGCATTCTTTTTTGATCCAAAAATTACACACTTCCACTGACATACCTTGAGAAATGTGAAAATACAAGGTATTTATGACCTACAAGAAATGTAGGGTGACAGCCCTGAAAAAATCACCTCTCTTCCCTGCCCAAGGTCACAGATAAGGCTGAGAGACTCTTCACTGAGGTTTGTAAAAGCCTACTAAATGATCCCTATTTGCCTTTGTCAGGCACATCTGCATTAAAGAAAAATGCAATGGTAATTATAGTCCCTAGCATTCTGTAATTTCTATGCAAATTAGACATAGGGCTTCAAGTTGTTAGCTGAAAAAGGCCTGAAATTCTCTTGAGTTTCTGAGTTTCTGTGGCAGGTGTCATCCTCAATACCCAGGGAGAAGCCAGTCTCTCCCAAGTTCTGTATTTTTTGCCCTTATTCATTAGGATGAAGTTTGCTCTTTTTATCTCTTGCATGCTTTATTGTTTACAAAACTTTGTTTCTAGAAACTAAGAAACAAATTGCTACTATTATCAACATTTCTTACACATTTGGGGGAGACAATTATATCTTCACACATTTTTATACAACTCCTCTTTCTTTAAGCTGTTAAACTGTGGAAAAGTAGGCTGGCTTTTTTAACATCTGAACTATGTAAACAAGWTGTTATTTCCACTTGGAAGAATAATAGTGTCTTTGTGTTAGAGAGAGAGGTATGTAATAAAATGGACGATGATTACGGGCTTGAATAGGTCAAGAGCAATGGACTATTAATGGGKTTTATGCCAGATGTCATTTTTAAGCAGACAGCCATATCTGGAGGCACTCTCTAACACTTCTGTTCCAATTTGTTGAAAGTGCATCCATCATCAGATAAAATTGTTATAACACCTCATGCCTGTTCTTCCCATTTACCCCAAAGCAAAGAAAAGACAACTAGCAAATCATATAGAAACCCAGTAGTATTGATGTAACTCCTCAAATGCTGACAGTCTGAAGCATGCAGAGGCCACATTGCTCTCCTTTCGCATGACAGAAAGTGAGCTCAGTCAGTACTTAAAAATGGAAAACATTCTGAACAATTCTTTGCTGGTATTATTTAAGGTCACTTCACATCTTACAGTTATGAATCCTACAAGTTGTTTTAATGAGAAAATTTTAAAATAAAAACATCTTCTTTTATTTTTTATTGAGGTACTCCTTCCAGCTGAAAGACCAAGAATTTCCAGTATTGTTCTCTCACCTTAAAGGAAAAAATTCTGCAAAAGTCTGATTTCTGTTCTTTGGTACAAACAAACAACAATACTTGTTATTTCTTCAGCAGCTTTGCTCTGAATGCACCGGAATACATATTAAGGACACCTTGTGCTTCGCATCACCAGGGAAAAACACTTCTATCATGCTTTAGTTTTAAAAGCTGAGACACTGAGGCCACAGGGTTTGGACCTTAATGCCTACAGCTTGACATCTGAAATACGTGGCCCAGTCTTCAGAACGATTAGCAGAAGGCTCATACTGAATGCAAAGGGAGTTCAACATCTCTTATGACCAGCTCAATTTTAGATACTTTGGCTATCTAGCATTAGATAACTAAGGTAAACACTCAGAGTTAGTGAGTAAGCAGAGAATCTCAGGCTCATGCTCTGTAATCTTCTTATACAGTCTGAGATGCCTTGAAGTATRATACATGAAATCTCTAATAAAACAGTTTCAATATTTTAAGCATAAATAATACGGACAACTCAATCCACCATCATTTCTGTCTCCTGACATATTGAAACTCACAGTATCATTTCAGAACTAAAGCTGGAGCAGCAGGAAGAGGGGAGGAAAAGAGACTTCTCGTGCCAGCTAATACAYCCTGTTTCCTACAAGTTTAGTCTTATGCCATCTAAATTGTCTCTGCTATCACAATAATGCAGCTTCTCCCCATACTGCATAGGTCTCCGTCCTATACAGTAACTCAGTSTTCTCTCCTGCTCCTTACCCCACCCAGCAGCATCTCCAGTTTCTTCTCAGGTCTCCCGAGTTTCAGGAGCAAAAGCCAGCAAACCACCTCCTTAGGAAACCAAGCTAAATATAAATCTGATGCTATAGCTGCTCAGTTAGAAAAATAAGATGCAAACCACCAAATCGGATATCCCAGACAGTACAGTCCTTTTACCTTTCTCTGATTTCCAGAGAGCTGCTTCTCCTAGGAAGATATCCAGATAACAAATAGCAAGGCAAAATAAACGAACATATAGTAAACTTTATTCTGCAACAGGCAGCCTGGACAGAAATAACCCGAAAAAAAATAAATGGCGAGGGAAATACAATTATTCACTACGTGATAACCTGTTAGAGTCAGGGGGCGATACACTATCAGTGCTATTCACAATTTATCTGACCTCTTAAGGGAAAAGGGCTACAAGTCAAATCAGATGTTCATTTTCCCCTAAATGCGGGGGCCACGGGAAGCTTCATAAATTTATCAGTTCTGATCTTCCACAGGGTCGTGGTTTAACCCTAACCAGCAAAAGGTCTAAAAACTGGTCAATCTTTCAGACCTATTGTTTTCTGTTCTTCAGAAAAAAATAGACCTTTCTTCATGTCAAAGAACAAGTCTTTTTTGAATCATTATAGATTAACACAGCTTCAGAAAAACTGGGGGAGGGTAGGCAGCAGTAAAAAGAAGTGTGTTGCTAGGAAAGGAAAAAGGTGAGGTTTGGCAGTTATGTCATGTTCTTATTTTCTGTTCTAGGGGGAAAATTATATTTTGAGTAATAAACTGAATTATTAAAAAGAGCATATTGATTCAGCCTGCCAAAAAGACACTGCAATATTCATTTTTCATTAACAGCTTTTTTAATATGCTGTGTGATGTATCCCAACAAAGGTGTTTATCAAATCAGTGCCAATGTGGGGGATTTTAATAAGGCAAGCCTTTAGTATCTCATAGATTACATCCATTTGTTATCTAGTACCTCAGCCAATTTGAGTCTCAGATCCCAAAACCATCTGCCTCCAGCTGTTATCCAAATTTGTCCTTGTAAAATGTTTTCATCGATCCTGAAAAATTGCGAAAAATAAGTGAAAAAAGTGTCATGCCACAAGGATAGACATGATGAGGATGAGAGAAAAAGGTATATTTGTAGCACACATAAGGTAGGCTTTTCCTTAGCATAGTCCTCATGCAGATATTGGTATATTTTACTTTAACTGTAAGCACATACTCAAATTCCAGTGACTTCACCAGGACTTTACAAGCTACTTACAGTTAATAACTGCTGAAATATTTTTCATAACACAACTGGTTTTAATCATATGCCCCAGTGTTTAACCTGAATCAAGAGTGTAGTGCCTCTGCATGTTGGTAAAGTAAATATTAARGTAAATACCACTGGCCATGGCTTTCCATTTTATCAAATTGAAGCCATGGTAGCCAAAATATGAAAAGAAATAACCTGGGKTTTTTTTCCCCATGAAACACAGATAATTCCTCCAGCCAGCTTCAAGTGCAGGATTAAGGGCTGCATGTTTTCAGATGTTAATAATTCTAGTAGGGTAATGATTTTGTCTACCCATCCCTTGTCAAGATGGCTTTCTGTGCTATGAAGAGTTGTTTCCCTGCCTTTGTTTTACATGTGTGCATTTTTACACGTACTAAGTAAAGTAAAACTTGGAGCATTTTCCCTATGTTGATTTCCTTTGTTCTCAACAAGAACTTCACCCAATCTTGCAAGCCATGGGGCCATACTCACTATCACAATAAAATTTCTGCTTTTTTTATGTTTTGGTGTTGTTTTGAACCAATTAGGTATGGGCGTAAGAAGCTGAAGGGCTCCATAAAAACTTCTTTTTAAGCCAAGCTCAGGAGAAAGTAGACAAATTTCAAAGATGACATTTAATTTCCAGTCRATTTTGAATGAATATTTTTTGACAGTACCTCTGTGGTTGCTGTCCTACCAAACTGAACCTTTCATAGAGTATCTTGAGATTCTGCTGTCTTTGCCCTCTGCACACACCACAAAGTAGCCACGGAGGTCAAAACTTCCCCTTCAACTCTGATGAACAGCAAAGAGGACCTCCTATGTAC
Source organism: Oceanodroma leucorhoa (assembly GCA_030449065.1). Taxonomy (NCBI): domain Eukaryota; kingdom Metazoa; phylum Chordata; class Aves; order Procellariiformes; genus Oceanodroma; species Oceanodroma leucorhoa. The sequence continues at coordinate 13,866,332 of JASVER010000016.1, read as the reverse complement.
ATCATTTACTTAAGAAGCTGATTACTCTTTAGTACAAACAACTCTAGGTTGTCCTTTTAATTCGTATTTGTTAAAGAGGAAACATATAAAAAGTTAAAATTAAATTAAGGCTGACAACTTCCTCTATAATAGAATTTTACTAATTGCAAATATGTGCTGATTGCAGCTGGATATCATCTCCTCTCTCCTTTTATCACACAATGACACAGTGAGTTCACCTTTTGTCAGGTAGCAAAACTGTTGATTTTGCACTTTGGGAGAAAGGGTAAAGGGACAAAAAGTGCATGTGAAAAGATAGCTCACAGCATGGATTTTTCTTGCTGGGAAGAAGAATCCTCCTATCTCCACCAAAGGAAAATCCAACCTATGTAACTATTAATCAAGCTGAGCTCATCGACAATACTGGCAAGAGTAAAGGGTCATGGAAAAAGGACATTGGACAAAAGTATTAAAATGGAAAAAAAAAAAGTCAGTTTTAAGGATGACTGTGCTGTGCAGATCTGCTCTTTTTCTGTTTATGTACTGTTGAGGACCTTATTTATATTATCATACTACTTTTCCCCCTAAGGCTTCTTTGCATTCCTTAGTGTGCTCCATGGATGATAYGCACACAGTAAGCAGCTATTAAATATTTGGTTTAGTACAATTTGCATTGTACTCGAGCCCTTCTCCTTATACAGAAGTATTCACCATGAGTTTTCCAGGGGTAATCCCATATATCATTATTTTTGTTACCTTTGGAGATTTCAGCTGTAAAGGTCTAACAACTGTCTTGCAGGCATAAATCAACTCCTACTCAGGGTTTTGAGCTCTGGATTGGCTTTGCAAGGCCATTTTCTGACAAATTTCACAATATTTCTCCAAATCACTGTATCTCAGGGATTCCTTTTTGGATGGAAAGGCATTTCTCTATATCATTCTTCTCTGACGTAGTTGAGTATTTAAAAAATATTTTCATAGCCTGCCTTGGACAGTCACTTAGCTGGAAAGTTTCAGATCAAACAGCTACAATCTTGCTAAATGATATACACCAAAATAGCACGTGAACAGAGTACGTGGTGTACAACTAAGGTTGCCTACTTCTTATTGTGACACTATTTCTTGCAAGGAATGGTTGGTGATTAATAACTGTATTCCTCCACAAGGACTGTGGCTAACATCTCAGAAAAATGCTATTATTGCATTCCACTGTACTGTACTTTCTTCATTCAATATGAAGTCAATGTAGTCAGCTGGTACATTGTTCTGTCTTTCAGATGACATTTGAAATTAACTTCCTCACCACTGTTGGTCATTAAAGAACATGTAAAGATATCTTCATTTTTGAAGGAAACTTTTTAACCTTTTTCTCTGATCCAAAGCTTCCCAGTCCTCTATGGGACTTGACAGAACTTTATTCTTCCAGTATTGAATGGCTTCTTTCTGAGGGGGAAATTCCTTTAAAATTATTCTGGTTTAATGATTTTCCTCTGAGTTTCTCTTTCATTTAACAGATGGAACTGAAGATTTTTAATGTTGGGTTTTTATTATTCATTTTAAAATCTGTTCCCAGAGAGTTATGCAGAGCTGCTGCTTCCATAGAGAAATTAAAATATTTGTCTTCTGAAACAGTACACTTTGGTATTTTTCATGAGATATTGCTCAGAGCTGGCCAAAATTTTGTACAGAATCTTTTTCATTAAAACATGCTGTTTCTTAAAGGCCAGAAGGTACATACATTTCAACATAGATTTAAATATTTTCTAGCTGAAGTTTTCTAAATTCCTCTATGAATATAAGACTGAGTGAAAACCTGATTTGCTTATTAGAAAAAAGGTGCTCCAGCACAATTTTTTTCTGCAAAACATTCTGGAGATTCTGATTTCACCCCAAGGCAGAACAAAAAGAGATTTTTAAGCTTCAGAAGGTATCACAAAATGGAGCAGTTCTCCCACAGTCAACTCACCTTACCATCTGGGGAAAAAAAAACCCAAAAAAACATCAGGCACCCATTCTAAAGAAAAAGCACTTATCCCTTCAAAGTATTTTGTGAGAAACATAGACCCAATGAGAGAGAGCTACAAACTAATTATTTTGTGCTTTAGGCTTCACAGGATTACAGGGGGACTAAAGATGAAAACACAAAGAAAAAAAAGAAGCAAAAAAGGAGACTGAAAGCACAAGATCTTAAAACGTCCCAATACATGGATGACAAATGAAAACCCAACTGCTGCAGGGAGGCTGGATCACCATATCCAAAAGCAATACCTACTGAAAGCCTCCCCATCAGACAATGAAGTTAATATGTTGCAGTGGCACAAGCGGGGCTGGCGTTTCAGCTGACAGGCGTTTCACTGGGTCTGCACCTCTGGTTTGGCTCAGGCAGGGCCCCGTCCGGGCTTGCTCTCCAGTCTCTCTGCAAGGTTAGAGCCTGACAGCGTTGAAATGAGTGAACCAAGCTTCGTGATCAGAAAAGGTGTTAGCAGGAAAATATCCAAAAGATGATGCAAGGGAGATAATCTATACATACACCCACACATCCCCGTATTTATCTACATGTCTTTCTATATTATTCTGCTTTGCAGAAACTTAACTTTTTTTCTTTTCAAAGTTTCAACACTTGAAGTTAAATAAATAAATCCTCTTTTTTTTTTTTGTCTGTTGTAACGTCTGAGGTAAGTTAATACAGTGATGCCTTTCCTGCACCCATGCATTTTGTGGCCATGATGAAGGCACCAGAAAAAGAAAACAATTTGTTCTTTCAACACAGACCAGTGCCCCTGGTAAAAAATAGAACACTGAAAAAGAAATTCTACCAGAAATCCACTGGTGAAAGATTGGGCCTCTAATTGCCGTGGCTAAACAGACAATTCTGTCTTCAGTAAATTCACTGTAACACCTACAAAGCCTTCAGCAGTTGTATATATGCAATTAAAAACAGATTTGTGATCTGGTGCTTTGTGCTTTAAATAAAACAAAATATTCATAGCACTGCTATTTAAACATTCAGCATTTCTAAAAAGGAGATAAATACTTTTCCTTAAATACATATGTTCTTAACAAAAGTCCCATGGGTCAGATATTCTGAGCAATTAATGAGAAGGTAGGAGACAATATTTTTGTCTCTATATCTAAACATGTCTCTGTGGTAGTTAATTACCATCAAGCAGTTTACTGCTTTCCAGCAAGGGCTATAAATCTTTTCCTATTGAAATCAATGCCAAAGCCCTCCCTTGCTTGCAAGTGGTCCATGCTTGGAATCAGTGAATATGTGCAATCAGGCAGTTAGCAAAATTCAGGTTTTCTGGATGCCTGTGGAATAACTGCTGGTTCCCTCACACTTAAGTGAACTAAGACAGCATTTTAACAGTCTGAACATAAGCATGAACATCATGAATGTGTGTGTATGAGAAACAAGGTACTTATTTGTGTTAGTAGAATCACCAAAAGATTCTTATTAAATGGGATCCACGGTCTTGCTATTTCATGGACCTCTGAATAGCCAGAGTACATGCATAAAAATAATGTATTCACATACAGGGGGAAAATCAGTCCTTTAGTTTCCTGTCATTTAATTAATGACTTAATGTCAGCTAAAGAATGACTTAATGTCTTTCCTAAAGAAATAAAATATTAATAATAATTGAAAAAGAAGCTAGATTTAGTTGGAGGCAGCCTGAGTGAGAAAAGCCAGTGATAGAGGAAAATATTTAAATCATGAGGATTACTCCGGTAGAAAGGACAGACTTTCTGAACTCTGTAAATATTGAGTAGAGACTTCGGACCCTGAGAAAAAAAAATCTTTTTTCAAAGACACAGGTGCCAGCCTACCAAAAAAACAAACAAACAAAAAAAGCCTTCTGTTTTCAGAGTCCATGGTTAATTATCATTTGATTTTGAACAAATCTCGGTGATCACTTCATCTGCATTCCTAACCAGATGAATAGGGTATGATACATACAACAGTTCTCCTTCTATTCCTTTGTTTTTATCAGTTCTGAACTTTACAACATATAGTCACTTCCAGTTATTGAACATGTGCCATTTCTTCCTGAGAAAAGTTGATATTGCATTGTATTTCTGGGTTGCAATAAGCAAATGACTTGGCATTCATGCTTAGAAAACTATTATTTAAGTAACTTTCAGAAATTTTCTTTTGTGACAATTACTTCTTTGAGTCCAAGCCCTCTGTTTAGTTATAGAGAACACTCCAGAGTGCATGGGTATGACACTGATATTGTGACCCTTATAGGGAAAAAAATTCCCTTAACAAAAGCCTCAGAAAAACCAAACTGATAGCATCCTCTGAGGGTAATTACCTCGTTGCATGTGGTGACTGATTCATGCAGATTCCTTTTTTTTCTTCCTCAGGACATGTGTATTAGAGCAATATTAACAACCTAAATATACTTTTTATCCTACTGCAGTCCTTTTCAATCCCTTAATTTCCATAACAACCCCATTAAAGTAGTTTTAGAGCCAGTATTTAGATAACTGATTTTTCTTCTGAAATTGATGTGTGCAATTTTATCTCTAGAGCTTAAATAATATTATTTCGAGTTGGCCTGTTTCTAATATCTCAGAATCTGCAGAACGATCAGACAGTCAGGAGCTCATAACCCATGCTTATCATCATTAAGAAGATAAATTATTGGGTTAATTTCTTAAATTTCAGACAAATAGTATCAACAAATTAAATATATGACTAGATATTTGTTCAACAGCCAGCAAGCTGAGGAAGGTCCCTAACATAGCAAGAAATCAGTATAGGCCAGAAAATGTCAAGGCAGCTAGGCTGAAGCAGCACGGATATTGCAAGCCACCGGCAGAGTGCAAGATGAAGAAGGATATACGCTACAAGTGAACCAAGGCACTACCCTCCCGTCTGGGGCAGCCACCATGTCGCACGGCCAAGCGTGGCTACTGGGTTCTGCTTTTGCGCAGCATGTGAGGAAGAAGCAGAGAAAGAAGCACAGGCTGCCRTGCCCTTGCTTTGTGCAGCCTTATCCTCAGGGAACGTGAAGAGCAGAGTTTGTATTTAGAGCACAGATGGTTTTCCCGCACATGGCCCTTGCTCTGCTCATTTTGCACAAACAAAACGAGCTCAGACTCAACAAAAAGACCTGTTCCCTGTTGCCAGTCCAAGCTCCCTCTCTCTCCAAAACCTGTGCTCTCCTCATCTGAGAGGAAGACAAGTCATTTCACTCTTACTYTTGAAGATACAGATGAGGCTGTGGAGCAAAATGCTTTTTCAAGCAGCCTGCTTCAAGAGCATCACATTTCAGAGGGGATCCTCACTAGTTTGGGCAGAGGGCTGAAGTCCGTTTCACCGGGGAAGGGAACTGCTCTTTGCCACAGCAGACGAGTTTCTCTTTGGGTGCTCATAGCAAGGGGCACTGCCTGGTCTTCCACAGACACTTACGGACAGTGCTGCCCGAGTTTTCCCTACCCCTCAAAAGACAGGTATTCCTCCACTGGCTGGGGGACAAGAAACACACCATGCTAAAAGGTCACAGCTTTCACAGCCTTGGGAAGCACCAAAGAACTGCACAGAGAATAAAAGACTGAGGATCCCTCTGACGTCTGCATTGATGCAGCCACACTTTTATTCTGTCCCAGCTATCAAGCACAATGGAAGAGAAAAAATGGCCATAGGTTGAACACAGACCACCAGAGGCTGAACTTACTCCACATCAAATGTACTGTAGCATAAGATCAGAAATAGAGGACTCTTTTTTACCTACCCTGTCACCTACCAGCTGCCAGCTCCCTCCTTCCCTACACCCTACACAGGAACTTTTCAGGAGACCACAAGACCTCTCTTTCTGTACTTCGCAGCACTGGCGCACTACTTGAATCTTTCACTGAGGCCAAATGAGGAGCATGTCAATCTGAGCATCACATACAGGTCAGAAGAATCTGGCAGACATGTCAGCGAAATAGAAGCAGGCATGTATTGGCCTCGGGGAGTCTGTTGAGCAAGCGCCTGTTAAAAGGAGATGTGTTCATGACCAGCTTATGAGGGGAGGGTGTTAGGATTAGTAACCTCACACTGAATCAGCCAGACCCAGGTAAGATCACATAGAAATGCATAGTACCAGTGTTGAAGCAGCAGAGAACACAGCTCTTAGCTGTAATTTCAGGGAAGCTGAGAATGAGAAGACACAGCATATGCCTTTTCAGCCTCCTTTGCCCTTACCACCTGTTCAGGCCTTGGCATGCCATAGCAGGAGTTGGACCAAACCTCATGGGTTCTTGTCCAAATATTTTTCCAGCCTACTTCCACTATTACCACATTTTTCCTCTCTTCATTCACCTTCTGCTTCTTCACACCTCTCAGCATGGCTGAATTCAGGTTCCCATCTGGTCCTTGTCCATCTTCCAGCAGGTTGTAGCAAAGACTCCCCAATATTGCCAGCACAGGATGACAGCCAGGCCCCCAAGGCTTTAAGCAGAAACATAAACGGACACTTACAAGTCACAACAGGAGTGTAACATTGAGAGCTGGGCAGAACTAGTTTTAGGGCACAACAAAAAGACCAAAGAACATATATCCAAAGAGTGGGAAACAGCCTGTACATGATAAAAGTACAAAGGAGATAAAAACAACAGCAACAGCCCCTCTGAGAATGGGGACAAAAGAAAAAGCGATAGGAAATGTTACCCTCAGTCGAGGACACCATGCTGATCAGCACTACTATCTACATACCAGCAGTCCTTAACTCACCTTTGAGAAGAAAAGGAGAACTACATTTTTGATTTGCCACTCAACACATTTTGCCACGTTAGACTCAGAAATCATATACAAAAGTAACATCTTTTACTTTACAAACAAGGTTAAGTAAGTCAGAATTTTAAGAAGGAGTATATGTGTGTGCTTTCTGCTTCAACCTTTAGACACAGCACGGTAGTGGAGACTACAGCATTAAAGAGTAAACTTGGATGCCACATTGTCACTTGCCTACTCCATAACTTCACATTAATGTTTCCACCAAATCCTATCACTGTTTAATCTCTCCTGATGAATATACTAATGTCACCTAAATTCTGATTGCTAACCYGTTTGCCTCTCTGTGCCCATTCTCCACTAACATGAAGACTCAGACTAGCACAAACTCACCTGCGATCCTCAGCTCTGCTTGATGCACTCAGTTCCTGAGCAGTCTGAACAGGCACTTCACGGTCTGATCCCGCAGAAAGCATCGTAGCAAGCACGGGCTGACATTTGATGATTGGCATGGGGACATGAATGACCACAGGACCCAGATGATGAAGTCAACGGAGGCAGGGGGAGAAGAGAAGGTGAGACTCCTGTGCACATGTAAGGTGGGCACTTTGGACAGGAAGGGAACTTCTAGTACATGAATGCAGCTGACTACACTTTGAGAAACGAGGTAGGTGCCACAGCTGAGGGTGGAGGGACTGGCACAACTTAAGGAATGAGACGTTAGCTGCTTAATTCCTGTATGGAACATGAATCCTACCCTAATAGTGCTAGAAAACTACCATATGTTTTATTTTAGTGCATTTTTCTAGTTGTTGTTTTAGTTCRCTCCAGGGCTTGGCTTAACTTTCCAAGCCAACTCCATCTTTGCATACAACAGTGCTCCACCTGGGAATACATTAATGTGTTTCCTATTTGACCACAATTGAATTTGGCAACGAACTTCGCATGAAATGATGGGGAACAAAGAATTAAAAACCTTGAAATACTGCACTTTTAGACACATACAATCATGACACAGAAGAAACATTTTAATGTTTTTAAATGTATTTTCAGACATCTTTTTCCCATAAAAATATTCAAACTAGTCTTACTGTTATGCCTAGAGAGTACTATGCGTTTACAGTAGATTTATCACAATGTAACTCATATTTTCATTTTCATTTGTAACATGCCAATACTAATTTTTATACCCAGTGTTATGCTTATTGAACAAAACTATAGTGGTATCTATAGTGGCATGGCAGAGTTTATAAAAATTCCAGTTACTAATTAAATATAATTTTTCCTCAAGCTGCATTTCACTTTGTTCTTCAATGCACTTAATTATTCATTCAAAGCAGTATGTTTGGACTAGTAACTAACTCATGTTTAAAAAAAACTCTGCAATAGTAAGATATGGCAGTAGATAATAGGTCCTATTACCCAATTTTAAAACCCCTTGATAAGCTAACAGTTTACAATAGTTTTGAAATTGATTCTTAGAAACTGAGATCCATCAAGTTGCTTTCTTCCCCACCTTCTTTTGTGTTTTTCCCCTACTGCTAAAGTCAAAACAAAAAGTTAAAACAGAGTCTGATCTGACAACATAAAGAGCTGTTTAGCCGAATTTATGTTCCTGATGTTTTTTCATATGTAAATATGTATTTATATTTATGTATACAGACACACACAGAGGTATGAATGCTTGTATATCCAAAGGCAATTTCATCAGTAATGAATGTCAGGCAAGCTATTTATCCATCGTTTAATTTACTATATTTAAATCAGAACCACATATAACAAATTAATCTGAATTTAGTTACTGATTTAGTTCCATCTTTGTCCCCTCTTTTGTGTTTCTCTAAACAAAGCCTTTATAGGAGCCACATTTCTGGTCTGAAGGAGAAAGGATGGCAGGGGAGGGAGGAGGATTCCATGATTGTCCCACTCTCAAAGAAGCRCTGAAGACAGAAGAAGCAGGAATTAATATCACCAGAAGAAACCCTGCACTGCCCCCTCCTTTGTACCACTAGACTTCATAAAGCCACAGCACAAACTGGTTTAAAAGAGGCTAAAACAGGACTCAGCCACTGTGTTATTAAAACCCTGCTTATACGACATAATAAATCAACAGACCAAACAGTATTTAGCTCATCCAGAAAACCTTCCAGTCAGGATATATGACCTGTAKCTCCACAAAGGCTCAGAACAATTTCCTCAAAGTGCAGCGTTTAATCTTCACAGGAAGAACTAAACATAGAAAAGAAAATAGATTTAACACAACAAGTGGCCTACATGTACTCAATTTACCTAATTTAGTGGGTTTTGTAAGCTAAAACTGATCTAGGTGCTCAAAGAACTATTGCATAGAGTCTCTTTATCAGCCTGTTGTTCCCTCAAATCATACCCTGACACGCCTCTATTTCAATTCTTCTGGGACAGGCTTTCCCCTTAAAATTTCTTTGTTCCAGATTTACAGTCAGAATTATTTTCTCTTTTCACCTCCCAAGACCATAAGTCAAACCAGTTTACCGCTACCAGTACAACAGATACAAAATTTCAAAGGTGTCAAGTCCTACACCAGCAGGTGCAAGCTGAAAGGATGTTGAAATTAGAAGAGTTTAAGCAAACAACAGGCAAGATTTCAGTAACAGCAGGTATTTCTGTGGACTCTGCAAAATGTTTAAGGATTTTTTAAAAGTGTGTAACTAAGTTGATTGAGTCTCAATGTCATTTAACATTTACAAAGTCAGCTGTTACAAAGGTAAAAACAAATTTTAGTTCCACTTTAACTACAGAGTGACTACTGCTCACTGCTTTAGAGTCAAAATCCGTGCTTCCACCTGCCTGGCGGCTCTCAGCACTGTTTCCTCATCTCCATCCATGTGTATATGGCTAGTAGTTATGAATGGTATTGCTTTACCTGTAGTGACCTGGTTTGTTTGTTTTTTCTTTAAATAAAGCACTGATCTGTCCTATGAACACATCAGCATGCCATTGCRTGCCCCGCAGCGGTTTCCCCAGCGGGTGCCGCACCAGCAGCAAGCGGTGCTACAGGGGGGACGGGCAGCGATGTCCTGCTGGGACCCGACGTTACATCAGCTAACAGGCAAATCGCACCATGAGAACAAGTGTAGTGGAATTGAAACCAATTTCTGTAATTTGAGAAAAGTAAATCTTAAATAATTCCATTAACTTAACTTCTGCTACCGATTTTTTTTGGATGTGGTGTAGGGAGTGTGTGGTGTGTGTCTTCTTGGAGATTTCCTTTCCAAAGCGGGGACTGTCTTCATATTAGTTGCTGCACACTCATAAAGCTAATTCCCCTAGTAGGTATTTTCACAAAACAATCTCATTGTTAGCAGAAAGACAGTATAACCAGAATTGTAATTTCCATCATTTCAATGCCCTAAACCAATTTCAGACTCTTTCTGCTTTTCTGCAAGCACCACTTCATTATATTGACTTTCCCTGCAGATTACATTTATCTTAGTACAGAGGAACCAAATGAAGTTTTCCAAATCGTTTGTGTTCTTTGGGTTAGACAGCATAACTATCCTTTTGGCATACAAATTGAGATTTTATATCATCAAAATTTACTACTTCATCCTAGAGCTACCTGAAGCCAGTAGGCCCTTACTAAATAGGACTTATCAAAAGCTGTGGTTTTATTTGTTTATTTAAACCCCAAATATTTGCATAAGCCTTGACACTGCTAAGTATGTCAGTATTTCTCTACAGAGACTAATTCTTAGAACTACAGGGTGAGCTCCTGCACAATACATGGTTTAAAGAAGAGAGGTTACTATAGCTTCTGTCCCCTTTGCAGGTCAGCAGTTATTCTTCCCCAAAGACTGGAGAGAGGCCTTGAACCTACCTGCAGAATAAATGTCACAGACATTACCTACTCTGTTGTTGGGCTGCTCTGTCCCTGTTATTGCAGGTTTCCATCTTACCTACCTCACTGTTTGTTGGACTAGAAAAAAGAGAAGGTACAAGAGTGACATTATAGCCTAGTGGTGAGATCTACCAGCAGGAATATTGAAGTTGAGATCCTCCTGTTGAGTCACGATCTAAGACAAGTGCTTACATAAATACTGTAAATACGACCATGTGGAGCTTCACGGTACATAGATGTCACGCAGTAAACCTTCAGTAAGGTACTTAAGCCCTCGTGGGGGTCGGCATGTCATATTCACTGATTTAAGCAGTTGCTTTCCAGCTTTGGTGGGTCACTCTCCTCTTATATTCCACAGTATTTTTGGTTCACAGCATCCTCTCCATACATTTTATAGACAGCCTACCTCAGGACCCATGGTATTAAATACCAAAGAAACCTTTTGTGATTGAGCCCTAGTGTTCAAATCCTGAGAATTGGAGCATAGCCTGAGGACTTTATTCTCTATCCTATCTTTTGAACCCTACAGCCTCAATGAAAAGGTCAACAAGGAGGATTTTTAAAAGTCCACTTCAAACACAGGAGATGGGTGATAGAATGATGCTGTGAACCAGATAAGTCTCAGATAAGACCACACAGGTGAAACCCTGTTCCCCTGAAAGTCAAAGACAGTATCACCATTTCATTACATTTGGGGACAGAGGCTCAAACACAGCCTTAAGTGAAAAGAAGAAAGCCATATTACCACGGTGGTACTGAAGACAAGGGGCAGCAAGGGGAAAGATTTGGATGGGATGAGGAAAATGAAGACGTCCATGAGTTCTAGTAAGTGACTAACACATGTAGTACATATAGATAGATATGGAGCTCGGTGAGTAAGGAGGCCCTATGCAGAAACACCATACTTGTCCACAGCACAGATATGACAAGATGCTTCCTGCATCCTTCCTCCTCATAGCTGACACAGGCGAAGTTGTTTCACTTGTAAAGATCAGGCTGTAAAAGTAACAGTGGATAGCTACAGTATGTATTCAGAGATTGGATTTAATCGTTGGTGCTAACTGTAAAATCTTTCTCTCTCTTAACAGGATAACCTGGACTTAAGCTTTTCTACTCTTTGAGTGGAAAACATTTTTTAAAGGATTTGTGGACTGTTGTTGCTTCAGCTAATCATTCCCCTTTACGTAACAGCTGACCCTTGAAATTAACATACCATTAACAGCACTATTAATATCAGACTGTTAAAACAGAAATGAATCTGTTGTGGTGTAGAGTTCCAATAAAACTGCACTTCTCAGCATTAGATGTGTGGCAGGTGAGCTAATGTAAAATCCAGTCTCATGTTGTAAGAATGTGATCGTCGTATCAGTAACAGTGAAAAGGTTATAAGCATAAGGCTATACTGGATCAAAACAGTGATTTATTTAGTTTGACAGTGTTTTGACAGTGATTTCCAAGATAGATGCCCATTCACCTATGTATATTAAAACCTTCTACCAAAATTGGCCTTAAATTAGATCTTGGTTAGGATATTTGCTTTGTAGGAAGCTTACCAACATGTTTCAGGGGAAAGGACATGAAGTCACATCCACAGGGCAACGATGTTTCCTAATTCTAATTTTCTGGTAATCTGCACATGAATATAACCACTGACTAGTATCTCTGAGTATAAGCACTGATTAGTACATCTTTTACAATCTAACTAAGAAATTTACTATGGGATTCCTGTTGCTGATCCAAATATCTCACCCTCTGAAATAATATTAAACTCCTAATATCGAAACTGATCTTCTCAGATTCCTTTTCCTATTGCAAAAAATAATTTATTTTGTTATATTGAAAAACATTGCCTTTTAATTTCCTTGGCTAACTTCTGATTTTAGCCTTTAGAAAAGGTCACTATTGTTAACCCCTTCTTGAAAAATCTGTTACTACTTTGATTCTTTTCTTTATCCCTTTTTTTTCCAATTTTATCCAATTGCTAAAGATATTCTTTTAAAAGCAACATCTGAAAAGCACCACCAAAAAAAAATCAGACAGTTCAAATAAGCCTAATTAACTAATCCTCCAATCAATAGCGGAAGAGGAACATAAGTCTTCCAAACATGGAGTATGCCTCACTGTTTGTTCTATAAAGCACTGGGTTTTGGTAAGCTTTTGGACATTGCAAAAATAAGAATAAATCCATTGGGKTTTTTTTGTTACAGCTGATCAATAGGTGTTTCTGTTGTACACAGATGATCATTTTTTTTCTGAGTACATGATATCCAAGAACATTCAGAAAAGTCACCTACGCAGATTAGTTTTTCTGTCTTGATTATTTCATATGGTATATTGCATTTTGACTTCAGTGGACTTATACGTGGCAGTCGTTATGTTTAGATGACAGGGGCTGTGTTTGTGGCTGTGTCTAGTATTAAACACAAATAAACCTTATTTATAAAAGCTATTTTTAAAGCAAATTCTTAACTGCTTTTGTGAATGTACAAAATATTATTTTCACATATTTTAACCTATTCAGTATTTCAAAGCTGCTTTAAGTAAAATAAGGATCAAGGAAAACACTGAATTTGGGCTATATAATCTATTTCATAGAAAGCACATAATTTTCTGATGACAACTAAAACGGTTACTTTCAGGCATGAAAACAGCAAAATATGACTATTGAAAAAATATTTTTATATATCCTTTGAGAACTTGGGAACTGATACAACCTTTTCTCCATGAGGCAAATGCAAACACATACTCACAAAATTGCAAAAGGCATGCACAGATGTTGGAGCTCAGCATGCCCACTTCTTCCCTGAAGAGTTCAGGTCCTGTTATGAGAGAAAAGACAAGTCTGGGGAAGACAGTTCTCTTGGAGACATGCAGAAGATTCAGGAAATAGCAAGCCTCCTTGGCTTGCTTCCTTGATAACCCATGAATTACTGTTTTCAAGAATTGCACGATTTTGATGAATACCAGAGAGAACACAAGAGAGATTTCTATGCCTGCCTTTCATTAGACTGTGGTTTTGGTGGAACAAGTTACCGTTTGTAGACAGTTTCCCCTTTGCAGTCTTCCAGGAGAACCAGAAAAAATTAGTCTTTCACCCTGAAATTGATACTGGACCAGCCTTGTCTGGGAAATGATCCATCCAGCCCTTTTGATTAACTGAAGCATCATTTCACTCCTTTGACTATGTGAAATGTCTCTGTGTTGAAACTAGGTAACATCTCATCTATGTAACAGTAAATGGGTATTTTCCTTAACTAAAGGCAAGATTCCCTTCCCTTCTTTGGTAACTCATGTTTCAGTGTGAAATTTCTCTTGCACTTYGTAGTGCCCTTGGTATTCCAAGGTATTCCTTGGTATTCAATTCCTGTACTGAGCTTTGCAGTCTGCACATTAACACATACACTTGATATCTAACTTGATATCTATCTAAGTGAGATACATTTTTCATAGTCAATGATTGTCTTTCGACTGAGACTAGACACAATGATAATTGACCAATTTGGGGCAAAAATTGATTAAATGGATATGAAAAGTTTGTCTTCCTTTCAGTATCTTTGTCCTAAGTTATATGTGATACTCAATGTTTCTTGTTCTAAGGTGGTATTGTGTCCAAGGCAAAATAATTCTGGAGGCACCTGGTGGTCCTCAGCACTCCTGAGGAGTCTCTAGATATTCAGGGCTTACAGATCAGGGGCTTTCTTCACTGGTCTCAAAGATTATGTTATCTAGATCAGACTAAATGATGAGAAGATTTGTAGAAAAATAATGAAAAACTTCCCCAGGGTAGAAGATGGACTAGGTGGCAYATATATTTCCCTGCTGGTTTAGATCAACATGTATAAAGAAATGTTCAAACCTGCAGAAGTTAACAAAAAATAGGCATAGCACCTTTATAGATAGATGTCTCATCATGGAGAAAAAGTAATAAGTGGAAACATTAAGCACAGAGGAGCAAATCTCTGCTACAGTATAGCAGGTCTATTTGTCATATTTACTGTGGGACTATCCAAAGCACTTCTATCGGATGCCAACAGGCAGTCTTTTGAGCCATTCTTTTGATTCATACTGTTTGCAATGTAATGATTCTTTTTCATAATGAAGACASTGATTTCACATCTCTGCAGCATCTTTCATCTAGGTGAATCACAAACCACTTAAATTTCATACTACTTACACATATTGCATATAGAAATTGTTTTGCCAGCCACTGAAATGGCCATTCTTTATGCCAAGAGAAAATTGAAACAGATGGAAAAGCCAGTTTGGTAACTCCTTGATAGAAATCTCTCTCCCTCCTCTCCTCTAGCATACAGTAACTGAATTGTGACATCCCTTCTTTTTGCAAACAGTTTCTGCAGTTCAGCAAAGTAAGCATTATGAGATGTTTTTCTTGGTGAGTCTTCTGTTGTACATATTCAGCCATGACTCAGGCACGTACACAGTGGTGGAAGATGAGACATGCAAATGTTTCTGGTTTTTCCTCCACTATATATACTAGATTAGTCTCCTAGAATAACTTAAAAAAACTGCAGTAAGCCTGGGCTGGTACTCTTGTGTTTGAGAGGCTAGCAGTCAGATCTATAACTCTTACATTTTCAAAATTTCTACAAGTATTACTTTTCCATTTTTTCTCCACGTCATTTCAAAACTTGTTTTCAGATCTTACACCTTATTGTTAAAATAAGTCTGAGGCACACAAGCTTCCCAGTTCTTTTTCTGACTTTTATTAATCGGATAAGTCTTTACATTTTCTTTTTCAATGGCGTTTTCCTTCAAATTGCATTTTCAATCTTTGAGCTTATTTGTTCAAAATAAGTCCAAAACTAATGGATTTTATTTTTTCTGCCATTCTACCCACCTAAAAAATTTCTACCTGTGCTAAAATAACAGCCAAAGGCAGGTAGCGTCTGTTAACTTTTGCAAGCAACTTTGTTTTATCATATTCCTGTTTAACAGCTCACTATTGTACCCCTGAACAACAAGGGAGCTTATTTCATAAATCACTACAAAATACCTTTCAGATAGCTACTACCTAGGTACAGTTATCATACACTTGTCTTGCATTCTTTGTCAGTCATAAAAATCATAAAAGGTGACATTGAACCTGACTTCTGTCATGACAGGAGGTGCTGCAAAAGGCCATTGCATCTGATGAAAGATATGTATAGCKGCTGAACTAGGACTTGCTTAATGGAACTGTAATAATCTAGGAAAAATACAGGTCCAAAACTGTTTACACACAGTCAAAGACAGGGTTGAAACAAAATCGTATGTTTTGCCTTTGATCATTCACTACAACAG
Organism: Oceanodroma leucorhoa; assembly: GCA_030449065.1. NCBI lineage: Eukaryota > Metazoa > Chordata > Aves > Procellariiformes > Oceanodroma > Oceanodroma leucorhoa. The sequence continues at coordinate 13,850,448 of JASVER010000016.1, read as the reverse complement.
GATATTGATCAACAAAAGTCCAACAGAAATAGTCAGCCCCTAACCTCACCAACCSTCACATATAAATTATAACATGCTTTTTTTACATTTTAGCATGAACTTACAGCTCTTTAAAAAAAAAAAAAAAAAAGAGTTGCTAAAACCTGAGAATGATTTAACAAACTTAACCATCAAGAGCCTTTTTCTTGATGGAATCTTGTAAAAAAGGATAGCCAACATGGGGTCGCTGAGGAAAATTAATCCAAATTAACTAAAGATGTTCATTCATAGTGGTTTATATATACCATGTTAAAGACTAATTCAGAATTGAAGTGGCCTTAATTAAATTTGCCTTAATTATTTCCAAAGTAAATTCAAGTGACTAGCATTGCAACCATTTYTATTCTGACTTGAAGCATCTATACAGGCATTCAACACTGCTTAACTAATTTACTTAGAAAACTAATTAGGCTTGATTTTCCTGGATGTTCTCATGTAAATRGGCTCACAGATATGTGCTGAGTAAATCCCTCCTCAGTATAAGACATCAGAATGGAAATACGAGAATGGAAATGCCTACACCATGTTCTATGACAGGCAAGAAATCAGGGATTCATGACTGCAGTCAGGATCACTTCAAAGAGATGAGCAAGTTTTTAAAAGCCAGTTCTGCTGAGCCAGGCCAAACTGTCTCCAGTTCAGACCTGCCTTCTTTCTGTCAGAAAAACAGTAGGAAATTTTAAATCATAGCTATGCTTCTAACCAATTTATTTAGTAAAGAGGAATTTGAGACATGACTGAAGACTACCAGGAAAATAAATAACAAAATTGGGTAGGTTCAGAAAAAGCAGAAAGCATGAACTGACGTTATGATAGACTAGGCTCCTAGGAAAATGGGTAAGAAACTTATTTTCCAAAAAGGTGATTAGAGTATGGACTAGATTTTCTAAGGCAAATAATAGAAACTCAGTTTCAGGTAAGAATTGGAGATACAGGAAGGGAAGCACACAGCATGAGGGACAAGGTTTAGAGACCTGTAGATACGCAGGCTTTGATAGATTGTGTCAGGTCCTGATGCCTTAAAAAGCCACTAATTCCTTGAAGAAACAGAGAGACAGACAGACAGACTGAGGATAGTGAGCTACACAGAAAGAAAGCTTACACAGAGTAAGTTTGAAGGAAAAAGGTGATTCAGTGCTAACAGAAGTGAAGTCTGCAATAAATGGACCAGGGTGAATAGAAAACATACTTCATAACTGAGAAGTTAGTATTGAGGCTTAGGGATAAGCTGCTTCATGACAATTTGAAAACAGTCTTGCAGTAACAGTATATTGATTTTCTGCATTCAGGGTGAAGTATCCTGTTTATGTGAAAGAAATACAATAATTGCAGTAGAGCAGCTGTCATACGCTGTAAGATCAAATGGAGTACACAGAAACTTTGGAGTAAAACAGAGAGTAGAAAGGAATCCCTTGCAGCCTGAATACTGCTTTTCTTTCTTTTTTTTTTTTTTTGTGAAAGTTTAAAGTATAAATCCTAAATTCACATTTTAGATTTCTTTATCCTCAGTGGGATTGCTACATGAAAGTTTGGGTACTGTAAACATAACTTGTTACCAAAATCAACCAGACAGTTACAAATTACAGTAGCTCTAACTCTGCAAGATAAACAACTATCCTGAAAAATGAAAACAAGTGTACTGGGATTTTTTTCCCTGATAATAGCATGAAAATGTAATTAATGAGACTGGAAGTAGCAACAAAAGTAGCAACATCTTGATATGTATATATATGTAAATATTCATACACATGATTCATTAAGGTATTGCATTGTTCCACAGGAAAACATTTACACCCTTCCTAGTGATTGTATGACCACAATGGGATGTGTGTAATATTACTAAGTTATATCTCCATTATGGAAAGGGAACATTTGGAGCTGATGCAGACCGACAGCTTTCTGCAACAAGCTAGCAGAACAGATGTTCGTTGCCTTTTGATGAGTGATAAGACGCCTGAGAAAGGGGTCTCTGAAAGGCACAAAACATGCAGTTGTAACAAGTTTCAGAGTAAATGACACTACATTATCACAAGTTATGGGCTTTAAAACTCACAGCGAATTAATCTGCTATTAAAAGAGAAAAGGCAGACGGCAAGTGTGAGCACTGTCATCTATGCTATGCATCCGCTGAGGAAATGGAAGATGAAAAAAACCTTTCATCCTATAAAGAACTAGAATGAAGAAATGAAAGTTATCCAAAGCATAACAAGGCAGTTGTCCATAATTATTATAAAGCTGAAGACAGAAAGTCAAAACCGGAATCAGAGATTTTTCCACACTAGAACTAATGAAAATGAAATAAGAATAAATACTTCCATCACTCAGAAAAGATTGTAATCGAGAGCAGGAGGGAGATGTTTCACCAAAGAAAGTTCATCTGGGTATTCAGAAATTGTGTTATCACCAAACATAGTAGGTAATGGCTACATTACGTTACGTTACCAAACGTACTACGTGTATATAACATAATGACTCAAAACAGAAGAGCAACAAAAGGGAAATCAGAAACCCAACCATCTGTTTACCAGACCTGTCTTGTAAGAGTAATTCTAAGTTTGCATAGTAAAAAAATGAACCAAAATGAGTTGAATCTTTTAGCAAACATGGGCTCTTTTAGCAAAATAGAACATTAAGGGTCATTAACAAGTTTTGATCACCCCACTTGCATTGGCACATTAGGTACTTCAGATCAGAGTTCTCAATTTATAATACTGATGCTATTTAAAGAAAGATTAAACAAATATTTCACAGTAAGCTAAAACTTACAGAAAAGTATCTGGAAAACAGAGTGTTACCCAAAAGCCCTTAGTGCAATACAACTATTTATGCAAAAAAAAATACAAGCRAAATTGCTTTACAGAGTGCTTCCCCTGCAATGCAGTTTTGTCAGTCGTATAACTACTATGCTTGCATGGTGGCACTTTAAGACTTTAATGACTGAATTTCCCTTTGTCCCAGACTACAATCATTAACTCCAATCATGCCTTTAACTCTCTATCATCCAAAGGGAAATAACATGGATTTCTAACACTGAGATGCTTAATGTGAGTCTTTTTGCACATCAAAGCTATATACTGTTTAGCTAGTGAGGAAATTAAAGGCTAGATTCAGGACTACTCTTCAAGTAACAGGCTAAGGATTTTTTTACACCAGAAATAGGAACACACATTTTTCTCCCATTGAGGTTAATAAGAGTTATGAATGTGAAATAGAAATTTGGGTCTAGGCTGCATCTATTCACATATCACCAACTAATTCAGAATGCCACGGGCTCAATTAAAGACAAAATATAGTCCATAAGTAAAAAGGTTGATTAATGTACAACCACCAGGATGTCAATAGTATAAGGACAAGAATAATGTTGGATCTCTGTGGCTCCATCCACACCGTTGTGTAAAGCCAGTCCCAGGCCAAAATAAGTGACTGAGTCAATTGATTCCATGTTGATGTGCCTTCAGGACTGACTAGTGTCTGCAGAGGGAAAATCTCAGGTGTATTCAGTGCTTAGAGTAACCTCCAGTGCACATCTATTAGTAGCATGGATGGGGTGACACGTAAGACAGTCTCCAACTCTCCTATCCACCTTTGCAGTGACAAACTTTCTAGAAGGTGGAATATCATCAGTCCTACAGATCAGTAGGATAGACAGACAATGCTGGCACCAGAGAGCAGCTGCACCCTTAACAAGCAGAAAAAAAGTGTCATGTTCCCTTGGGTTTGTACTACCAGATTATACGATATCAATATGATAAACCTTTAGGAGTGCCTGAATAAAACCTGGCAAACCTGAACAGACAGAGGGCCATCGTAAATCTTTACCAACTTTCTCTCTTGGTCCAGAGAGACAGCCTGGTAAAACGATGGTCACTCTACTGCTCAGAAGTGCATCACTTGTATTCCCACTCCTGTGGGGCCACTGCCCACCTGCTCACACCTTGCCCCTGCCCATGCAGTCCAAATGACCGTATAATGTGCAGTGACTGTGAGACCACCTCTGGAAATGGTTTATTTCCATCAGCTGCAGAATAGTCCAGGACATAGTGCAGAATCCTCTTTCTCCCTTCCCAAAAGTTTTAAAGAGGCAGGAGAATTATGAAAGAAGTGAGTGACGGACGTGGAGACAAATGTTTCTTTCTTTCACTGTCCTGCATTTTTCCGGGGATTAGATGGAACTGGTGAATGATGCTTTAATGACTGTATTGAAAATAATGTAAAGGGCACCTAGAGCAAAGGGATAGATGTTTTTATGAATGATGATAAATACGTAATAAGCAATACATGGTCACCAGAGACTGTTATTTTTTCCTTTCTCTGTTAATTGTTGCTTAAAGAAATAAACTTTCAAAATCTTATTTCTTGGTCATTTAAATGTCAAGGAAAATGATGCAGAAAATAAAAGCCACAGGCAGTGTAACATCTAGACAAATTACTGATGGGTTTTGGAGGTTGCAGAAATTCTATTCAGGAAAAATCCCTTCTGGTGAAGAAATCTCGTAAGTCCGTCTCAAGATTCGCATCCCTCCCTTATTACTCATTCATTGTCTGTAGGACTGTTAAAACCAAATTTAGCAGCCAGCAAGACGCATGGAATATATTTTGGTTTTTTGAGAGAATAAACAGCAGGAATCAAAGGTGGGTGCACCCGCAAACCAACATCTGGGTTCATTCCTAGGCAAGGAATTTATAACAGTATATCTCTGCTTCCTCCTCTATTTTATGCTTCAGTTACCTTGGTTTCACTGAAGACAGAATCAGCCTTAATTTGTTTTTAACTCCTTGCTTAAGTACAAAAAAGGTAAAAAGAATCAGTCAGAGGCTTTATAATATCTGGCCATTGACAAAAAGTACACATCAAAATAAGACAAGATGAACTCTAGCTGAAAAGAGAATCAAGTGCTTATTACTATTTTATGCCTACTTTGCATCTTAAGGTTGCATTTGTTATCTTCATTATTGCACTGCTTCCTTTATTTTCCCAAGCATTGTAGGAATGATTGTGACTCACACTGGTTTGCAATGCTAAAATAAAAACTCATCCAACATAATGTGATAAAAAAATGCTGTTTTCAACAAAGTTATATCTAGATATACATACTAGGGATCTAGATTTGTAACTTCGTCAACTTTGGTTGATCATTTACACCTTTTCAAGTTAGATGAAGCAAAACCAGGCCTATATGAAGACCTGATTGTTTTTCTCACTTGGTAGAACAAGACAGTTCTTTGACAGGTAGATCAACAAACAGATTTAAGTATCTAAAGCGATGGGCACAAAGCCTAAGCCTGATGTTTATATGCCCAAAACAAACACTCTTTGGCCACTTAATCCTGGAGTTACTTATGTGCCTGCCAGTAAACACAATCATACGATAATACTAAACAATTTAATGCCTACCTCTTCCCTCACAGAAGAAAAATCAGACAAGGCATTTTCCTAGTGTCTATCTCCTCCAAGGCATAGTCTAGTATTTGAGGAAAAAGGGTTCTAGTCTACAAAGTGTCCTGGTTTCAGCTGGGATAGAGTTAATTTTATCCCTGGTAGCTGGTATAGTGCTGTCTTTTGGATTTAGGATGAGAACAATGTTGATAACACACTGATGTTTTAGTTGTTGCTGAGCAGTGCTTACACGAAGTCAAGGACTTTTCAGCTTCTCATGCTCTGCCGACTGAAAAGGCTGGAGATGCTCAAGAAGCTGGGAGGGGGCACAGCCAGGACAGCTGACCCAAACTGGCCAAAGGAATATTCCATACCACATGATGTCAAGCTCAGTATATAAACTAGGGGAAAGCTGGCCAGGGGGCCACCGCGCAGCGACTGGCTGGGCATCAGTTGGCGGGTGATGAGAAACTGCATTGTGCATCACTTGCTTTGTATATTCTTTTATCAACATTATTATTATTATTATTATTATTATTATTATTATTATTATTATTATATTTCAATTATTAAACTGTTCTTATCTCAACCCACAGGTTTTTTTTTTTACTTTTACTCCTCTGATTCTCTCCCCCATCCCACCAGGGGGGGAGTGAGCAAGCGGCTGTGTGTGCTCAGTTGCCAGCTGGGGTTAAACTGTGACATGTTTGAGCATGAAAGCACTTCTCAGGAAACTACTTAAAGCTAGAGGTGAGGCATTTCCCTTTATGAGGCTATAATATTATGTTCAAGCAATTATTTGCAAGGTCAGAGCTAAGCAAGTGGCTCAGCCTCATGACTAGTACTCCCATGCAAGAAAAATGTCATTGGGCCCAGTTCCATCAAATACGTTTCCTATGTAAAATAAACGGCTTTAAAGAGCCATATCTACCCCTTCACCGCACTCGGCGGTTGGGTTCCAACCAGGTCCTGATCTCTGCTCTGTTCAAATCTCTTAATGGCTTTTGTGTATCCATGTTTAGTAGCTTAACTCAGGTGTTACACAGAGATCTTGCGTATTTATTTTAGGAATCTGGGGTCTGAATACCTCAAGTTGAATGTTACAAAGCAGAGCCTAAGTGTCTGTAATGCATTTAGCTTTTACAGAAAATAATCCAGAAAGACTTTACAAACTGCTAATACAGGACTTTGAGGAATTCACATACTAAGTGCAAGACTGTGATCTTCAAATTCCAGGCTTCAGGAGCCAGAAAACTTAAGGGGCTTACATAGATTTGGCATTTACGTATCAGATTGAGACATTTTCCTTGACATGAGACTCCTGTGCGAACAAGCAAATGACATGGGCTGAATAGTGAGGTGGTGAGGTGTCTGGTTCCCGGGCAGAGCCATCTGCCAGACAGCGCAGACCCGAGCAGGTACTGGACTTAGTAACTGAAATTTGGAGTTACACCGCATACTAATAGGAACTGGAAGTGAGGTTGTTTAGCCACTTACACAAAAAACATGCTGCTCACCTTTTGCGTGAAATCCCACTCTCCTGAGCCACGGAGAGACCACCTTTAAGGCCCTTTCTCAACCCAGGGGGACTCCATCGGGACATGCAGCCGAGAGTACAACAGCAAGGAGCCAGAGAGAGAGAGCAAGTGGTGGTGAAGTCTGCTTCCAGATGAGATTTTAATACAATGTGTAGTACATTAAAAGCATAGGAAACAGATGCCCCAGACTCTTCCTTCTCTGCTCTCAGCCATGGACTTTAACCATTAAGCTAGACAGCCCTAGCTTTTCCTTGCTCAAAGTAATATCTAACCATCTGGAGAGACGCTAAAATTCATTAAAATGGAGAATAATACATTTTAAGCTTTTAGATCACATATGGACATCTATTACCCAGGCAAAATGAAAGACAACAAACAAGATCTAAAGCATATTACTTTAAATCTTCCCAGAAGCAGAGAAAGAGGGATGTTTAGAAGTAAAATGTAGAAACACAATCTTTTCCAGAACCATACACACAAATACGTATTTCATAAAATCTAGCCTTTTGCTATCTTCTAGGGAGAAACCTACTTCAGCTGTAACACTAATTTTTACAGACAGTAAAAGATGCCTAAGAATAGACCATGAAATAAATATAGATTTTAGCTTTGTTTTTTCTAAAAGCAAATGACAATTTATAAGTGGTGAAGAATGTCAGTTTTTGTCATTCCTTTCCCAATTTTTCCCTTAACAAGGTAACTTTGAGGAAATTTACAGTAAGACCAGAAGGCCCAACATAAATCACTTAAGTTCTTTCAAATTACATTTACTGGAATGGAAGAAAAAGAAAGAACAGGTAGTAAAACTGCTTCTCTGATTTTATCATCAAGATATGCAAGATTCCCAAGGCCCAGTAACAGACCAGCTGGTTTTAAAACGAAGCGTTTTTCCATCAGGCATTCCTCTACCCTTTAAGGCTAATTGGCAGCGTGCACAGAAGAATTATTGAATCTCAAATTAGCTGCTTCTGATAGCACATCACATCTGTTTGTCTGTCATTCTGGTGATTGTTGAATAATTTGTTTACAAATAGGAGAACAATCTGTGCTAAAAGTTTTGCAGATGAATAGGTACATCTGGAGAAGAGCAACATTGCATTGATTGTCTCAGAATAGCCCGGGCATACTGAAAAACATCCTTTGCAGATCATTAGTCAACAAGATGGCTTGTCTTCACAGCTCTGTTAGTTCCAGCTACAATTCAAATGTTGTCTCTAACTCCAAAGAATGGTGCTTTTTTTCATTGACAACTAGTGATTCCTGTAGTGTCAGTATATTTTTTCCCAATCTCAGTTTCTACTATCAGACTGATTTTTGTGGAATTGCCTGCACATGGACCTTCAGGTGACCTTGACTGGAGAGCAAGCTAAGGGCCAGTAAGAGATAAGAGCTTTAATAAGAAAACTCTGACATGGGTGGAGAAAAGCAAGCATCACCAGCCAGAGGGCCATCACTGCTTAGAGAAAAGAAGCATTTCTGTGTAGGCAGAGAAAGGAAATAAAGCAGTGATTTCAATATATCCTTCCATGTTTAATTGCTTCTTACTGTAAGAATCATATATCCTTCTGCCTTTGATAATTTGTGACTGAAACCTTAAACATTACAGCCCATCACATAATGTATTTTCAAAAGGAAAGTGTTAGAATATTTTAGTATTTCTCCTTTAGCCAAAGTGTTTCCTTTAAATGGCAGGGCTACTATTTTGTGCAATTAGCAGCAACAGAAATCTTTTCAGTTATAGTAAAGTTAGAATAAATCCCAGAGCCCACTGTGCACCTTTATGCATTCAAACAGACTTTGTTAAAATCACTGCAATTCATTATCTAACTAGTAGAGAATAAAAATCTAATGAGGATTTGGCTCACTATTAAGAAGAGATACTGCATTCTATCTACTTTCGAATTCCTTGAAAAGCTGCAGTTTTTTATACTTGGCTAAAGCATTATTTCAGAAATGTTGAGATTTCTATCTCATTCTGGTACCTATGTACCTCGAGATATTTGATCAGTAACAAAGCACTCTGTACAATTAGTCATATCCTCAGCTGGAGAAAAGAAACATATATTCCTATTTCTTTGGGGTTTGGTCAGACATGAGGAAAATGAATGCAACCTTCCACGCTCATCAAAGTCCCCGAAGCAGGATTCTGTACTGGGCAGGTGGATGTAGTGGAACTCTTCAAGACTTATTTCAGGATTAAGTAATATCAAATTTAGAAAAATCTCTTAAACCTTATTATAAAGAGAACTGAAGTCCATTTCTTATTCAAAATCAGCTTGAAAACAAAACCAAGTTAGCAGAATCCTGTTGGATCCCTAAAAAATAAAATGTGCCTGTAAGAGGTATGCTATTACTTCTATAAGAGCCGTCCCCCTTCAAGTTTAGCTTGCTTTATTTTTAAAATACCTGCTAGTTACCTTGCAAGAACTAGATGAAATTTGACTAGTGAGTATTAGACGGGATGAAAGTAGCTGACATGTATCAGAGATACAGTGGTGAAGGACAGCATGGAAAAATGAGCAGAATTATCAGAAGTCAATCCCCAGAAAATCTTACATTATTCCCAAATCCCATGGTTTTACAATACACCATTATAACACATTACCATGTCTGAACCCCATTCTACCCAGGTCCCTGCAASATATGGCTAGCTTGTTTACTTCTATCTATCTAGATACTGTGATTTTACTAATACATATCAGAAAATTTTGAGCTCTAATTCCACTGCTGCTGACAGGAACAAAGCTTCTGAGCGTGACAGAATAATGTTAAAGATTCACAAGACAGAAATGTGAAAGATAATAAAAAAACCAAACTTAACTGTTCTGGGGATGTGACACCACAAACCAGAAGCATGAAGCTGGTTAATGACCTGAAGTTTCACAGACTGAATTCACGCAACGAACTGTACACAGCAGTACAAAAGGCTGCATGTCAAAAAAAAAAAAAAATTAAGAGAGAAAACCTCTAAGCCTCTTGGGTAACTTTTGCAAATCTGAGATACTGCCAAACTAGGTGAGCTCTTGTTCAACAAATAGATCAATAAGCCCTCTTCCCTCGTTTACAACTATATATACGAAAGCTGATCCAATAGGTGCTAATGCTTAGCACTGTGCCACCTAATCAGCATCCTCATTCCAGAGGCATCATCAGGAACTGACATTTATGTGCTAAGCACATTTTGAACATTCAGAAAATCACTATCCTTACAATGATGGATGCACAAAATAAAGCAAGGGCAAAAAGACAAGTAGACAGATGTGAGAAAAGGGGGAAATAATTCCTATATGTCAACCTGATTCACATAAAGCAGCACAACTAAGGCAGTTATGAAAAAGTAATTTTACATAAACAGCTGAGGCGTCTTGCAACTAAAATACAATAAATTCTCTGGTGGAAGGACATAGATAGAACAACGGAAATGGAGGTGAAATCTACACAAAGCATTGTAAAGACCAGAAAAGAACAAAGTGAAAAGGTTAAGTTACATGTAGGTAGAACATGGTTTTATAGTTACTACGGATAGTAGCTAGTATGGATAAAGGAGAGGAAAGATACAAAGGTAACAAGCAGGGGGATCTGGAAAACTGCTTGTATTGTCCTCAGTGAAGCTAAGGATATTCTGGTTTGCTCAAGTTACACTGAAGTTCACAAAACACGTTCAAGAACAGACACTCAGGAGACAGGCTGGACTGCAGGACTGAACAGAGGTAGATGAGGTAGTGCTGGAGAGAGATCACCAAGTCATCAGTGAGGAAGACAGCTGACCCTTTGGCCACCTGAGGATAAAACGTGACAAATGAAGCTTTGCAGAAGTGTCAACAGCAGAGRACAGAGTGGGAGGATGACTTCGGTGGAGCTGGGCACAGACAAGGGGTATCCCCTTAGGTCAGTCAAGCAGCCAGTCTGGTTTCTGCATGTTCTTTCTGGTGTCTGACATGAATGCAAACCATGGTATTAACACCCACACATGCTTTTCTCTCCTTGCACAGCTGCAGCACGGGYGGTTCTGCTCCACTGTCAGCTTCTGAGCACCACAGCAGCTCTCCAGGCACAGAGCACGTCTGGAGTGAGTGGCTGCATCCTTGCCATGGACCTTGCAGAAACCGGTCTCCACAGCAACCAGGGCAAGCCTGGGAGAATGGAGCTGGTGCTGTCAGGTTTAAAAAGGGTACATCCAACTTGCAGTGTGGATCTTTTCCTGAGTGCAATCTTTAACACCAAGTTATTTTTTGTTTGAGACTTAGAAGTGAGGAAGGTAATGCTTTATTCATGCAGAAAAATACTGCAAAATTACCATTACTTATAAAATTAAAAATAATTGACATCGACAAGCACAGAATAAGATACTTCTTTCTTTGATCAGTAGTACTTTATACAACTACTAGTGTCATTTCTTTAAAACAAAACAAAGCAGTAAATAACAGACTAACATCAAGAATCACACCAAGAAAACAATTACACTAACATCAAGAATCACACAAAGAATACAATTACCTGCTGAACAAATCCTGCAGATAAGCTTGAGTTTACTGGACAACTATTTTATCTGCAGGAAAGTACTGGTAATAAACAATTGTTACAGATAGGTATAATAATTTTAGAGACATTACAAAACCACTTTTTGCTGTGAAACAAATGAGATTTACCTGTAGTGCAAATAACGCTACTAAGGCTGAACAGTCATTCTCCACACCAAGAAAATACATATCAATTGAATTTCACACACATATCTATTAAATCGTTAAATGAGAACTGTTAAATAAAAAAAAAAAAAAGGCCTATTTTTCATTTCCGAAATACTTCAAGAAGATGGAAAACCCCCTGCTATGGTAATACATTTTCTTGGTGCTAATTACTGAGAACAAAAAAAGCTACACACCTTAGTAATTATACAACTTCCTCTAGTAAGAAAGCCACAAAAAGTCTGATTCTTGCTTGTAAAAAGCCACTTTTCAACACACTGCCTTTGAAAAGATAATTTGCAGCTGTTCCAATGTCCTCTTATCTTGCCACGTATGTTTGAGTAGACTTAAATAGAGAGTATTTCTTTGGTTCCAAATAACTTCTCAAATTTCTTGTACCTGTTAAAAATTAAAATTCTAAGAAAACTAAGACTAGTCTTTTTTAAAACAATCAGTTTTCAGGGGAATTTATTTATTTGTTCTTTTCCAGAATAAAAATAATATTTTTGTTGGCATTTTCCAGAGACAAAACACTACTCTGGCCAACTTTAGGTTTATTTCACTCCACAAGATCTCATCTTGCGTTTCTCTTTGTCTTTGTGTAAGCACACATTGAGTTTCTTTTTGCTTATGTTTAAATGTTATTGCAAAACCACCAAAAGCTCTGTGTGAAATAGTCACCATAAAGGAAAAAGAAAAACATCTAATTTGACCATAAGTAAATCCATACTTTAGAGAAGTTTAGACCAAAATCAATGAACAGATCAAATCCCTTTTTAATTATATGCAACTGAGATCACATTTAACTGTTCTACCATAGACCCTTTACAGTTTAACAATGTAAAAATGAAATTTTCCCAGCCCTTGCCCTTCCCAGACTCTATCCTTCTGGTCCCTGTGTTATGTTGCAGAAACTAAAAGGATATCATGATGTGATTCTGAATTGTGTGATTTTGTGTGTTTTAAAAATACATTCAGATAATTAAAGTGGGTAATCACTGGTTCTTGTTTGGGGGGGGAGCAGGTGGGAAAGAGAATAAACCTTCATCATTATCTCAGAGTGATTCATGGTTTGAGAAATACTGGAATATCACTTCCCATTTACCTTTCTTACAAACTGAAGTGCCCCAATTCTGTTGCTCCTCCTGACCACTTCTGTAGGCCCTCTCTGTCCCTTCCTAACTTTGCTATGTGCTTTATAAGACAGGAGGTTTAGAGGTGCATTTAGTGCTCTTAGCCTGGTAGATGGCATTTTAAATTGTGTGCAGGTATGGGAGGCCATGTATCACTAAGCCAGGGACGAAAACCAAGCGTTCCAGAACTGTTCCAAGCACACCCTAGCATTTCCAAAAGCTGCATATCTTCTGCTTAATATTTAGCACAGCAGTTACCATCAAGCCCCTGGTCATCACATCTTGTGCTTAGGCTTCACTGGACTGAAAAAAAAGAGCCTCCCCATGACTACTCATTTTGACATCAATCTAGAGGACCGTCCCCATTCGTCAGACAGACCAAATTCCCAAGAACCAATCTCCAATTCAGCAAAAAGGCTTAGACAACTGTTTCAGTATAAATACTCATATTATTGGGGTCAAGACAGACAGAGCTCGTGGGTTTAGCTTATGTACTTGGTCATACACTGGGCAGCTTTTGGCAAATAGAAATAGCATCAATGCAACAGACCAAGGATGCTGCAAGTACTTTCCAGAAACAAACACACTACAGGTTGGTAATCAAATGCAGGGTTGGTAATAAAAGAGAAATGGATTTTCCTTGTGTCTCTTCTGCTGATTTATTGCCTAAGGTTGGACAAATCACTCTGCCAACCTGTACCACAGTTTCTCAGGTCCAGGCTGAAGACAATTACAGTTACTTAAATTTAGGGGGAACCACGGAAGGTTCATTTAAAAGATTTTTATGAATGTCAAGCAGGAAGCTTGAGTAAAAAGTAATCTCTCTCTCACAGAAATAATATAAAGCTGCATACAAACTAAACCATACCTTCCACAACCTGTACCTCTCTCATCTGGTTGTTGCAAGCCAATGCGTATCTGTCAGCAGCTACTGCAAAATACAGAACTGAAGACAGAGACAACATAAATATCTCTTTTTGGTCCATTTAAACAAAGATTGCTCTTCAAAAAGGAATGTGCATTTATATCTCCAAATCATATGCTTATCTTGCCAGTGGCTATATTCCTCACCCAAATTAAGCCAGGATTTGTCACACTAATAATCAATAATTAAGTAGCAAAGATAATTACAGAGCCAACGGCGAATTTACGAAGAGGAGTTGTTAGTTTATAAATTGATTTTCATTCTAACGGGAGTTTTTTTATGAGGCATGTGTAGCAGGCAGTAGCAGGCACCTGAAATGTGGTCCACAGCTTTCTGCCACCCTCAGAATTTAGACCATTTCAAAGCAGAACACTTGTTAGGAGGTGAAGAAGGAAAAGGCAAATAGTCTTTGCTAACAAGAGCAATTTCCAACCAAGTATCAATTTTAGCACCCCCCRTAAGTGACAGAAAAGTGTAATGAAGCCAGTGAAGCAGTGCTGCCCGCCTTCTGTTTTGCCAGTGTGAGTCATTCATTCACTGTCATCCTGGGCTGCAGCTGCCTTGTCTAATGAGGCTCATGAACTGTCTGCTACATCTCTCTGACATTACCGACACGGAATTGAATAACACAGCACCACATGGAAAAAGTAGATGCAAAAATGTATTGAAGTAAATGAATCTGCATATCTGAAGGAGCACAGCAGGCATCATGCTCCTTCCGCTTCTCATTTGAACATCTCTTCTTGCATGTTTCAAAAGATTTCACTTGCAACATTTTTCAGTTTCTCATGTTATTAAAGATCTTTTCTTTCCTGTCCAACTTCCCACACTATACCCATCACTGTAGGATCCATGTGTCTGTATAAATGAGTAAATAACTACTTACTAAACAAGGCTTTAATAACAGTGGCTATTAAACATTCACCCTAACCCAACTTCTTCTCCTGCTGTTAAAAAGGTTGAAATACTTTCAGTTAATATTTTCACGGATGTTAGTTTCTTGGTTGGTAACTCAGTTATGGGGCAGTGTGATTTCCTGTAGTGCAGAATAACAGGACAAAGACTACTAAAAGACACTTAACTTTCAGATTGGTGATTATGTGAAATTGAAGTGACAAATAGGTTTGGGATTAGTATTATGAGTAACAGTCTTCTTACTGAGCTGGAGTAAATAGGTTACAACTGGAAGGTTATTCAACTGAGAGGCTAAAAGTCCTTGGAGAGGTTGGTTAATAACACCATGGCTTTTCCGATCTGGTCTGCCTTGAAGTCTGGCACTACTGCGTGTCCTCCCCTCTACCCCAGCCACACAGAATGGAGAGCAGAAAGACTAACCTCAGTGAGACCTCAGCTGGTACAGAAGCAAGCAGGACTTGCAAGACAGTTGTTTATCTGATTCCCAGTGAGGAACCACTACAGTAAGATTAACTTTTACAATAAATTAATTTCCAACTTGACAGCAATAGGGACAAGTTTGTCCAGGACTCCACTAAAATGAGCACATCTGATCTGCAAAGCCAAGATAACAGCATACAAATTTTACATGTGGAAAAAAGTACTTTAACATACCTGAATATAACCAGCTAATCTAGCTAGATCCATCTCCATTTAAGGGCAATAAATGACTCTAACACATGCAGACTAACTCAGCTCCTACTGAATTAAACAGTGGGATCCAATTTGTCTTCCATTAGTATGAACCCATGATATATTACCTGTGACCACAAATCTAGAACTCTACTCACATATTTATATTTATAAACTCACTGAAAGAGCATTTATCTAAAGGGCACTATGTCAAACTCTCATTTAAATTATTTGTTGACCCATTTTGTTACAGGAAAAACCTGACACAGTTTCATAGAGGAAAGAAAACAATAACAAGATGGGGAAAACAAGCTTCTGGTTGAAGAAAGAATATGAGGAAAAATAAATTTGACAGACGTTGATGACTACGGTTTGACAAACATTCACCCTTTTGAGATTCTGAATAAGTAAGTAAAGCACAGGGAATGCAAACCATGCAAGAGCATTTTAAGACAGAGTAACATAACAAAAAAGCATAGAAGAGAATGAGTATTATTTGAGCTCTACTATTATATTATTGCGCTATTGACTCAAAACATACCATTACTGCACACATACAGTAAGGTATAATAAAGTAAGGTACTGTATTTCCTGTAATTATTTTTTCCTGTTTTGAACAATTATTTTCCACTGAGTTAAAAACCTATGCTGAAGAAATTCATGGAAACTACACGGACTGACGTGACCATAAAACCACAACCAGAGAAAAATGGCCTTCTCCAGAAGACAGACCAGATAGTCTAAAGGAAGCTCCACAGATGCAGCCTACAGAGACCACTTGGCTCCTATCACCTCAGCTGATGACTAAAAGTTAAGCAATCTGAAATGTTACTTTTAACATGAATAATGTAGAACTTTAGAAAAATTCAGTTAATTCCCAGGGCTTGGACTCCTGGTTTTGGTGTGCAATATTATAATCTGATTCCAGAAGAGTCTGAAATACTTCAGTTATTGTTCTGCAGCTTGCCACTGAGTTAGGTTTTGATCCACTCCCAGTGAAATCAATGGATGCCCAGGGGAATAAGCACCCAAAATCTTAAGGCACATTTTAGGGAAATCACCATCTTTCACATGCTTATGTCTATCTTTACATACAAAAGTAACTTTTAAATTCTGGCCCTTATTTTCTCAATTTCTCATATTAATTAGTTTGAAATTAAAATAATAATTACCCATCTTTCAAATGCTTTGATATTCTCATAAAGAAACCTTTATGGAAATAAAAATTCTTAACATTTCTTAACTCTTTTGCCATTGAAAGCAAGTATTTTTATTAGCATGACATATCCCTTAGGAGCAGTTACCTCTTATGTTTCATGATACAAGTAATTAATGTTTTTATTCAACTTACCCGAGACCGTGAATAGTATTTCAAGTGGGTTCCACCCTCATCTACCTAGTATCAACCATATGGTAGGAAGGAATAATTACTGTTTATTAAGTCTACATTAAACTTTTCAGAGAACAATTTTATGAGATGCCATAAGGTCGTATACTTACTGCAGTCATTAATCTTCTCTGGGCATCTTTAATCAAGCAGCTCTGTCAGAACCATTAAATGATGTTAGGCCTAAGCTCTTTAATTATTATGCAGCTTTTTATTTTTAAGAACCAATGTGTTACTGAATTATTTTCACATGTGAAATTGCTCTGTTTCAAGCTCCGGATGACCCTTAGAATCAGGTTCACCTTACAAATTCAAAGTACATTTTTAAAATATTTTCTGAATCTGTAGTGAAAACACCATATGACCACGACATGCTGATTTTAGAATTACAGAGAAGTATTAATGTCAAGAGATCAGGAGATGGATACCTCATTTCTAACACAAAGAAAAATAACAGAAATCAAACAAGTAACATTTAATGTTGGTAGCCAAAGTTCACAGAAGAGATAGGTGTAAAATGTCCAGTAAAATAGCCCCAAAACATTGAATAGAACACTTTTAGGGGCTATTGGCATTGCTGCATGCTACTCACAAATGAAGCCAGACTAAGCACAGTTTTCACTTGGATTATTGATATCACTAGTCAGGTAACATTTAACCTTTCAATTCATTAAGGATTCTCTCAAATGAATCCTGGGTCCCTACAGCAGATTATACGCTCACAAAATTTCTGGTCCCCTCTTAAATACTGCAGGTCCAAAGTAGCTCTTATTTCACATAAATCAAAAGATGCTCAGTGAGAAATGACATTTTTTTTCGGATTAC
This sequence comes from Oceanodroma leucorhoa, assembly GCA_030449065.1. Taxonomy (NCBI): domain Eukaryota; kingdom Metazoa; phylum Chordata; class Aves; order Procellariiformes; genus Oceanodroma; species Oceanodroma leucorhoa. Next base: position 13,832,952 of record JASVER010000016.1, on the reverse strand, counting down.
AGATCTGCAAATAAAATATATGCATTACCTTAGCACGTAATTGAACAATACAGTACAGAAAAGGAACTGAACAAAGACAGAAAGATCTAAAATATGACAAATAAATCCATTATATATTTTCAATAAAAAATAAAAAAAAGTTTTAAAATCTTGAGCTTTGTGGAAGGAAATAATATTGATAGCAACTTTTAAAAGACAAACTCTTTCAAGAGATCATAAACAATAATATTAAAACAAAAAAAAAGTCTGTTGGGTTTTTTTTCCAGTTGTCTGCTATAAAACCTGAATGATTCCTGCAATATATTCTCAGGAATGAACTTAGCCACTCATTATTTCCAAGTGCAGGTGAAAAACAGAAATTTCCTTATTAACATTACTAGCACATGAGTTCAGTTGTTAATGTTGCTGGTGTAAAATACAACTGTTCATAAACATAGGATCTAGAAAGTGTGTATTGATGGTGCACTCTACATATTACTTCTTACACTTCTTTTTAAATTGTCTGGGCCTTTTAATGACAAAATTTTCCCAGTAATAAAAATATTAGAATACTTTCTGGTAGATATTCACATTTTAAAATCCTAAGAAATGTGAAAAATGTTGAGAAAGATTTCTTCTATCTGAATATTTCTAAGGAAAAACCTGAAGTTTTTTACCTTAAAAACTTCTAGTGATTTTTTTACAACTGTCTGCATCTGAAATTTAAGGAAACACAACAAATTTTAAAATAATATGCTGGGTTTTGTTATTGGTTTTGGAGTTCTGTGTTAACTGAAACCTAAGATGGGCAATCAACCAAGCTGAAGAACCAGATGCTTAGGGAAGGAGTGGCCACAACAAACATTTGCAGTCACTTCATTAATGTACTTCAGCCAGACCCCCACAAAAACATTTTAATTTCCGTCAGCACTCTTATCAGCTATTTGGTCTTGTGTAAATAAGACCAACGGTACACCTAGAGCAGCCATTGCAGAGGTTTCCTTCAAACCTATGACAAGGTTTCCTGTACATTCTCTGAAAACAGTCTCATYTTCATGCTGGGGCAACACACTGTTTCTGTCAGGATGATAAAGATGCCTCTTCGTACCAATCAGGCTGGTGGATGGTTAATTGCATGGGTTTACAGATTAATATTCTGGGATCAACAGAGAGAAGTCTGATGTTCATCACTTCATTTCCTTTCCCAATGCACACTTTTCAACTTTATTAGATTAGCAAACTGTGAAAAAAACTAACAGTCCTCCACTTTTGGGTCTTTAAAAACAACATAAATGATGTTGACTTCTCAGTGTTGCAAACAAGAAACCTCAGGTAATAATATGGCTACATTCGTTAACAACTGTGAAAAAGTAGGCAAAAGTAGGGACAATAAGTGAGATACCGTATATCTTACTGTTTGCAATGACAAAAGTATACAGGCCTTTAGGAGAGCACTTTGGTTTTCTAACCACTACATGCAGCACGACAGAGTTTTGTTTTACACACTTATTTCAGTCAGTGGCTAAGAGTATAAATACTCACACCAACTATGCTCACAAACTTTTATCTTTTATCATCACAYAATTTTTTAAATTAGAGGTAAAAACATCTCCCCATAAGCAGTTTTCATTCTAATGTAGTTAAATAGTAATCTCAATAATATTGGGGGGGGTTAGTAGGGTAACTTCCCTTTAGTCAAGATTCACGTCTTGAATTTTCTTTTGGCACACGGAAGTGAAGCTCCTCATTGTGAAATGCAAGAATATGTTTGTCCTTCCGAAACCAGCCCAAGGTGGTGTGATCTGGCTTTCCCCTGGCCAGAGAGATGGCATGCTTGTGGCCCTGTGCCACGGACATGCTCCATCTCACGCTTCCCACAGCACTGGTCTGAGTGCAGTCCTAAACCACTGTGAGGGAAGCAGGGGCAAGGGCTACTCTCACTTCAGTCTGCTGAGGGAGTTTTACAATGCAAAGAGTAAATAAGTATTTGAGGAAAGCAAGAGTCAGGACAGAGTATGGAGGAGGGAACACTTCTGGCAAGGATATTGATGGCACCTCTGCAGTCCTGAATAGGGTACTGCAGATGTTGACCTCTGTGTCTTCCTGCTATGCTCCACTATGTGGGAAATTTGGCAGAAGATAGTTCTGTTAATACTTACACATGAATATTATAACTTACGTGTGCTACCAGTGAGAGAGCCGGGAGGAGGCAGGCAGGTCTGGCACTTGGCCATATGTTTTATCCCACAGACAGTACTGCCTTTCCTGAACAGGCTGCTGTGGCTGCCACACTTCAACAGGGAATTCATCTGGTGCCACAAAATATCAGCCAAAATATCAGCGCAGCTAAATACGCAGGAATTAATTTGAATAGAAATAAGAATGAGGGGCATGCAAAACCGAAGAAGAAATTAAATAAGTAAAAAAACCTGCCTTCCAAATGTCAACAAAAATGTCTTTTCCTCTGGGCCCTCTAAACATTGTAAGAGGAATTCAGAAGGGGACAATAACAGATGTCAATGGAAAGATCACATCCTTTGAAGAGAAAGTGTGATCAAAAGAGGTGAAGTATGGCTCCTATTCATAATATAATTTTTGAAAATGCATAATCAGTCCCTTTGAGGAAACTCAACTGATGCTAAGCGAAGCACCCTTTCCGTGCTAATGAAGTTCCTAGGGCTCGCAAGATCTAGAAGTCATTACCAACATGTCCTCCAAAGGTACAGGAACCCTATAGAGCCCACGCAGTAAAAAGCAGCAAGTTTTCTTTGTCTGAGAGACACTCCCTTGCGAGCGCTATCTCTTCGCAGAGGTAGAGCCTCAAGCAACCCAGAAAGGTCACTGGTGGTCCTTCACCCTGCTCTTTAGACATTTCCAAAAAAAAAAAAATAAAAAAGAAAAGCCGAGGAGGCGGAAGAGAAAAGAAAGAAAATGTGGGTTTCCAAGGATTCCCATGGCTGTTGGGATGGGCGTGGCAGGGCCAGTGGGCAGGATCATGGTGCCTAAAGGTCCTGGGATAGTTGGGCTAGGTGAGATGGAGAGCTGTTGGACTGACTATTGATATCCAAAGGTTTTACAGATCTCTATGAAAGACTGATTACTTGAATAAAGACAGCGTAAATGAATTATTTTGCTTTCATAAATTGACCTAGAACATTTTCTTGCAATATTTTAGAAGACCCAGAAGTGAAAGCTTCTGTGAGGGATTCCACAGGAAACAGCATTTGGTTTGGTAGCCAGCAGTACTTTTACTGGAAATTATTTTAAATATTGTTATCAATGCAAATGCCACAAAGCTCAATAACTCTTACATGATGAGAGCAGGACAGTAATGAGGGCAGGACAGTCATATAAAGTTTTAGATTTTTACTGCTCGGTCATTTTGAATAGTTTTAAGTCACAGATTCATGAATAAGGAATACAATCTTACATTATCCTGGAAAGCAGTGGGTTTGGAAAAGATGCAAATGCCATATTGTTCAAGCAAATATATTCATGTTTTCAGCATGATGCTTCATTAAAAAGGATTTAAACAAACCCTAGCAGCATAAATATGTCATATGAATGCTCACTTGATTCTCTCTGTACGTGAGACTAGATATACACCACAGTGCTTCTGCAATGCGTATGCTTCTGCTGCCCATGCTTTTCAAAACACACAGTTAATGAAGTCTGAAGATATCATCTAACAGAGAAAGATGTAAAGAATTCAGTGTGCTCAGTTTATCCAAAGAAAATTGGGAGATGACTCAATAATGAATAAGCACCTTTGTGGGCATAAAAAAAAACCAAAAAACAGGATATGAAAAGATGCTTTAGATAAGCACAAAAAAAACCCTTTTTTTTGTAATTGATGAAGTAACATTATAAATGAGGTTTTAATTTCTATAATTGAGGCTGATTAAGCATTGGAATAAATAAGGCAAAGTCCGATTCTGTGTAGTCTGCTACCTTCAGATCGGAAAATCAGGGTTTCTGAGAGATATGCTTTCCTCAAATACAATTTGTTATGCACAACTGTATAAAATATAGCAGTCTATGCTATACAGAAACTAGACAAAAATATTGGGTTTATGCTCTCTCCTGCTTTTAAAAATATATGAGTGAAAGTGAATTCAACATTATGAGGAAGTCCTTGTTCTCAAGGACTGAGGTCAGAGTAGTCATACAAATTTCCAAGGCCACTCTGTTTCACAAACTGTCCTCCTTTAAAGCTGTCACTGGCCTCCCTAGCTATAAAAGGCTACAGAAGGTTTACGTACCTACAGTCCTGCTCGAACCAAAACAATCAATTGCAGGAGCCTACTACTGTGAATGCATAAAATAGTCACAATGTTTAAGGATATCTAAAATATTTGATAAGGACAGCAGATGAAATGTAAAGCCCCAAAAATCTGAATTTCAGTATTTTCATGATCATGATTTATGTTTTCTTTTATGATTTCTAAAGTTTTTTCATATCAAGAACTGGGATCTCAGTTCCATGCACAAGAGAGACACCCCACACACATCAACACATCAGGAATTTTTCCAAGAATAATAAATGAACATTAACTAAGATTTCATTGCTTTTAACCTACATAACCATCAATATTAGTGAGTTAAATGAATCATGAAAAGATACTAAACAAAATATGGAAATTTCTCACTCATTTGTTCTTCTCTATTGCTTTTTCTGAAGCCTGAAAGGAATCTTACAGAGGTAAATATGTTTAATTGGTTTATATTTAAAGCTTTAAGTGAAAATGTTGTATAAATAATCCTACACACAGCTGACATTAACAGAACAGTAACACTATACCCTATTTCATTGCATGCATGTTTTTATTGCAGCTGTAAGTATGTGATAACATTCAAACTTTAGTGGCTGCTGGAGGTAATAAAGAATTGGGAATGGCATTGGATTATTTATTTTTAACTACATTTTCTTTCTTCATGTCTGATACACATTACATTAATTAATGTGGTGTGCATGTTATTCTGAAAGTTTTGTTAGAAAACCTTAGTATCCACAGAGACTTCAGAGATTATCAAATAATCAAAAATTTAACAGAAAAAAAATATAAATTTTCAGGTGAAAAATTTGGAATTCCATGTTTCCAAAAGCCAGTTGAACAGCCTTGTGACTGGCAGAATCCTCAGAGGAAAAAAGTTAACCACTAACCAAGCAAAACCATATGATAAAGGAAAAAGAGTTAGCATTTGAAACAATGAAAAAGGATGGGAAAAGAAAGCATTTGAAGCAAATTCATAGAAATTTGCTATGGAGTGTCAAGAAAAGGTAGATAGTTCTGAATAGAAACCTTTCTTCCCCATTTGATAGTCAAGAAGTTATTTAGCAAAATTCTTACAGCAGTTTTCACACACTGAAAATCAGAGAACAGGAAAAAATCAGAATTTCTTTGCAGAGTTTGTAAACAGTGGGCCAGGGTTTCTAGTCAAAGAACAGAGAGAAAGTAGGTATTGTATAGCTACTTAGACAACACAGCCATATATTGTAATGGTTTTATACATATTTAGATTAACGATGCCTTCTTCCATCAAGCTTTAGGTAGCATTCATTTTCTGGCCTGCAGCACAAGAGCTGCCTTTGTAGAATGATCCACGTGGGATTCATAAGTACATTACTTTAAAATTACTATGGTAGGTATAATAGTGCTGTCATATAACACAGCTGGACACTTGACTGTGTAAATCCATTCTGTCCCCAAAGATCAAAAAGACAAAGAACCTTTTAAGTAGTCAGTGCTAAAATTAGTCATGGGAGGAAAGTAAAATTGGTTGCTCAAGAGGTATTGTACAAGAATGCCAAGCGCTAAAACCAGTACTACAAACACAGAAAGCACACAAGCATGTGCTTATCATTAACTCTGATCAAGCAGAGAAAGACCTGACCAGGAGCTTCTGGCCATCAATAAGCTGGGGCCCATGGCATTTTTTATCTTTTTTTGGGGGAGTGGGGTGCGYGGGATTTCTCTGTCCATTTATGTTTTCTTCTCTCATCATTATCTTACATGTTTCAGCATTTTTTTAATTTCTTGAAATCTTTTCCTATAACTCTCATATTTTAATTTCAGTTTCTCTCTTCCCTATATCATTTTTACTTCATATTTTTTTCTCCCACAGCCATCCGTATGATATAAGAGGAAGAAAGGGGATATTAGAAYAGTGCTGAAAAACTTGCTTATCATTAGTGGTACATCATCAGGTTGCATTACACCTTCTTGCCCTTCAATTTCAAACTAAAAAATTAGGAAGAGTACAGACGACTGAGAAATAAGCCGACCCAGGACTCTTAAATCAATTCAGTTCTGCACTCCTTTGCAGCTGCAGAGTAGGATCTAGTATTCTTTATTTCACAAGTTAGTTGGCTTGTGCAGTACTGCACTGGTAAACCTGATGGCAACAAAACTAGAAATGGGCAAACATGATGTACCTGCATTTACCCTTGACTACAACTTTGGCTGGGTATTGCTGAATACTGTTACCTGCTTGCCATTTTTCACTAAAGAGCTGTTTTTTTCAGCAACCGAAGAAGCATAAAGTCTGCTTCACTTGTAAAGCAGTTGGGAGGTAAGAAGTAATAATACCATCAACTCTGATTGTCCTCTTGTCCAACTTGCAAGAATCTACAATTGTTTTTAAAATTAATTTCTTTCTGAAACAATGGAGGAAAAACTAAAAGTTGAATAACTGTGCCGCATTCTGCTCCACTGTGCCAAGGTGTTCCTCAGTTAACGTGCCACATTCATGCCACTGAGTTGTGCAACACCTACACGTCATGGGCCCCAGCGGACTCTCCCCAAGGGCCTTTGTTTATTGTCCGCAGATACCAGGAGATGGTGCACACCTGGGTCTCAGCCTGAAGAGAAGTTTAGATTCAGCTGGGCACTCACCTTACTCTGGAAATCAGACATGCTATAAGCCAAATGGACTAGAGGGGGAAAATAGGCTGAGGGGAAAAATGACAAGTTTATGGAAAGTGCGTAGAAGAACCAGAAAGAGAATGTAAATCTCCAGCGTCCCATGGCACTGCCTAAATCGCCACATTTCCCCAATCTTAATATTTTGATTAATATTTTGTCTTAAATGCTGTATTGTCTAGACTGTACCTTTGGAGGTTAGACTCCACTGTTTTTTTAAAATGCACTGCTATGCTCTGCTTTAGATCTGCCTTAATATTAGCCAGCATTGACTTCACATGGATGTGATGGAAATGCAGGAATTGATGTAACCTGTTATGTTTTCTTTCTTTTAGTGGAAATATTAAATACCTGGTGATTTTATTGTGATTTCTTTTCTTTAAAAAAAATGTTTCTATCTCATTCCTAAAGCAATAATCATGCTATTAAAAGGACTGAGGTTACTAACAAATATCCAGTTTCAAATTTTATATACACAAATTATTTATTTTTTCATTATCCTTATGAATCAGAGATGCCAGGCTACTTTTAGTTAATTCTATCATGTATTATAGTGTAAAGAAGGAAGTTTTTGATAGGAAGCATTCACCAGATTGACAGAGAAACCCTTCATTGTCCTTTCAGAAAATAAAGATGTCTCCTCATACTTCTCACTATCTTAAAAGCTAGAGGTCTGTCCAAAAATCTATAAGACATGTGGAAGCCTTCTGCTTTTTCAGCTTTCTTCCAGAACTCTAACAGTAGGGCTGCAGTGGTTCAATTATTTTGGGGCATCATTTTGGTTACAAAGCCTCCAGAATTCCCAGTGGGTAAATCCCGGTAACAATTGTGTTCTACCTGTGTCTGTAACATGCCAGAGAAGCTGAGAAGATCATGTTTATGTCTCTAATTCCCCACCAGTCAGTCTTTGCTGCATGCCTGGTGACTGCATACAGTCAAGCACATAAAAGAGGCTGTTTCTCAGCATGGAGGCCAGCTACTGTCCCGCCTTTGAATTGCTTCAGCCACAACCAGAAGGCATGCTAGAATRCTGCCACGTAAACAGTGCTCAGGGATATAGTTGCCCTCTACCAACTTCTGCCATTTCTAAAATTGTTGCAACACAACCATTTTCTCATTGTATTCTAGTTTTATTTCGCAAGTCCCATTTAGCTAGAGGTTGCTACCTGTTCTGCTTCAAAAGAGCCATTCGAAATAAGTGTAATACAAGCCCTGTATTTTAAATGTTTTTCTTTAAGGCAACATTTAGATTTCAGAAACTTTATTATTTTATAAATGAGCTTTCAGTTTTGATTGGTTTTCTACAGTTCTGTAGAAGACATCTAACTGTCTAAGTCATTAAATATACCTTTTCTAAGTCATTCCCTTTTCCCAGAAAAAATTTTGATCATAATTACTGATCATCTTTCTTTCATTGATTACGATTAGTTTGTGGACCTTGTTTTACGAATTCATCTATTTATTTCTGTGATCCCATGAATGCTTAGACTGCCTCCCAAGACAATCTATTCTTATAATGTGAACACTCATAATTCATGATTGCTCAATGCAACAAACCAGTCTCTGAATTAGCACGAGTATAAAATAATTTTCTAACAGCTTCTTAAAAGTGCTAACATCTATAAATTGTAGAACAGCCAGATAAACTAGATGTACTAATAGGTCTTTTCTAGAACTGTTGCCCATTAACTTGACCTTAGAAGGAAAACCAAAATATTTTTAACGGAAAGGAATTCTGAGTTGCTATGAAACGTGACAAATGAGGATGCCACTGTAGTAGCATTTTCACTTCTTGAAAAGATAACACTGCGAGGAATTAATAAAAATCAATAATAGAATATTCAGACCAATTAAAATGAGGTTGAATACAACATAGCCAAAAGGAGAAATTACTATGGAAAATCATTAAAATGGCTGCACCATGTCAAAGAGATATTGCATGCCCTTAAATGTACCAGAGAATGGTTCTGTTCCACAATACATTAATTCATATGGCTTACTTTAAATGATTTTAAGAGAAACATGTCTTTACACTACAAATGTCTAAAATTCCTTTAATTCACAAGTCCTGAACTGGAATGAATAACAGAAAATAGGATGYTTTTGGTCACGCCTTTACAACACCAAAAAGGGGCACACAATCTTTCCCCTGTCCCCTTGTCCCAAAATTTTCCTTCAGCAAATCTGAGGAAACACATCCCTTGGCAACGGAAACTGAGCAGTGTTAAATGTATTTGCTTCCAGTTGTCTTAGGGAAGTTTCAGGGGTATCTCACACCCCAGGCGTTCTCCTCCCCCTAGCACCACAGGGAGGGACACCACAGCTCAAGGTAGCAGGAGTTACCTCGGCTTCAACAGCTTCAGTGTTTCCAGGCATTTTCTTTCTCTGCTTACTGACCATCAATGGTCCTGACAGTACCTTACATCTAACGCTCACAGTTTCAATACTGGAGACATTTGCATTTTTCATGAATGCTCAAACCAAAGAACACTGAATGCTGAAGTATCCACAACATTGACTGACTGAGAAGGGATTCTGAGACGAGTATTTATAATTGCAGAGTTTATATTTAATTTATAAGTATTAATAAGGTGATCAGATTTTTGGTTTCTAAAGAGACGCAAGAGCCAGCTGTGAGTCACATGATGAAAGACGCAACTTGGGTTTCTTTTTGTGCCACAGTGCCCATGCATATTTCCTTCTGAGGAAAGGGGCACGTTTATAGGAACACAGCTTAAGCTAAGGAGATCAGGAAAACCAGAATAAAAGCAGGATTTTTTTTTTTTTTTTAAGTAGAACCCTATATACCAGAGAGTTCCACTCAGATGAGGATAAGTATTCACCTTATGTCAAATTCCTGAAAAATATACCCCTAACACTTTGTTGAATGCCAATACAGTCATTATACCAGAGTAGTATTGTTTCTACTCTTTCATTCTATGACGTGAGAAATATGCATAAGGCACAATAAACTGCACATCTGCTCTCTAAGGAGTGGTGTTACAGCCCTTATAGCAGCTTTGTCACATCCCAAACATTTCCAGAACAACCTCATGAAAGTCCAAGGGTGTTGCTGAGGACCGTGCTGTCAGTGTCTCCATATGTCCTTCCCCACGTAGAAAGTCTACCACTTCTCAAAATATTTTTTGATCTTCTTAAAAAAGTTAGTTTTACTGGAGGTGAAATACAAGTTAGTATAAAATAAATTAGTGTTTTAAATATGCAAAAATATTTTTAAGTGGATTTTTTGTATGAAMATGTTTTCTAATCTTCCATCACAAAACCACTTGGCAGCTTACAGACAAAATGACCTTATTAGTTTGTTTTTTTCTTAATGTGTCATTAAACAGGAAAGAAGAAAAGAATGAGAGCACTGAAATAATTAAGAAAATTGTGTACAGACTTGGCAGCCCTCACTGATCTTTTGAGTGACGTGCTTTTCATTAATGAGGAAAATGAAAACCAAAAGTGCTGACCTAATAAGCAATGGGAGAACACAGATAGGAAAAAAAAAGTACATCTATATTGCTTAACATTAAAATGTCAATTTCTCTGATATTTTTCTTCAGAATAAGGGTTCATCCTTGGAATTAGCCAGAAAAATTTATTATTTCTCTCTGTTTTTAATATGGAATCTATACTTTCTATTACTATTGTGTATAATGTACACATTTAATCAATTTAAGAAAATACATGATGCTGATGCTGATTCTGAGTTGTCTAATTAGAAGTAACTTAAAAATACTGACAATAAATATGTACTGATGTCAAATTATAGTGAAATTCAATTTATTTATTTWCTAGTCTTATGCCTTCAGGAAATACTAATAATAAATTTTGAAATTAATTCTTGTCTAAAACAAAGGTTTTCTATGCCATAAAACTTGCTTTGACTGTAGGACTCCCATTAATGTACTTTGCAAGATCAATGTCTGATGGTGTTCTTTGCAATGAATCTCGACAAGGTGACAATTTGCATTTGTTAAAAGGATACTGGACATTTTAGCTGGCTGTTCTTTCCAGACGTAAGTATAAACAAGGTTATACTATGATAGAAATGTGACAGGTTACAGGAGGATCTTTTGGGAAACAGAAAGGTAAAGGCCATGAGAGTCGACAGGGAGCAGAAGAAAACAAAAATGAAAGCAGATTGTCAAATTTGTTTCATAACAGCCTTCTGTTAGAAGCACTAACAATTTCGTTAGACAGTACTACAATTGCTTTAAAACAGGCACAGAACCACAATCATGACACTGTCACGTAGAAAGTATACACTCAAATTATTACCTTTCAAGGGGAGTTGTCCTATTCTTTGTCATGGATGAAAGTTGTAAAATTTAAATCTTAGAATTATTTTCAAAATTTTTGAGAACTTACTTAGAAATTGATTCCAAGTAAAAAAAATTAAATATGTTACTCCAGTGTTTAAAGCCTTTTCCATTTCCATTACCTTTCTAAATCACAGTGTACATCTGAAAAAAAAAAAAAAAAAAAAAAGCCCTATACAGACTTTTAGGGCAGATATTAACATACAACAGTGGAGTGGCTGTACTATATCTGACTAAACAGACACGAAACCCAGCAACCTGTCTCCATAACTAAGGGAAGAATAAGAACACATTTGATGTCTCCCTCTAACAGAATCAAAGAAATCTTGCTTGTCTTTGGATGTCTTTGGACGTCATTTAAGTTCAGCTTCCCACTCAGAGATGAGCTTTGAAAACCTCCAAGGATGGGGATTCCTGGATAACCTGTTCCAGTGCTGCACCCCCCTCCTAGTGAAAAGGTTTTTCCTAATGTCCAGACTAAACCTCAGAACCCACTATGTAGTCCCTTCATCCTTTGTACATAGTCTAGCACTACCAATCCCCATGGTTAATCTGAAAGCTGGATAACTGGGCCACAGTTCATCAAGAGTTGATCATATATGCAAAATACTAACAATAAAACAGCCTTGTACGGTAAGTTCCTTTCACAGCTCTAGTTTTTGTAGCTTACATTGCCCCAGTTGACAAATTAAGCAGCAAACAATAGGAGGAAAAAAGTGAATTATTTTCTAACAGTACTCCCAGGCAGAAGCATATTTGGAGCAATATTATTCAGATTAGCCCCTCAGAAGCTTATTTTAACCAGACTTTTTTAACTCTGTTGGATTCTTATGGCAAGGTATTCACAGCCTGCATAAAAACGATCTGGGTGAAACGTGCGTATTAGTCTTGCAAGCATATTAATTACCTTGGTTTTTTTTTTAAATCAAATAATTCCAGATAAGAGGCCACTCCAATTGCAGACTGCTCAAGGATTCCTTACAAAAACCTTATATTTATGACAAAAAAATAAGTAATTATCAGTTCCATGAAGCATATATAAGCATCATTTTTATAGACCATAAATTATATGCTTTGGAGAGTGCCATGGGCACTTAGTACTGGAAAGTCTCTAACTATCCTATATTTCCATACTATTTAGATGTTAAGGGTCTTCAAGACAGGTAAAGATTTGGAAACAGATAAAAATAATTATTTCTGTCTGGGTATTAACCATAACAGTCTGTGACTCTCCAGAAGGAATTTGAAATCATTTGTAGAAGCAAAATTTAAACAAGAAATAGGCTTCTTAAATTGCAGAAGACTAACAGTTACGAAAATTATATTACATTTTTCTCTGAAATAATCCAGGATTATTTTGGCTTTTTCATATAATCACTTCCAAGTACTGCAAAGTATGTGATATTAACCTCTTGATATGGGGCAGAAGTCTGAGCAAATAGAAAGCAAACTTGCCTCATTACAGTCAAGAATAATGAAGGCTGAGCCAGGGACAGGCAAATTCTGAGATGATGGGTCTATCTTTACATTCTTATATTTAAATTATTATTAATTCTGCACTTGTCCAAGCACAAAGAACCAGTGAAGAAAAGAAATTCAGTGTCTATATTTCCTGTCCCAAGCTCATTCCATTCTGCCACATCTATTTAAACACTGAACGGTTTTCCAGATGTGCACAGAACACTATAAACCACTATTTTCTAAAACATTGTGCTCCAGAGAAAGATAAATCATTTTACCTATCACTTGAATCAGCTTAAAGCAGGGCATGTAGACGAGCATCAAGGTTAATAATCTTTTTAAATAGCTAGGAACTACACTGAGTTTGGGGTTTTAACATTATATTAATATTCAATAGCAACAACTCGGTTTATTAACACCTTAGGGTAACATTGTGAAGCACTTAAAAACAGCTCAGTAGTTACATCAAATCTATGAGGCCACTTATTCTAATATAGACTGTAGATACCTAAAATGTCCACAACATTTTACTTAGTGCCTGAAATTTTACCTTCTTTGGACAGAGTCAAACTGACTGCTATATGGTCCAGTCATACTACTAGTTTATTTCCTAGTCGGTGGATATACTTCTTTCCTTCCATTAGGATGGACCCCATGATAAAAGGATATGCCTTGTTGTCAGCACTGAGCAGCTGCCTAATTAGTTTAACTTTAATTTCTTCTTATGAGGAAGTGTCTGCAAGTGCCTGTGTATCAGCAGTTATAGCAGTATGCAGTCTGCTGCCAGAGGACAGCGCCAATTACGCAACTGAGAAAACACAGATGGTCAGTTGCTGTCCTTTCCCTGGCACTGAGGTAGATGGGGAAGGGAATCCTTCAGAACTGGATGCAGTTAGCCTAGCTTGGGCACGCTACCACAGGACGGAACAGCAGCCTCACTGGACGCCACTGCTGAAGCCAGATGTCATCCATTCTGCTGCCTTCCTGCTGATCTGCACGACAGGCACGGTATGGCTCAAGGCTGAGAATAACATTTTCTTCACAATTACTGCAATTTATTAATCCCCAAAGAAATATAACAACAGTTCATGAACCTTTACTTCTTCCATTTCACTCACATCATGTTTTATTCACTCGCAGTTTTTGCAAGATTTAAAATAATTTCAAGCCTTTTCATTTTATTTTTCTATTCCCCAAACTGCAGGAAGCAAAACAACTGTGAAGTCTTCGTAGGATACAGGGTGTCCACTCACTAGGAGCTCCTTAAGGAGTTTGATATTCCTGGATATTACCTAACTTCACTATCTACTTTATCATAGTAACATTTTATAAACACTCAAAAATCAAATTATCCACCTTTTATTACAATGCATACTTAACAGTAACACAGTGAAGTCAGTTATCAGCAGCTTTTCCCAGTCAATTCAAATTACTTTCACATTGCTGCCTTTTCTTTACAAAACCTTCAGGCCTATTGACATAATTATCACATGCTAAAGTAAAAAAACCCTCACACTTTGCTGAATTCTACCTCCTGCCACCATGTGTTACAGAAGATGAAGCTGCAGGAATCACAAGACTTCAGCATAGTAATTGTTGAGAGAAAAGAGAGTGTGGCAGATCTGGGTTAATGCCCACTACCTAATTTTGAAGCAATTCATAGCATTGTTCTAACCTATCTCAAAAGCTGAACAGGAAGGAGAAAAGATGCTAGCACTAATCAGGCACTTCTTTCGCTCATGAATGCAGAGTGGTTAAATAGCTTCTCACAAAGTGGAGAAACATTTGAAACATGCATCTTCGTCTGAAATTCAAACACAGCAAGCTACAAAAAAGTTCATGTTTTCCAAAGATTAAAAGCAAGCATATTTTATAAATCTAATACACTAAGTGAATATTGATTAAAAATGAAAAAAATATTTGCAATGAAATGGAGCCTGAGGGATTTTATGCAGCAGTAATTCACTGGAGGGAAAAAAAAAACCCAGAAAAAAAGAACATACTTCAAAAAAGCTTGCTATGCATAAGGCCAACTGACTTCGCCTACAAATTTTTTTTCTATGTTGCTTGCAGATAACCCAGTAAGTAGGTGATAAATTTTTCACCATTACATATTTTGTTCCTGATATTATCCTACTGCAAACTTGACCTTTCCGGTCCGTACACTGACTCTAGGTATTGTCTCTTGTCCTTTGCTCAGGCTTTCAGCTCTTTAAGGCTAGAGACTATAGTTTTGTTATGAATAGGTATGGCAGCTGACACTATAAGACCTTAATTCTTGATTTGGATCCTGAAGCTCACTTACAGCACAAAAAAATAATTTAAATAAATCATGAAAACTTTAAAAATGAATCTGTATCTACCTAAAATAAACAAAAAAACCCACTTCATAAAAATTCTGGTTTTCAACCCTTTTCATTTATAAAGCTATTATTAGAAAAGCTTGTTATCTTTTTATTTTCTAGACATTACCTAGACATCACAGAAAAATACTTACAGTTCTTAAGAAGAGTTTAACAGGAAATGTAGAAGTTCCATCACAACAGTTAGTGCAGAAGCAGAACTCATCGAAGGTTTCATGACAAAATCCCACTTCTCAACAGATGAAGGAAATACCTTTCTTTCATATTCTTTATTTCTCATGCTATTTTTTTTTTTTATCTAGTCATTTTTAATTTTACTTCAGGACTTTCCATGCTCTAATTCTCCCTCGGTGGTTCTATTTTTTCCAATGCATTCAACTCATGCATTTTCCTTCTATTCTACTAGCACTATGTAAAGAAAAATTAATCAAAACGTTTTGATTTATTTCATATCTCAAATTGCATGATCCAGCATTATTTAGCCACCTTTTAGTGTTCCAAAGGTCCTTATTTAACATATATCTAAGAGAGCGGTATTTAGTCTATATAACTGTGATTTCTACTAAGCAACACAGCAACTACATCTTGTACGTAAACTTGGAGCATTTACACAATGGATTGATAGCAAAGTCCTTCAGTTTGTTGTAATTGTGCATTTTTCAGCTTTATCCCCCTACATCTCAGAAATTTCAAAACTTTTTTCAAGAGAAACTTAGCTCAGGTCTTCCCGTCCAGCACCAAAATGTATAGATCAAACCTATGTAACTGCAGATCAGAACATGGCTATGTTATTACAAAAGCAAGCTGTTCATATCAAAAATTGCCTCAACTCCTGACCTCCATTGGCATGGCAGAATGATGATGTTTGGCTGACAGAGATCTTCAACAACTGGTGAGAAGGGTCTTTACCACCTAAGAGAGAYGCATCCTTTTGCCTAAACAAATATCCAAACAAACAAAAAGATAATTGTGAAGAAAACTAGACAGAAGAAATTGCATAGGTACAGTTAAAACACTATGCAGATGACAGAGAAAACCTTAATCCAGAAAACACATAAAAAGGGCCTTCAAAAAAAAAAAAAAAAGAAATGAGGCAGCTACAAAAAAGAGTCCACCTATAACTGGGTATTTGTGCTTAAATATCTTGCAAATCTTGAGTAAGAAGTGACTGTAAGATGATATAATTTGAAATCCTATTTGCAACCAAGCCCCTATGGTTTAGCATGGCTTTAGAAAAGCTGAAGAAAACTGAAAAAGAAGCAAATAAATATGCAAATAAAAGCAGCTACAATTTAAGAAGAGAGATTGAAGGAGCTACATTTATGAGCCCCTTTATTTATAAATATTAGACAGATTTAATCAAAGAACATACCCACCCATGCTCTCTGTGAAAGATGTCTTATCCTTTRAAAGAGACTGTTCTGGACACCACAGTTATATTTCTTTTGACTAATGAACAAAAAAATTAATACACACTCTACTTTAGAAAATAAAAAACCTGGAAAATATTATATCCTATGAATACTTTACAGGTCACTGTATAAAGGGAATTATTCAGTGCCTCTGAAGATGGTAGGAATGTTATCAAAGGAGTTACAGAAAGAAACATTAATGCAATTGATAAGCGAAATGCTATTATTCATTAGTAAGAGTCCTATAACAGTAGGAAGATATTACAAATGAAAATATTCAACAACAACTTAAATAGCACATTAGTGGCCAAGATGAAGGGATTAGTCTTGTAGTAATGCATGTGCCAAGGATATTACAGCATCCTTTTCTTGTCTTCTATTTTCTGTGATTGTCTCAGTAAAAAACACAGACTTAAGCTTCAAAGTTTTAGGGAAAGTTAAGATGTAAGTACAGAGTATTGGAAGAAGGTGTAACAAATGTCAGGTAACTCAATTCTAAGTGGAATAATATATAAATGGGTAACAACTTCCACAAATGAATCACACCTCAACTACTCTTCCATCTTACTTTGTTTTTCCATTGCCATTCATTCCTTTGTTTCTTTGCTGAAATCAACATGTATGCACTAGAATCATCAGTTTTAGAGTTCTTCTGAATTCTTTTGGCATTCAGAGGTAAACAGCAACAATTCTCTCTCTGCTATCTTCAGTAAAGGGTAAGAGTTCATCCTGAAAATTACAGTTTTACTGACACAATCAGTAAATTCAGGTAACAGCTGAAAAAAACATTGGCATACACAAATATGTGAGTATTACCTTATCTTAAATATCTCATGTATAAGCACTATAATTGAATTTCTTGGATTTAAAACTGCAGTTTTCAAGTGACATTTTATTACCTGCTCTTGTACCTTGTGCTAGTATATAGGACACTTATGTCAATGTAAATTTCTTTTGATACAGCTATTAAAGCAGTGAACTGTCTGTATCGGTTGGCTGTGTTCATACAATCACATTGCTTAATTTACTGACTTCTACAACACAAAAATTCGAAGAAGTTGATTTGTTACGGTAAGTTCAGTAATTTTTAATAAAATCTAAGAATTCACTTCAACTTTGTCTAAGTCTTAAACAAATTAAACAGTATTAATTTGGACACCAGTCTGTATCATGTAGTATGGGGCCTGCCTGAATATTATCCTGTTAAAAGTGCACATAAGTGTCAGAAACACATACTTTTAAAATGAACCAGTCTCCTATGACAGGTACTCTTATTTTTAATTTCAAATGAGTTTCTTTTCTTGAATTAGATGTGTTAAGTGTTAAGAAAAAGGCTCTCAGTGGCAAGTTTTGTGCACTGAATGAAACAGGAAATGCCAAATTTCAGGGACTCACAGAAAGTCTACAGCCATTGCAGAGGTGACAGCATGAACCAGGCTCTGAAGGTCTGCCAAAGCCAGTTCCCACCCTTCTTCAGCAGTGAACACTAATCTTGCAAACTCTCATGAACCAGTTCTTAGCTGTAGGAATTTGCTCCTGTGAAAGCTATAATTAATTTAATAAACGAAGACTTTTCATACTTAAAAAGAAGCTTTTTGCATCACCATATAATCAGTAGATCTCATTCTGAAAGATTCTAGTGTTTAAGTGTGGCTTCACRTATATTTGCTAAACAGCATACTGGATTCAACAGCAAGGATGCCCCAGAGGCTTTGTGACATGAGTTAAAGAAACACGTCACTTTTATTCTGGTATTTGCCTACAAAGTCCATTTGAATTTGTTATCAAGACAAAGGGATCTTGAAATATCAGTCAGAATCATTAGCTACGTATTTCTCAACAAAATGTGCAAAATGAAAATAGTGTGTGCGCTTGTGTGTCAAACAACTATTCTCATGGTGTACACCCAAAAAGGAACATCACTGCAATCCCCCATGTCTAAATCTTATATGCAAATCCCAGAAAGCCTGATTAAAAGTGTTTTATGGCATTGTGCCAAATAGGGAAGAAACAAAGCTGGAATGAATACTCCGAACTGGGTGGGGGTGGTTTAAAACCTGAATACAAATTGTAGCTGCTGTACCTGCCCCTCCCACCATCACCAGCCTGCCCAGCCTCTGGCCTCAAATATTGTAGAATTTGAGAGAATTTTACCAGAATCCTCGTCAGGATCCCAATTTCAAGGTAGCAATATTCACAATCTGCTGAACTGAAAGCCTGGCTTTTAAGAATATAGAATTAGTATTTTTAAAGGATTATTTTTTTAGTTATAATTTTTCTTAGTTATAACTGAATATTGATACAGCCAATTTATTTTATGACAAAATTGTGGCCTGTAAAGAAATGAGGTGGAGCAACAGAACAGCAAGAAGTCCAGGAGAAAAACCAGAAACAAAACCAAAAACTGTCATGAAGGAATCAGCAGCTTAATCCTCTTCTGAAGTGGGTGTAATTAATTTAGGGATTAATAAAAAGACTCCATAACAAAGACCTCAAATGCTAACAAAACCAGCTTGTTTCCATTCTGAATCTCTCTTTTTATTTGTAAAGACTGGCATTACAATTTAAAAGGACTCAAAATGGAGTGATGTACACATCATTGGTGTTTCATGATGCAACTGATGGAGTCCCTGAATGGATATTGCTTCAGCTTTGCTTTTAAAAAATAATTTAACAAGAAAATCTTCAAATCCACTATCGATCACAGGTGGCAGAAATGAAAGAAAGAAAAAGAAAAGAAACAAAAACTACTGTCAAATTCATAACATATACATTGTTGGCTGATGACACTTGTTCCAGATGTACAATAAAGCCCACAACACTTTATTACTATGGATATAATTATTGTGAATGTTTTTTCATGTTGATCAACTTGCTTCTGAAGGTTATTTTTTTTGATTATTTTAAACTTGCATAATAAACATGCAATGAAACATTTCTTGTTAAAGTGTCTTTTGCAGTCATCTTGTTTTCATACAAAGATTTCATAAAGTTGCAGTGTTGTATCAGAGCATTACCAAAATAAGAGCAAAAGCTAAAGAGGAAGGTAAATGTGAAATGAACTTGATGACCTTGAACTTGATAACCTAATCTTGTCCTGAGACACTCCAGTCTTATTAAAAAGATGTGCACAATCAAATCCCTTCCTCCCAAACCCACCAAAACCACAAAATAAATATTAACTTGGAAGAAGGGGAAGACATAAAGAAAAATAAAATATGTCATCATGCACTCATCTTCTGCATAGCTCAACCCACATATAGTAAGGCACTATTTCCCCACAACTTAGTGTCCACAACAATCTTTTACAGTGCTCTGCGAACTACATATAGTTCCTTCCAGCATGACAAAATAAACAGATTGAATGAGTGTTGCTACCATGTCACCCCATGTGTGATCYTATAGACAAGGGCATCATCTGGCAGTTTCAGAAATAAGCTGTCTCAAGTCTCTTCTTATGTGTGCATGTTATGTATAGGGATATCTTTTGCGTGTGCAAGTGGTTGTTTTGTTTTCCAGAGTTGCTGTTATTTTTCATTGTTCTTTACTCCAGTGTTCTCAAAGCAAATACACAAGAAAATAAAAGCACAGTTGGGTCATTAAAAACAGAGCTTTGGTGCTCCAAAAAGCACACAGCTTTGGGTATTTAAGAAACCTGTTACACATTCCCAAAAGAGTTGGGAAGTATATGGACATATTTTCATCTGGAAATCCTCATGTCTGCTTAGTTGAGCTGGTCTTCATATTGTTTTCGGAAGCAATCACCAGCAGGGAAAAACTCCCAGCACCGTTCCTGATACATTTTCCATACATAAGATTCCTGAAAGAAACACAATTTAAATAATTTAACTTGATTCAATGAGAAAGCACCAACCATGACTTTTTTTTCCTCTTTTATTTATATACTGCTTCACTTTTTTGATTCTGTGCATATCAGGTTGTTGTATGTCAATCTACAAAATCATGTTAATGATTTTGATCAGTTTAGAGTAGCTTTTAGATTTTCATCACCTAGTCAAAAAGCACTAGAGAAACACATAAAAGAGGACCAAGTAGTTTAGTTCAGGACCAGGTACCTATGTACAATAAGTTGCACATCCAGGAGCCCTGTAAAGCTCAATTAAAGCTGGTCACAAGACAAATACCAGGGTAAGCAGAATATTTTCTGTCATAGAAATTTGACTGAATTTCTGCATTAGTCATTTCTAAACATGCCTACACACAATACATAAATAATGACCTTTAATGGTAATTCTTAGAAGAGCAATATTTTCTGAATCAGTTATGAGGGGTTTTTTTCTTTCTGATTATTTGTTCAGGTAAGGCTCTGCCTCTAGGCAGTCCAGAGAATAGTAAAGAATATGTCAGTTTATTTCCATTTTAATCACACCACTTAAATGTGCTTTCTATGATACAAATTCCACAGTAGGAAGGACATGTGTTACACAAGTTATAGAATCATAGAATCATTTAGGTTGGAAAAGATCTTTAAGATCATCGAGTCCAACCGTAAACCTAACACTACGAAGTCCATCACTAAACCATGTACTTAGAAGTTATGTAGTACTCCCAATTTTCAAATTATCAGCTAACAGTATCAAAACTTAACAGTTAGTAGAAATCTGGCTTCAGTAGGACACACTGTATGCCAAGAAAAAAGAAAACACAAATAAAAAAGACTTTTTTAAAAATCTCATTTAATATTAAATTCTCAACTGACAAATGGATGTTCAAAAATAGCAAAGCAAATACATAAAATCTGATACTGGACAAGGCTGAGAAGATTTATGCAAAGATGATGATTATAATTGCCCAGTACATACATCAGAGTTCAGAAAGAGTAAGCTACACAGATTTATAGCAAATCATCCCTCTGACCCAAATCTGTATGGCTATGTATGTGATGCTCTTCAGATTTTTTGTTTTCTGATCTACAACATGGGAACATTTGCTTACTCAGCTGCAAGACTATCACTAGAAAAAAACAGTAGTCTGTAAATTTGATACATTTTTTTACTGACTTTAAGCATACTTAAAGGAAGTTGAAGGAAGCACCAGAAGTTTGAAAGAACAACAGCAAAGAAGAAAACTCCAGCGAAAACTTCTCTCACAGGTTTCATTTTAAATATATACACAAGCTCTTTCATATGGACTTATCCAGGAATGTAGACATAGAAGATTATATATAGATAATAATAAAAGACAAAGACTATTAAAAAAGAATCAACAGGGAGAAATGAAGAGTGCTGCTTTCATAGGATGCTTAAATGTTTTGTTTCTCATTATTTTTGTTTATAGTCTGTATTTATATTTTGTGGAAGCAACAATTTAAGAATAACAGGTCAGATAACAAAGTAGGAATAGAAAGTACTACAGAATTGATACTCAATCTAACATTAAGCAACCAAAGTCCTAAGAATTGTTTAGAAGAATAAGAATTAAGTTACATACCATATAGGGAGCTATTCATTAGAATACTCTTAGTTTTGCCCAGCCTGAATGATTTTTATTTTAGAATCAGTCTTATTTAATAACTACTGACATTCACAGAGTTGTTCAACCTACCTGTCCTGTATGCTCTGTTTCATCTTTGTTAATAAGATACATCAGAAAAAACCTACAAGCAAAGAAACAGCTATTATGAACACAATATCTGGAGACATTAGGCAACCCACAGAGGGATGGATATTTTTCAGCATGTACAGTGATAATGCTGTTCATGGACTTACAAGTTCCAGAGTTCTATTTATGATAATATTCCCAGACACATTAAGTATGCTTTCCTGACACTGTTGACATTCACCCATTGTTCAATGAATAGTATGCTAAAATGCAAGAGATTCAGTTTGATTTACAGTAAATCGCAACTCAGTTTAAATGAAGATTTTCTAAGCTTTCTAATCTGAAAATTATGATAGACATTTTCTTGCCCATGAACACCAACTTGGAAATAGACAGAGAATAGTCATTGGAACTTTTTTTCCTCTCCCCACAATGAATAAGAAAAGTTGAAGAAGGTTAAGAGATTTCTCTTATTGAAATTATAGGTTGGGGATATTTTACTAGTGTTTGTAACTCGAGATCAACATGAGCAGAAAAGAACTTGTAATTTTAAAAATACATTAGTCTTGGGGTTTTGAGATGTCTGACAGACACTAGGTGATGATTTCAAAATTTCACTCATAATAGACATTCTCTCCAAACATATGTAAAAATATAAAATATGATCATGCACAAAAATATCAAAAAACATTTCCTTAGGATGATACACTTAGAGTAAGTATGCTATAGTATGTTATTTGTGTAGTACTTTGTAAGCAGGAACAAAATCCCACATGATGGTGCTTTTAATGTATTTTGTTTGCACAACCTGTTTTTCAGGTGGAAGTTCTTTATGGGGATGTCTGACTTTACAGTCTCATTATTTTGTGCACATATAGTGCTAGTTTATAGACACAAAGTCACAATCCATCCAATGCTTCACACTGACAGCACTAGTATAAAATGCACTTTGGCACTGGATTTTCATATGTTTCCTTTCATCCAGGAAAGGAACAGTATGATACAGTGATTGTGGACCTGATAAATGGTTTTATTTCCAGATTTAAAAAGACCAAGTTTAGTGATCACTGGTCCTCTGCTTGGATTTTCCAAAGATGGACCTGATGCCCTTGGTCTGATCCCTCCCCTCTCTAGCTCCTCATTCCAGTTCCCCTACCTCCTTTTGTCCTGGGTTCTCTTAGTCAGGCTCAGCACTCCACCCAAAATATTTTGTCCAATGTAAGTTTTCCCTCTTTTGCCTTACTCCTTTGCTTCTGTACTCTCTCCATCAGTCTCCAGGCCAGGTCATACTGTTCCTCTGTACTTTACGCAACACGTTCAATTTTACAACGCCTCCACAGCCATATACTAAGTTCCCGGTTTCCATCTCCTAGCTCACACAAACTTGGTGTGTCACAGCCAAGCTGGAAACAAGGTAGTGATGAAGTTTGTTCATCCCTTGCTCCCATCGCTACAGAATTATATATTCAGACAGCATGAGTGCACATCAAAGCCAAGCAGTACTGACTCTTACTTATGCAAGAGAGCTAATCAGGTACTTGCACAGATTGCAAGGGTCACGGGTTAGTGAGGAGTTCATTTTTACTGTACTCACAAATAATTGGCCAAGTTGTGCTCCTGTAGTGTGTGTGTTTCAAAGCCATGGGGCACTGTATCAAAGTAGTCATTTCCTATTCCACAGATAAAGCACTTCGTCTAAAAGAAAGAATACAGAGCACTTCAACACTATATATAACCCTGCCCCTCTTTGAGAAAAGGCCAATAAAAATGAAACAATTTTCTTGAAAATGGCAATGCATCATGTATAACATGTGTTGAACAAAAAGGCTTTTCTTTTAATGATTGGGACTGGATACTTCGGCCAAAACACTTGAATAGAAGTTTAACTGCCATCAGAATAGCTTCTTACTGTTTAAAAAAAAAAAAAAAAAGCTTTGCCAGCTGTAAGTGAATAGGTATCAGGAGAAAGCATAGCATACAATGGTCAAAGTTGATTTTTTTTTCCTTTAACACTGTAAGTAGCGCTCACTGTAACATACAGCAATATTTACCTCAATGCCTCTTGTGCTTCTCCAGCTGAAACTGAATATGCTCAACGTTTAGATTACAAAACACAGTAGGTTTGCAACACTTAGTTCTGAGTTCTTATAGTCATACTTAAATGACAGAATAGAAAATCACCAAGTACAGGATACTTTCACACATAGATTAACCAAAGAAAATTACATCTGAGATGAACTGTAACATGACAGTATTAACACCCTGTGTTAGAAACCTCTAGTGTGAAGATTGAAAAGACAAGATCTAAAAGACTTAAATAGCCACAGACATGTAATTCATTATAATATACAGCAATGTACAAAGATTTTTCTTGTTTACAAAAGTGAAGATACAGGGATTAGTCTAGCCTTTAAAAAGTCATGAGAAAATAAGCTGTTAGGTTTTTTGTCTGAATTTTTGCTAACTTATCACTGACAGCAAAAAACTGGCCACACTTGATCTGGAGGTATTAAAAATATCCATACTAGGAACTGTCACACAAATCCAAAATATGCTTAGAGCAGAATATCAGTTTAGACAACCTTGGTTTGTGCTCCATGCAGAGACATGGAAGGTAGCAGCTAGCAGCTGTCAAAGCATAGCATACCTCTTTCACAGGAGGCAGCGAAGAGTTGTAAATGCTATTCAGAACCTGGATGCTAGCAGAGTTTTCTCTTCATAAAATTGTCTAAAAAGAATTTTATTGGGTACTAACAGAACTACTTATGTAAGTTCTTATATTTTAATTGACACAAAAAAAGTCAATAAACACAATCTCAGTTATTACTTCCATCTAATGAACTGAGACGTGAGAGTAGAATCTCATCCAGGACATTGTATGATACTGGACCGTGTATAGAACTGTATTTTCCTCTTAGTTTAAAAAACTGTCCACTAGCTAGATCACATTTTGATTGAAAACAGATATTCATGAAACCTGAAAATAGCATATGGTTCAGCAATTGGATGGTCTTACCTCCATGTCTTCCTTAACTTGCTCTTGCTGATCTCTTAACTCACCAAAAGCATCAATAATTAAACCTAGGGTTTAAGTTAAAATGATAATTAATGCTCAAGAACAGAACTGTGACAAAGAATATTTGGAAATCCAGGGATAACTCTGACAAAGAGTATTAAATGAGAATCTTGTGCAGAAATAATAGAAGCCAATATACATTCCAAAGACCACAAAAACAACTCAATAGTGAAGAAAAATTAGCAAGTCAAAGAAAATGGCTACCAGTAACATGGCTGGCAGTACCATTTAGAATTACAAAATGAGACAAGCAGACTTCTGTTTTATTCACAGTGCTCTAATCTTAACTCAGTATATGAAGATGCATGTGGTTTTACAGTGATGGAGACTTTGCCATAAAAAGAATACTCCTGTACATTTAACAGAGTTCAGGGATTTATTACACAGCAGATGCAGAGAGGCCCAGAGCTCTGTGCATCGTCTCTCATTATGGTTGTCATGTAGTACGAGGTTCCATTATCATAGCTCTACAGAAGTAAGGGGTCATTTCAGGGAGAAACAGAGAGAAGAAAAACCGCCACAGGCTCTATGGGTCAGATTATAAATTCCTTATGGTTCTCCCTTCGTTTACACCAATACAAATAAGGACTAACTCCACAATCATTATTGACACTACTCTGCTGTAAAACTGATGAATACCAGAAGAGAATTACACTCAAAGCTTGACAGCTAAGGCCTCTACTCTTCAGCCACCCACAAAACRAAGAAACAAACTGTATGAGATATGCCACTTCAGGCTATAAAAAACTTTGCACCCTCCGCAAGCTGTTTGAAAAACTTGTTGCTTGAGTAAGAATTGTAAACAATTTACCGCAAGCTCAGAGTTGCCTTCTAAACTTCCTTGTAGGAAGTGAGAAAGCATCCTTATTGCTGTCAAAATCATTATAAGTTAGCTGTTAGCTGACAGAAAGCAATAAGGTATCACTATTTGTAACAGCAACTGGATCTAGCAAAAATCATTACACTTTTTTCCAAAATCAAGAATATACTTCCATTAATTTGTGCAAACTTTAATAAAAGATGATCTTCTGGGCATTCTTGACAACCTTTTGAAGGTATAATATGTAAACAGATGGGGCTTTTAAGTACTTCAGGTAATAACATTAAACATCATTAATGCAAACATAATAGAATAGACTTCCCAAAATTCAGTATCCACTATCCAGATTACAACAGTGAGCCACACTATCAGTCAGTTTCACTCAGATTCAGAAGCTAACCTGATGGCAGCTGACTTTCCATTGTCATTAACCAGGATATACTAAAGCTGTTTCATATCAAGCACCTTTCTTTACTCTTTGACACTGTTCAAGTAAGCAGGCACCACATCAAAGAGAGGTTTTTATGTAAGAACAGATTAAAACTCTTAAAGCTATGTTCCAATTTTCACACCACTACCACCAATCTGAAGATTTGCCAGACAGTCAAGAACATTAGATGCTGGCAGGGGGAATACTGACAGCACCCGCTACTGATTTTGTCCACATAAGCTCAGAAAGGGTGGGTTATGCTGAAAGACAGCTTTAAGGTATGCCACAAGATTTCTAATCACTTTCTAATCGCTCCTCTTGCTAATCATTTACAGGAGGTTTTCAGAAAGGGCAATGAGAAGATAGAAACTGTGGTGACACCAGTATTCTCACAGCAAAGAGCTTTTTTTGTTTCCACTGATCCAGTTAGACACTGTTGATTTTACAGAGACTAGGAAGAACAGCATATGGCTAAAAGCCAGCTGGGTGTGATTTACTATATAAATCTGTGCTTCATGATCTGCCCTGGTGTCCTGGTTGAATCTTAGGTGTGTGATTGTAGCACTAAGATCTTTGTACTGCTAAATAATGCTTTCAGTCTCACCATGGGTTACAAACATATACCTTGAATAATTGCAAGAAGGATGACAATCACAAAGAAGAAGAAAGTGATGTCAAAGATAATCCGATAGATTTCATATTCATCTCCTGCTGGATCCTCTATTTCGTCACCAATGCCTCCACCTGCACGTACTCCAACGTACATGTGAAACATGTAGCACTAGAAAACACAAAACAAAGGGATACAAAGTTTGTCTGCAGCTAAAAGTAAAAATACCCATTGTTGCAAATTCAGTAATTGGCAGAACTGGTCTATGGTCTAGCAACTATACTATGTCAAGTCATCTTTTTCTCCCCTTTGAAGTTATGTATATTTCTGAGGGAGGTGAAATGCTGCTGTGCAGCTGAAGCTGCAGTTTTTCATGTTCCATCATTATGCAGCAGTTCAAAAAGATCAAAGATTCAACTACCTTAAGGCCAGCAGCACACCATGATCCATGTACAATTGTTTCAGTAATGTGCCAATGGGAAATACCATTACCACCACAGCCATCTCCTTTTCCATTTTCCTAGCTCAAAAGTGAATGACTTTCCCCATCTTTGGTGTTTCAAACAAAAATTAAAAAAAAAACAAAACAAAAAAACCAAAAAAAAACAAAAAAACAAACCTTTGAGAATGTGCAGAGGACAGGCTAATGATGGAAAAAGTCTAAGACTAATACCATGAAACTATGAACTGAAAAGTGGGATAATAGGTCTCTCAGTATAGTTATGTGGGATGCTAACAATGAAAAATTTTTAGTTTATCATGCTATAATTTAACAGAAAATTATGATATCACTCTCAGCGGTCTGGAGCAGGGGATTGGCTCTTTTTCTTTAAGTAGCTTTGCAAACTACAGGTCCAGGGTTCTCACTCCCTATCAAAAAGTGGTGATGACAATAATAATAACTAACTCCTAAAACCTAACCACACAAAAAATCCATTCTTTTATTTCTATGCCACACTTACCCCCAAAATCCCTTATGTAAGAAATTGATATAGTAACATACTATGCTGAGTGACCAATGGCTGAAAAATGTAACAATTTTCAGAGATAGTTTTTATTTCATCATTGGAATTCAATCATTAACTTAATGAGTGAATGTTGCATTAGTTATCTAAAAAGTTTTAAATGTTATTTTTCTATTTCTAAAAACAAAAATATATTCTCTACTTTTTTTTTAACATCACATTGCAAGTCTTACTGCTTTTACAAAAGACAACCCTGATTTTATAGCATATCATATGTTATTCTAACTCATTCCTGTACAATATTATAGCCTTTTTGTAAGTGTATTTTCTGAGAATTACAGAGCAGGTCAGGTCAGAAGGGACTTTTAGAGATATCTGGTCCAAATCCTGCTCCAAGCAGGGTCCACTATAAGCTCAGACAAAGTTGCTCTGGGCTTTATCCAGTCAGGTCGTTACAACCTCCTGAGGATGGAGACTGCAAAACCTCTCTGAGCAACCTGATCTACTGCTTGGCTCTTCTCAGTCAGAAACCTTTTTCCATTTTATGTCCATGCACTGTCCTGCCATGTACTGCTGTGTCTTCCCAATAACCTCTCTGCAGTCACTGGAGAGCTGCTCTTACACACTCCCCTACCCCGAAGCTTTCTCTTCTCCAGGCCAAACAAGCCCAATTCCCTCAGCCTCTCCTCCCAGGGCAAGTGCTCCAGCACCTGACAATTTAGCGGCCCTCCACTGATTTATGCTCCAGTTTACCTATGTCTTTCTTGTACTGAATGTCCCAAACTGGACAAAAGTATAGACATACTAGTCTGCTTCCACAGTTTATCTAATTATTGGGCTTTTAAAACGTGTCAATTTCCTGGAAGTGATTCACACTGCATGACGTACTGAAACATATTTAACTTTGTTGTACATGATTGCTTGTAGAAGGATATTAACAGCAACGCATCTTACAAATTCTTCATGATTTAAGCTCTACCTACCATCCACAACTGCAAAGCCTGGCACTGTCTCAGTAAGTACAAAATAATTTTCAGTGGTTCTGAGCACAGGAGAGATTTCAGAAACAGAATTGCCAATTGAAGATAATCATGGCAATTCATGCTAAGGGAAACTGATGGATTTCCAAGCTTAAACAAGCATTTCAGTACCTAAATTATTCATGRAAGCCCTTGTCTATAACTGACCCTCCTCCTGAATGGTCTGTAGAACCTCAAGATTCAGAAGTTCTGCCCTTTGACTCGGCTCAGCTTCACAGCTTGTAGGTTATTTTCATTTTTTGAGAAACTATAGCAAAGAATACCATCACATTTCTTCTATTCATTTATAGATGTGTTTGTTTAACATACACAGGGCATATCTAGTTGTTAGGGTGTTCATTATATTTGTTCCTTTGCCTTCAACTATAGTTTTTCCTGTTGCTGGCTAATGATACGACTGTATGAATAGGAATTACAAGTAGGTAAGGACAAAACCGTAACAGTTTAAGAAAAAATCCAGAAAGCAAAATAAGACTTACTGTTAGCATATCATCACATTTCATGTCTGGCATATCACCATCTTCACTCTTGTTGTAGAATTTGCGGAAAAAATTGAATGCCACTACCGTATACAAGTATACTACTACTGCCAGTAATCCCACTGTTAGGACAAGCTGGAAGACAAAATTATAGAGTGGATAAAACATCACCATAGAATTACGCTATAGAATTTTCTTTGCAAAAAGAGAAGGAAAGTAACAAGTTTAAGAACACACTTTTTTCAGGTGCAGACTGATTTTTTTTCTTTTTTGTTCTTTTAAAAAATCAGAATTAAGAATTTAAGAAATTCTGTTCTTTAAAGGGCAAAGAATGCAGTATGTTGATTTGTGTAACTTTTCAAGACACAATTTTTGTTCCACAAATGAAACTTAAATTTGCCACAGATATTAAAACAAGTAACAGTTTGTCAAGGTGAGTTCATACTTAAGAGTCTTCTATATGTCATGTGCTTCACTAGCTATTTTGAAATAGCAAACTGTGTCCATTTAAATGTGTATTAGTTCTTAAAAAATGTTGACAAGGACAGTGCGTTTGAAGGCAGAATTAAATTAAATCAATCACCCTTTGCATTTATAAAAAAAATGCATATATAAAAAAAAAAAAAGCTAATGATTTTATGTCTCTCTAGTATCAAACTTGCTTAAAACAAAAGAGAATAAAAATTAAAACCCTGAAAAATGACTTGCTACTGATAAATTTTGAAATAGCACTTGCCACCAGACTTCTAAAGCACCTACATTGTATAAAGTCAGAACTGAAGTTTCATCTTACTACAACAGCACATAAGTATACACAACAGAGAAGACCTTTATGTTACCATTCCCAGCCCACTTGAATAAGAATTATATTAGTTGCCTTGCTGGAAGATCTTCTAAGCAGACCAAGGATGGCTTTTTTTATCATTGAAAATTGTTTACAAAGGTCCTTTGAACTAGGAAGGCCATCAGACCTCAGGAACGCTAAGTCTCAGGTTACTTTAAATGCCATTCCTACAACAGATCTCAGTAGATGAAAAGCCTTAGTTATTTTCTTTACTTAAATCAGAAATGCAATTTCAGATTTTATAGCTTCTTTAAGAAAAGATTTCTTACTATCAAAGAGCCGAGTTTCTCAAACAGTCCTCTAACAGAAAGAGTAACTGGGTCTCAACTGGACCCTTCTTTAGATCAATCTTGAAAAAATTTTAAACAGCAACTTTATGACACAGTTGCTTGTAACAGCTAGAGACTGCCACACATCCTAGTCCCATTTTCTTATGCTTACAAATCCCATTGGCTAGTTTCCCCACTGACCCAAGTTCTGAACTTCATGATGAAAGAACAATTCTGTTGTCAATCTGCAGAGCCGCTGAATTAAGTCATGAAGTGATCTTTCCTGTGTACTCCTTATTTAAAAAAGCTGAAAAGAGACGACAGTTGATACCTGTTTGCCATTGTGGGTCACTGATGACAGGATAGTTCGTAATGTCTTGAATCCCATTGCAATGTCAAGGAGATGAGCAGCAAAGAAAAAATTGTTGTAATGGCCAAGGACTGACATGGTCATGTACCACGCTAGGTAAAGGAAAGACTAACAGAAAAAACAAGTACATCACAAAACAAAACTCATAGCTATTATTTTTAAATTAATTCAAAACATTAAGGAAAGGTAGAAATTGCTTGAATGTGCTTTTCTTTAAACAGAAAACAATTATTTTTTTTACATAGAATTTGCTAGAGATCTTTTGAGAATTTTCTCTTTGTGCAAAAATATTAAATCAGCAAATACAGAGTTCACAAGACATGGCAAAAATTGACATATTCTACATYTTAATTTTTAAGAACTAATTTTGAAATTGCTAAAGCCTTACTTGTTAATGTTTCTAATGTAAAAAGTTTTTCTGATTTAAATGATTTTTTGTTTATGAATTTCTAAATAATTACATTAAAATATTAAAGCCCTAAGGCGGTTAATGACAAATGAAAGGACTCTGCAAGCAACAAAAGGAATTTTGTAATTAATTCAAACTACTAAAACTACTACTTCAACATATAAGAATTATTTAAGTATTTTACTATTACTACAAATGTTAATTTCATCTTTTCCTCTATCATTTAATTTTTATTGGACTTAAAGACAAGTACATATTTATAAGAGAAATTACAGTCCCTCACTTAGAAAAAAACCTAATCCTGAACAAACACTAACTCTTTACAGATCATGCTGTCTATAGACCTGAAAACTTATTGTTTCACTCTTCCTGACTAAAGTCAGACTACACTTTCATTCTCCAGAAGTCCTAGTTCCAAAATCATTTTTCCCCAACCATTTTTTCCACCAGCAAAGTAAGCTGAGTTAGGCAAGCAATAATCTTTAAGACTCTTAATAATCATATGATGAGTGATTTCTTAAACTGCAAGGCATTTTAACAGTCTGCTGTATCATTCCKTTTTTTTTGTTTTTTAAAGACTCATTTTTTCAAATGATTAAAATGATCAGCCTTATTCTGTGTCACATCCTACTACCAGTTTCAGTGATACGAATTTTAGCAGTTCCACATATATTAACTATACTGATCTGACTGTGCTCCAGGAATATTCAAGTGTTCATAAACTTTATGAACAGTATGAAAAATGGCAATTAGAATTTACATAGTCAGTCTTCTAATTCTACAGTGCAGTGCTTGCTTATTGCTCCTGAATAAAGCATATCAGAAGGGGGGCGGGAATTGACTGAGGTTCTGTAGACTAATACCTATGTAACTGGGAAAATATTTTGGCAATGTCTTTTTAAGATTCCAAGATTTTCTTCATCTATGTGGTAAATTAAATATAATCCAGAGTATTTCATACCTCCCTTTGAAGCACTTTGGGTTAACAAGCATATATTGCTTTTCAGAAGGTGAATATATATATGTGTACGTGTGTGTACTGATAAACTTACATTATCAGTGAAAACAACTCCTAATTTCCACATCTGATACTTAACATCAATGGAATTTAGCCTGTAAAAATAAATAAATAAATTGCATTTTATAGCAAAACACAATAGGAAAATATGCAACACAATCTGTAGGAAGTGTATTGTCACGTAAACACAGCAGACAACAGCTGATCTATTTCTCCAAAAGCTGAAATACATCAGAATCTTGTTCTAATTCACATTTTTATTCTGGAATGGACCTGTCCAAAAAAAAAGCAGAAAAACAAATTAATAAATACTGGTTTGGATTCATCAGAGCTCGTGCTGATCAATGTCTACAATGTTATCACATACATACAAGTGAAATGATCTGTCTTTATAATCCATGCACAAAAAGAGATTTTTTTTTTTTTTTTTAAATGCAACCCATCTAAGCCTAAAGTAGCTGTCAAAAAAGGTCAGAGAATTTGCACGCCAAAATGTCAATTTTTTACATTAGTTATGATAGCATACCTTGGGTGATACAATTAGATTACATTAAAGACAGACAAAGTGAGGTGAAATGAATCTCAGAGCTTGCGTCCTTTGTTTTTCCCACTGATATCAGGAATAAATGTGAATGAAAGAGAAATGTATATTAAAAGCTTTTGCAGAAAAGGACCTGGGGTTCTTGGTGGACTGCAAGTTGAGCATAAGCCAGCAATGCACCCTCACTGCAAAGAAGGCTAATGGTACCCTGCACTCCACGAGGAGGAGCGCTGCCGGCAGGCGGAGGGAGGTGATCCTTCCCCTCTCGCTCAGCACTGGTGAGGCCACACCTGGAGTGCTGGGTCCAGGTCTGGCCTCCCAGTTTCTTCCACAGTTTTAGTTGCTTTGTTATATTAGCCAGTTAGCCTCTTCTACTGCTCTCCTCTCTTCAACAAACTTTTATGTTGTACAGACTGATATTGTAAGCTATTCTCTGCAAATTTTTCCCTTGTATTTCTTTAATTAATACCTTTAGATATTAACTCTCCTCTTACTCTACCAACTCAAATAAATGCCTCAACTTTAGGCTACATTTTTTGCACTAGAATTAAACCCATTGATTTGCTTGAAGCACTTTTTTTTTTTCCTCTATAGAGAAGTGATACAACTAACTTACCAAACAAGATGTATACCATTTTTGCTTGCAACTGTATCTTGTCCTCTCTAGTTTTTGCCTTTTTCTTTTTGGAAAGGTTTAGAACATCTGTATTATATTGACACAAAAAAATTCTAAAAGTGGATCACAAGTCAGGAACAAATATAAATAATAGCATGAAAAATGTCATCTGTCCTACTTTTATCCTTAAAATGTGAGTGAATTCAGTGTTCCTGAAAGAGAAGAGCTGCTGACAATGACTAAACAAGTAGAAATAATGCTGGCAGATGTCATACACCTGCCATATATGAAAGCATGTAGTACTTCTGTGCCAGATGTTTATATGGAATTACCTGAGGCCTTAGACGGAATACCAAGAGTTAAACCCTAGTCTATCAAGGTCTGATTTCCAAAATTCTTACTTGTATAGCCAGAGCCACTAACTACATAAAAGTAATAGTTTTATTTGAATATTACGCTCCCAAGGAATACTTTGTCATCAAAATACCAAACTCCTACTTGTATTATATGCAACAGTAATTACTCTTTAATACAACCAAAAATTAACACCATTTTTACACATAAAGCTAAAAGGCAAAAGACACAAGCTGAACCTCCTGTATAATAGTATAAACACTACACAGATATAAGTGGAGCTACTATAATTGAAAAACAGCATTAAATCAAACTTAGATCAAGACCTCTACTCCAAATAGTCTACAGCCTATTTTAATAAAGAATTCATTTTTCCTTCTGAAGTGTATCAGTCTACTTGAACAAAAAGGGAGAAGCAGAAGAAATGTAGAAGTTTTCTGATTTATGAAAGATTTGACCCTTGCTCTCAAATTTACACATGGCAGATCTTTCATACATACAATTTACTTCTATGCAGAAAACGTTTAGATGATATAGTAACTCAATTAGAATAAATTTTTTTACCCTTTATTCACAGTGAATTATACTTCTCTGCCTTCACTGAACTTCCACAGGACTATGCATTTAGCTCAGAGCAGGTAACAGAGCACAATTATATTACTAATGCTCTGTAAAGACAAAAATAACATAAGCAGAAACTAATAGTTAATCCTAGAGTCTGTTATCTAGTTAAACAAGATTCAACAGACTTTAATTTTCTTTACCATTTCCTTTGGGTTTTTTTGTTTTGTGKTTTTTTTTTTTTTTTTTACCTATGTAAAGGCAACAAATTACTAGGTTAACAAATCTGAAACTTCTCATAAGGTGTCACGAAACTTTTTTAAAGAATGAGAGTTGATCACAGTTTACTAGGCTCATTGATGGCATGGTCAGCAATTGGTTTTGCTTCATTATTCCCTTCATGGTAGACAGCAACTCTGTAGAAACTAAAGCCTAAGGTTTCACCTGAGTTTCTTCCATGGTGACTCAGGCCATAGTCACTGGGTGACATTTACTGTCTGATTAGGATTGCAGGAATGATATTTGTATAACATACAAACTACATACACTAGAGAAATAAAAGCTGCAAGTTTTTTTCTAACAGGCTTTCAGATTTACAAGGATAGAAAGATACATCCATAACAAAATTTGCATTCATATCTTGAAAGAAATTATTAGAATCCTGTTAATCTCAAAGGTCCTCAAACTCTGCTATGCTCCAGATACCATAGAGTACTCAAAGATAAATCTAGCATGCTGCCATTTCACCAAAGCTAGGAATGCTTCTTGAACAATCAAATGGCTTCTCCAACAACAGTCTAGCACAACCAAGAGCTGCTGATACCATTTTCATCAAACCCAAGTTATAAGAAAATTTTCTAGACCCAAACTTAAGTTATTAAAGAAATCAGAATTTATAGAAAACTCTGTCATAGAAAGAAAAAAAAAAAAAAAAAAGATCAAAAATGTTAAGAGCAATTTTTCATTCAAGTTCAATACCATATTCAGGTGGTAAAATGAACCAAAACCTCTTGAAATTTATTTCTGAAAATATTATTGTAGCAAGTTAATTTCTTAACTTTATTCTGACCCAATACCACTCAATTCTAGTTGTCAGGCATATTCTTGTGACTACATTCCACCTATTCGTAACTATATTTGTCTTACGTATGAAACACCACAGACAGGATTGTTTATGGACAGGTAGGATATTCTCTCATGAAATGACAAAAAAAACCAGCACCAGGGGAACTCATCTTCAGTCGTTTTAATTTGATCATTTTATATTTTACAAACAGCAATAGCTGTAGAGCTCCTAAAAATAATGTGAATATTGATCTGTATGGAAAAAGGAGCTGGTCATTCTTCCATATCTTCAGTTTTTAAAGTAAGTCTGATATAGATAGCAAAGCAATAATAACATGCATAATACTACATTCTCCTGTTTATTTCTGCTTATTATGTTCATCAAGTAGCTCAAAGACTTGAAAGAATATGAGGTCATATAAAAATTAAGCTCTACAGCTGTGAATCAAAATGTAACAGTATAGTTTCAAGTTTCCCTTGGAATATCATTAGTTAGTATTATATTGGATTAATTTCCTAGTCTGAATTAATTTTTATTTGACTTCTTTCTGCACCATTGAACAGGTTGTCATACACTGTAGTACTGTAGTTGTAGTAGCCAAGTTTAGTGACGGTGAATGACGGCACAGTGTGAGAATGCACAATGTGAATAAATGATAGGAAAATTGTGAGAAATTGCCTGTATTACACTTGGCTGCAAACTGCACTAGTATTTCATCACCTTCAGCAACACCCAGACTTTTTACAGCTTCTTTCTTAAGACCTACTGCATTCAGCTGTTCCAAGTATAACATAGTAGGTTTTCAAAAGTTATTCTTCCTTTTTAAAAAAAAAAACCCTCAGGCAATCAAATGATATTAATGCTAACTGGAATCAGAAAATTATGAACTTTTCAGCCTGAATCATTTTACTGTTTGTACATCAGAGCTTTTCAGAGCAGCTACAGGGCATTGCCAGCTGAGGAACAATTATCATTACTTTAAGTTCAAAATGAAAAATAGCCTCGCAGCAGCATTTAACCTTTTTCCAAAATGACAGATAAACTAAAACTGGGAAGAGTCAGTTTTAATTAGTCAGCTCTTCACATTAACTTTCTCAGTAAACACTGAAATTTTCTGTTAAAGGTTCTTTCAGGTTGTTTCAGGAGGCTAATCTAACAGAGAAAACAGTTCAGAAGATGACCCATCGTTCTAAAGCTATAAGAAAAAATATTAATGAAAATATGAGGTTTCTTACCAGTTAATGAGTTTCAGTGTAGGTGTTTAGGAAGATCTTCTGTTAATGTTAAGATTTGTACAGTAGAAACCATCCCATCAGATTAGAAACATTCATTATTTATTAATTGGTCAACTGGGTAGGAAATGTTATCATTTTTATTGCACTGTGTCAGAATAGTGCTCTTTTTGTGCTAGGCACTGAACAACAGCAGCAGGTGATACGTTACAGAGAATGGTGCCAGCTGACCATTACAAAAATAAAGCATTGAATCAAACCAAACCAAAMCAATGAGTTACTCAGTGTCTGAAGTTATCTGTCTGCCTTGGAGATACAGCACGTAGAATAGATTATTACTTTAGAGTATCCTACACAAAGCCTCTGCAAGGATCCACTAGGCTTGAGATTCCCAAGTAAATAATCAAAGGAGGAGGTATCTTACATTAGCATCCATAAGTGGAAAGGCTTGAAGTTGAGTTTCCCACATATGCATCACTCCTCTCAATGGAACAGGCTGGGAACTTGGACACTGTACATTAACGGTAATTATGCCTGCGCCTCAACCATGAAGGCTGAAGCCACTACTCACTTGCAGATACACACTTCTATTTGGACAAATAGGCACATCTACAGGTTTGTAAATCCTGTGGTGACATATCAGGTATAAAACTCGGGACTTCAGGTGTAGAAACTACCTCAGATAAAATCCCTTACTTTTTCACCAGCCATTTCACCAGGTGACAGCAAAAGGCAGGCTGTCACCTGAGGGGAAAGTCTACTAGTTTATCAGAGACAATACTGTTCTCCAAGATACTACAATACTAACGAGTGGGTTACCTGCTCCAGAATCTTTTGAAAATCTAGGTTATTGTTTCTCATGGCAAGGAAGAATAAGACTTTTTAACCTTTTTCACATTCTGAGGCCCACTGCAGTCATTCTTTGTACACTTCACATTTATGATATGGTTTATCTTCGTGTCAAACTATGGAAACCTCATACCTTCCAGGAGAAAATTATTTACTTTTTTCTCTTCTTGAAAGGGTAAGAATTACTCTACCATGTGGGCATTCAACAGAAGCCCTGCTTATTTTCCCCCAAATTAGCCTTATGTCACTGATTGCTGCAGATGCTTGAGCCTCAGCTGCCTCTTCTATTGACTCTGACCAGACCAAAGACCACAGAAGCAAGAGCAGTTAGGAAGGTAAAGGGACTGAGGGGTAATCCTCACTATGACACCTCTGCTAAATAACTTTCATTTTTGTGTCTTTCATATTATTCTCTCAAATATACTTCATCCATGCTGCAGCTGGTTTAACACCATCCACCCAAGAAGGGAAACTTATTCAATGGAAAAACAGTGCACTGTCTCAATCCCATTGTACAAATTTTAACTGTCTTTGCAGTCTAATCGGCAGTAAAGCTCCAACTGTATCACCCTCCTTAGCTGGTTAGATTTAAATAATACTGCAATATATTTAAATAATTATTTAAATATTTAAATACATATTTATAAATTTAAATATGTATACTTAAAAAATACTCAAGACTGCATCCATAAGCTGAGTGGCTGTTCCAGAGTTAAACTATAACAGTACACTGAGGATTTTTTTATGCAGTATATCAGTGGGATGGGCAGGACCTTCTGAAGGAGCATGGTCACTTGCAAGTAGAGTGCTCTGAGTCCCTTGCAGAAAGACAGATAAAAGGGAATCCCAGGTTATTTGCCCACAGGAAAGGGGAAGAAACAGTAGGAGCTAGGAGTCAAGGAGAGAGAAGAAATTTGTTCTTTGTATTGGGAATGGAAGTGCTACACGCTGCATTTCCCTCCTGTGTTGAGAGAGACATAGGTATCTGGTCTGGCCTCAGTCTGGGTCACCTCCTGCTGGCACGTGCAGAAGCACAGGCACTAGAGATGAGATCTGCACCAGGTCATACCATTCTCCATTTTTTTGCCCAAGAGTGGTGCAGTAAGGGTTCAACTCCAGTGCTTTTCCCACCTCTCTCTTCATTGCACTGTAAATAAATTTCAAATGTTGCATCTGGAATATGCCTAAGTTTTAGTAGCTTCATTAATGTTCATTTTCTAAATTGGTAAAAAGTGGATACCTGTACCTTCCTGAAGCATATGAATTTTATGCGAATGGTTCTGTAAATTTCTGTCACCGTTGTTTATTTTTCCACAGCATATTCATCTGTTGTAAGTATGGAATGATTTCTCCAGGAAGAACATGAAAGACGGATGAGGTCATTAAAGTATATAACATGGAGTAGACATTAGAGATGTAACAAAAAACTGGCATCATTCAGGCCTGATTCTGAAATTAAGTATTTCATCAGCCTTCTCCAACTGCTTCTTTCTGGTCTGTTTTTTCAAGAGTATTCACAGAAACATTATTTCAAATTTCTTCCCAAATATGAGTCATGAGCGCACAGGGAAGGGAAAGTAGTTTCATTTTCTTTTTATACCAATAATTAAAGTAATAAAAAGAAAAAAAATTTCTAAACTCAAGCATGGGTCCTACTACAATCCAGCAGCAAAACAGCAGGTAATAAAGTATTCTGGAAAGTACTTCTGCCACAATATTAAATTTTATTTAGTATTGCAATGTCACAGAGTCGTTGGACCTTAACACTATACCTGATTGATTGTTTAGATGGACTCCAGGTTTATTTATCCATCTTTACAAATGATGGATATTAAAGATCCATCTGTACAAAACCAGCCCTTGCTTTAATGGAACTCTAATCTCCTAGTGGTCCCACTGTCTACCTCATATAATCCTTGCAAACCCATTGATAAAATGTTGCTTTTAAAGAAAGCTATAAATAAACCCTTACATKAGAATCTCTGTAGCATTAAAAGCCCATCTGTTAAAATCTATTCTATCTATTTGGATATCGCAGAATTGGAAAAAACATTTTTGCAGTACTTTACAAAAACTGAGGATGTCCCTTCCCTAAGAAGGAAAATGAATGCAATTACTCTGAATGTCTAGGGACTTTTTTTCAGGTCTGTCTTTCAGATGGTAGGCAAATACACAGTTTAGGGAAAACAAATTATAAAAATATGTGAAGGCTAATCATCCAACTTCCTAGATTTTACTGGTCACTATCACTTAAATTTATTCCATCATTTCTTTATAATCAGAACACACAGTACTGATTTTGCCCATTCCTTCCAGCTGAGCTGAACTGAGAGAACTATGAAAAGGAGTTTCCAGCGCAATTGTAATGACACTATCAAAACAGTGGGAAGGTGATGCATTCAAGCAGCTGTGCACTAAACTAAATCTTCATACATAAAAACAGTGAAGTCCTGCATATATGTTGTCTCTAATGAAATAAATTCACTATATCATTCAA
The DNA here is from genome assembly GCA_030449065.1 of Oceanodroma leucorhoa. Classification (NCBI taxonomy): domain Eukaryota; kingdom Metazoa; phylum Chordata; class Aves; order Procellariiformes; genus Oceanodroma; species Oceanodroma leucorhoa. The sequence goes on along the minus strand of JASVER010000016.1, from coordinate 13,792,878 downwards.
CTTAAGAATTGATTTATCTTAAATAGCTATACATAAAAGAGCAACAAGAAAATTCAAAGCTGAATGACAAACCTTGAATGCTYGATTTTAACTTACAAAAAAAAAAAAAAGAAACAACATACAAAAAAAACAATCACACAAACAAACCAGAAGCAAATGCTTACACAGCAGATAAGGAGCTATCCTTCTTTGGTTTCTTCTTTTCTCGAGCATCACTAAAATCGAGAGCAGCTTTGTCCATCCCTAGTAACTCACTGATCCTGTCATGGCCATAGAACTCACCATATTTATCCATGACCTAAAGTTAGGAGGAATATTCAAGAGAATCAGTTGGGTAGACCAGCTGTTTTTTAGTCTGGTTTCTGAAGACAAGAGGTTTAACATACACGATCTTTTCCATCTGTTTGTTTCCATATTTCTATCATATCAGTCAGTAACATTTTTTTTTCTGCTCAGTTGCAATCAATTCAATAGAGGCAAGAGGTGGGTGTCAAAGACAAGATGTTCCTACTCATTTAATGAAAACAGGAAGAAGAAAGCAACGCAGCAGCAGGGGAATAACTAAATCAATATCATCACAGAAAAAAATACACTGAGGAAAGATATGTTTTGCATATCCTAGCTACGTGAAAAGTTCTGATTAAAATAAGATTTCTCAAAGACAGTATTTGACCATTACTAGTTATTCCTTTTAAGGAAAAAAAAACCAACATATTTATTCTGTTTAAAAGGGTTTTTTAAATAACCTGAATGTCTTGATTGGGAGTTTTGGATTTTATTTTTTTTTCTTTTAAGGGGAAGTATTTCTCATTGAAATCGTCATGAAAAATGTCCTCACTTACTAACTAGCTCCATTGCACAATTTTATGATCTTATTTTTGTTAGCTAATAATGCAATGAAACTATAATACACATAGAATATGTAGGAATCAAAAGATTTTGAACAGAGAATTACAGCTAATAGTGATTTTCAGTGAATTCAAACTATCCCCCACCTCTTTCTTACAAAATTTAACATGTTTTATAAGAAACTATTCTGGAAATGAACATTTACTTGCTCTCATTCTCACTGAACACACAGCTCCTTCCTAAATATTATCTGTCTCTTCTCATTTTCAAAAGAATACTCAAAGAAATACAAAATTTTCAATAACAAGGTCATAATGGAATGACTCCTGAAGGTGAGGTGGTATTTTACCAGCTTTCTAATAAGCAATGCTTTATATCTTTATTGATATTTTTGCAGATTTTTAGAGACAAGCCTGCTTTGTCACGTGCCTGAAAACAGTGCTTCATGACTGTGGATCATTCACTAGGCTGGGGATTTAAGTATATTTATATATAAATATAAATATATATAAAAGAAAATATTCTTTGCCAAATACTGTATTTGAAGGCACTTAAATCTATGCAGAGCAGTTCCTCAGCCAAAGATAAAGTACCAATCCTTCCACACAGTTTAAAACCATGCTCCTTTCCTTTTAATGGGAAACTTCCTTGACCTACTACATTGACAGAAGCAATGTAGAATTTTATTTTCTTTCTTGAGTACTCTCTGCAAGCTACTCCCTCCTCTTTGCTTAGATAGACAGATAGAAATATGTATCTAACAAACAACTTCAAATATGCAAAAAAATACTTGCAACAGCAAAATGAATACACAACTCAAAGCATTTTTAGACAGGTTGACCTAAAACTGTTATGAAGCAGGTGAGCTACTAGTACTTAAAAAGACATGTTTCTAAAAGTGTGATTTAAGATTGGCACTAAACGGTGTGAAGGAGGGAGGGGTAAATCTGAACCAACAACATAAACACCCCCTTTTTTAATTGTGACCAAACGCACTAGGAAGATTATTCTTGTTGTAAGATATGRTACATACATAACATTCATTTTCTAAGAGCAAGCTGAGAAAACATTTGACATAACGTTCGTAAGAAATGAAATTCAACAGTCTTTGCTTATGGAGGACTATTTTTGAGAGAGAGAGATTGTTAAGTTACGTGATAAAAGCTCATCTGCACACCCACAAAGGACCTCAGAGAGACAATTGCTGGGGGAGAGTCCAAAGAATACTCTGCCCAGCTACTCCCAGGCCCATCACAGGAGCCATCAGCCCATTAAAGGCCCATCTCCTCAAGCCTAGAGGAGCACAGGGGCACAATGGCAGGCAGGAACCCAAATTACGGACTCCCAATGAATGGACACCCTGCCTGGTCCCTCCCAGGGATGTCCCAGGAGAGCCTCAGTCCCAATGTCCAGGTGTGAAACCCATCAAGATGAGTCATTGGGAGTAGCTCTCCAGATCACCTTTCAGACTAAGAGGTCACTGCCAAGGGATGCGGGATACATTACAGGATGGCGAAGGAAGAGCATTTGGGGACTGCACAGAACTTATTATTGGATGTTACAGAGGAAGCAAAGGTGGGAAAAGGGATGGATTCAGGTGATTTGGGGAGGAACAAGTATGGGAAAACAGAGTGGTAAGGGACAAAAAGGGCCAGATATATGTATATAGTTTGCTGGTCAGTACAGTTGTCTGACTATGCCCTATGTCTAAACGTCTCAATCTGTCCTATCCTCTTATTAAATTCCTTTCTAACCCTCTCCTGGGTGAGAAACTCTCTATTCTGTGTGCATGGAGGTGAATACATAAATACGCACAGACCAAACAATTTACATATGTTGCAAAATACATACAAGTGTACACAGAAATTCTCCACAGAATTTCATAAATGTATTTGAATTCCTGTTTTATACAACAAACTGCATGTAGAAAAAGTTTGAAAGAGTAACTATCCAAACCACACAAAAGTAGTTGTAAGCATGAGGTGAGTAAGGAATTCTGTGTATTTTAAAATGGTAAATATGGAAATCTACTCTGAATGTAGTCCACATTTCTTCAAACGTGAAAATAAATATGCATTAAAACTTCATTTTTACTTCATATATATTTTTAAAAATAAGCCTTACCTTTCTTTTCACAAATTTGTCCCAATAGTTATTTGGAAAAGACCTGAAAAGCACAGATAAACAAGATTACATTTTAGACAATCATGAGAAGATGCAGTAGTTACTAAAACCTCATAAAAATTACATACTGATTTTGTTTCTAAGAGGCTCTTTGTTGTTGCTATCTCCAGCTAGTCGTTTGTGAAGTCACAAAGTTGCCAAATGGCGTTCAGCCTACCATGTCAATGTGACTGGGAAAGAGCAGCAGAGCTGATGCCTGCAGACAGGGTTCTAAAGCAGTTGGATCACACAGTCCCACCAGGCAGAGAGTAGGGACTCTAAATATGTTCCTAAAGGAGAGCCTTCAAGAGACACTAAAAGGATGCAAAGCACAGTTCACTCTTGAACTGACAGCAATACACAATCATTGCTGTGCTTGCCAAAAGAAATTCATCACAATTTTTTTTCTTTTATGGAACAGAAATAATTTTGAATCAAAAACCTGGGAATGAATAAGATTAAAAAGTAACAGTAAACATTAGCACAACAGGTGCCTGAAATATTTTGCATATCCTTGCTAGAAATATATCCCTCACAACTGTTTATTTCAGACAAGCTGGAYGATCAACTATATAATTGTGGAGGTTGAAGAACAATTCCTTGCAAAGCTATAAAGAGACAGAGTAGGAAAAACTCACTGTGTGTTGATTACAAGTCTATCCCACTGTCCCTTAATATCATCTTCTGATGGCTGTTCAGTTATATACAGGCCATCAAATTCCAATTTCCTTGCCACTTCCTTTTCTCTCTTAAAAATAACCAGTGGAACCTGCAATTGAAAAAAATATCAGGAATTATTTAAAATGCACTGACATATCTGCAAATTTTTAAGAAAAGTTGGTTGTTATGAAAAATTAAGTATAAAAACTGAATAAAGCAAAAATAGCATTTAAAAAAAATTAAAAGACTTGACAATTGCCCAGAACACTGCTAAGGTATAGATGCACAAGGACCAGGTCACTCAGAATCATACAACTACACAGCTGTTTACAACTGTACCACACAGTTTAAAAAGATGGCCAAAAACTGTGAAAAGGGATCCTTCAAATAAAAATAGTTCTTCAGTGCAATGGAGCTACTAGAGCTAGTCAAGTGAAAGAGAGCTAAAATAAAAATAATTTTAAATGCTTAGAAAGTCTAGTTCCAAAATATTAATTTGGGATCACACTTCTGGATTGCATTTTGATACCCAGAGGTGTTAGATGTTGCCTTTCATTTGTTAAAGAATTCTTGAGGTTTCACAGTGGAAAGCAAAGTGGTTTCACAGCACAGAGCAAAGAAAGACTGGAAGCAGTAAAAAGAAAAATCCTTAAATCGCATTCACATTCCATATACTTGATTTGTGCTCTGTAGTTCTTTGCCAGCAGCTGAGACACCTGAGCAGTAAGGATCAGGCTTTACCTACAACTCTTACATCAGCTGGATGACATTCAAAAGCACATTCCAGGAAGGCAGATATAACTAGTGGTCCCAGTGGAGTGGGTTTTTCTTAGAAATCTGTTACCAACAAAAAAATAAACCCTACTCTTCCCTGGAATTATTTCACAGGTCCCCAAAATTCACTCACACTGCATTACCCACCTTGACTGTATTACCAGTCAAGACTGGACATGAGTATACTGAAATAGCAATAATAAAAATTAGACTACTCAAGCAACATGGTGATTGCATTAGATACAATAACAATAGTTCCAATCTTATTTTCAGACAGCTAACTGAGAAAAATTTAGTGGATTYCATGCAGAGCAATCTCCAGAAGCAAACATATCATACACAGACCTGCACTTATGAAGATTTTTAATTTTGAAAGCAGTATATCTCCAAAGACAGAGACTGAAACCATATTTGGTCTTTTCTTCAGGGTTTCAGAATTGGAAAGAAGGCAATTCATTATGGCAGATAATGATAATAATGTATTTCCCTTCTAGTCAGAGAATAAATGTAGTTCAAAAAAATGTGGGAAAGTAGCATAAAAAGTCATAGTGGAAAAAAAAAATGCTATGAGGTGGGAGAAGAGGACATCTCAAAAGCCAGAAATCTAAGCTTTCATGCTGCATGCCAACCAGTGAAACAGGAAAACATGTTTTAGTATTTATTGACGTGCAGAGACACTTAAGGTAGAGATGAAAATCAACTACTTAATGCAGTAGTATGATGACCATTTGCCTCAACTACAAATGCAGATTGTGTGTTTTTACCATAGAAAAAGTATTATCCATTAAAAGAGGAAAAGAAAAACACCAAGGACCACATAAAAGCTTAATAAAGAAATTGTAAGGACAAATGAACAGCCGTACTAGGTCATAGCAAAGGTCCATTTAATTTAGTACTATTTTGCACTTTGACCTACAGTTTTTGCCTCGGGAAGAGTGTAAAAATGGCGGAAGCACATCCCAGATATACACCTCCCAGCTCCAGAGATTTATGGCATTTGGTCTTCCTAAACCAGAAGCAGCATTTTGCCAATAAAGGTGGCATCTTTATTTCTTACATCCCTAACAGAGATCTTCTGCAAGATATTCCTTTAAAAGATGCTAAAGTTCCTGCAAAACACTACCACCAGAGTGTGTATGAAAAGTAGGCATTGTCTACAGCCACAACATGCAGTAGCTGTAGTCCCAAAATGCTGCATGTTTTTCAAATGACCCAGTTGACAGACTAGTAACGCAGACACTGTCATCTAGTTTCCTCTGGCCATGTGCGTTCACAGTTTGTCTTTGACAGTCACAAGCAGCTTCTGATACAGGTTTACTGCTGTAATTGTCTGGCAGACATGGTAACGGTGCAAATGCTGATCCTATGATCCAGTGTCAGCCCAGCAAATCAGGCTCTGGCCCTGTAACTTCCTGAATTCACACATCACCTAACACACAATTTCTGTGTAGTTTACGCTAACGGAATAGTGTTTCTTCGCATGGAAAAGACTCAACCTGCTTAAGCAAAGTTGCTATGACCTTGTTCCAATGTATACCACTCAATGGTTAAAAAAGTTGGGAGCTAGAAGAAAAAACAATGTTCAGTTTTTCTTACTTTCAAACAGTAATACCCTATAATGCAGAAGAATGAGATGACTGTGTGTAGGATGGCCAAAATCCGCAGCGTGGGCTCCATGTAGCCACTGCTTTCTTCCAGGACATAATGCACTGCAATGACCCTCTGGTTGTCACTTTCCAGGCTGTTCAACTTGGTACTTTCACCAGCAGATACCACAGGAACTTCCTTTTCTTCTGTCACAGCAGAGGTGGAGACCTGTTTAAATCATTTAATCTTAATATTGCAGCTGTATTCCTTTGACAGGAGCTGTGCACTACTACGAACTAAGTAGTATAACTGAAAACAATGATACCAAGGACAATATAATTGTGAGGAAAGAATTTTTTTCATTTCATCTTATTACACCAATCTGCGATAGTGTGCATTTTCTTTCTTTTTTTTTTCCCCCCACTCTCTGTCCATGGTAGTAAATTTGGGCCATGCTGAATTTTATCACCTCAAATTCAAGAAAGGGCATAGCCTTCTCAGAAGAAACCCAGTCAACTTCTGACATTCCCACATGTAGTCTTTATCAGCAGGGCTCTGCCAGAAACTGATTTGAGTCTGAAAACTCTAGAGTTGTATTAACGATACTAAAAGTCTTGACAAAGAAGATCAGTGATATTCTAGGCAGTTTAAGATGATGTGACTCCTCCTTGCTGTACACCCCCCGCCAGGGGAGCATAATGGCACAAGAAAACATCTCAGCTGCCATGTATTAAAGGTGCCGGTGAAGGCTAGGCTTGGCTGATTATTACTTCACACAAACACTTCAGGTTTCACCGTGTTAGATTTCTGAAATGGCAGTATGAAGCAGGTATTTAATCTGCTAGGCCTAGGCAGTTTTACCGTAGTATACTGTCTACAAAACCTGAATGTTTTTCAGTATACAACTTGAAAAGTAATATTTTGACAAGTTTACCTTATAGAAAAGCAGGATGAAGTTGATGGCAAAAGCAACAAACAACGCCAACATCCTCATGTTGTAAAAGTTTCGTGCAAAATAATTCTGAAAATAGAAACAGAACATAAATACACTTTGCCTAATGATACTACAATCATTATTAGGTTGTTGCATGGGGGTTTTTCTGTTTGTTTCCTCTATGGAGCTTTTTAATAGAATTATAAATAGGAAAAAAAATATCAAATATTTTGAGTGATGTATTGTACAAATTCTCTCCTACTCCCTATGTCTAATAATGGATAAAAGACCTTTTGTTTCACTCCATGCAGAAAGGGATGAAGGATTTCTAATYGCCTCTTACATCTTTTTCATTATCCTTTCAATACACTCAGAGACAATACAGAGACATCACAATGTAATAGTAATGTAATAGTAATACAGAAATCTCTATCTTCCCTGTACCTCAATATTCTTGTATATGGCAAATTGTTACTTTTACAAAGAAACAAAAATGTCTGCATATAAGTTTATTTTAAATCTTTTTCTATTCCAAAATCAATTGCATTTTTACTGGATCAGCAAAAAGTTCATCTGTCGCCTAAGTACCATGAGTAGAAAGCTTCTCTCACATTATGATGCTATCAAAAGGATTGCAGAAATGTACCTTTTCTCTTCCTGACAATTCACAAACCTTTCTAGCACACGTTTTGAATGCTTTAACTCTCACATGGGAATTCCTCCATTTTTCAGCCCTAACCATAGATGACTATTAGTGAATTATTAAATGAGACTATTAGAAGAAAAATTAAATTAAATTCGTATGACTGCTACATGATTAGCCTAAAAAATKAATCTGAGTTCAAAAGCAAAACTTAAACACCTAATTCCTTATTAAGTTCGTGACTGCAGTTTTGTAGTTTTGCTATGTTACTCATGTTAGAAGTAGGCTGTCCCTACACAATTGTATCTACTAGATATATAGCAAAAGTGTATTTCTTTTTGCTTTGCATTTCACACTAGCCTCACAGAATATGTGTGGAATCTCCTAGCTAATAAAAGCATGGATTTTAAATAGTTCTACAGCAAGCTCAGGGATATCATATTTTACTGAGACACTCTCAGATACAGTTATACTATTTTAATTAGTCTTATTTTCCACAGGTTTTGAGAATTTTCTCAAATAATAATGTGCTATTTCACAAAAATATCCGTAACGTCTTTTCTTATGAGCGTTAGGCTAAGCATCATATTTTAATAAATTCTTTTTATAGGAGAGCTTGTCATTTCCCAAAGTTGTCTCTCAGGGAAAGACAACTCCTACAAGCTCACAAGCTGCTGTGAAAATTTGGGACATTTTATTCATATAAAAATGCATGGCTGTTTTCCAGTGATGGACAGGCATCTGTGAAGATGGGTTTTGGACAGTAATTGTCTTCCTAGGAATTAATATCTTGTCTACTAAGTTATTTGTGTGTTTCTTTTCTCTAACATTCCAGTTACACCTTTGTCTTTATGTCCTTTTTATGGATGATGATGGATAGAAAAATGAGGTTCATCAGACACAAATTTGTCTTTACATTGGTAGAATAATATGGTGGTGCACACCCCTGCCAACAGCTAAACACATAGTCCAGAGAACAGCTTACGAGAAGCTTCTGTTGGTATGCAATGATTTTCTTCCAGAAAGCTGATTCCTGAACTTCTGGTTCTCCATATCTGTGAGTATGAAGTTGTCTTAATTTCTGTTTCCCTTTGTCTTCCTTGGCTTTCTCTTCTTTTTCTCCATCTTCTCCTCTTAGGACACAAATGAAGCCAAAATAATATGTCAAGTTAATAAAATTGCTAAACAAAAAATTAAAGCCACACCCTGAAAGAGGCCATTGCATCCCTTCATGAGGCTCAAGTAGTCATGACTCATGCAGTTCACACACATGAATAACAAGGAGACATATCCCTCTTCAGCCCAAAGCGCTGGCAAGGCAGTCTTGTTAAGTCTACAGATAATTAAACTTACTGGTTTGGCACCCTGAAGTGAGAATGCTAACAGGTAGAGGCAGGTAATCAAGAATGTGCCAACCTTATTACTTGAGGGTCTGCTTCATAACTGTGCAGCTAATACTTGCGCTGACAAACATCTGTAAGCTGACAGCTGTATGTCTGTATGAGTGCCTATATGTCTAAGCGCTCCCCTCAAACCTCATGCACTTGAACTATCTGGTTCCCACAAAGATTGCAGAAAACTTTGGTTCTTCCTGCATTTACAAGCCAAACCTCAAGTTTTAAATTCTGCATTTCTGCCCACCTTCATAAGTACCCACTCCAGGAGGAGACAGCAATAAGAAAGCTTGACAGCATTCGATGTGTGATTATTGGCATGCTGCCCGATTACAGAAAGTCATAGTTAGTGGGCTGCCTTCTCCAAACGCACGATCTAAGGAACTGTGAATTATCTCAGAAGTTAATTTGACCTGACAGCATGATAGATGAAAGGATCACAGAAGTCCATTTGAAGCCAAACCAGAGTGAGAGGCAACTTATAAGTTACATTATTAATTTGTCTGTACCTATCTATAAACAGAATAACTGATGTCCTAAGCTGCTTCTCTTACTAGAATACACTTGACAAACTTTCACTTGAAAGTTCACTTGAAAGCTTGTCCTCTGTTAGGAGTGGCTTCAGGGCAGGTAATAATGCCAGGTACTGCACTCCTCACAGAGAATATAGGTATCACTGCAACTCACACAGTCAAGCGGAGCAATCAACAGTGAAGTGACCTTCAAAAGTCATCAAGAGTCTCCTTCACAAGGTTATACTGGCTGAGTTAGAAATTTGCTGTACGGATTAGGAAGCAGAGTTTTTGTTACGGGCAAGTGTTTGTCATCCCAGGAGAGCAATAAGGATAGAGCTTGAAACTAAGGGACCCACTTAGAATTTTGGCAGTGACATATCAGCTACAGGAACTGTACACCTATAAGAATTGTACATGTATCAGGAACCATAAAATACAGGGATGGAGTGCCATACTTTTTACTGGTCAAAATCAAGCACTATGTTTTGCTTTCCACTATGTTTATTCTGAGCTAATCTCATTAACATTAGATTTTAACATATCCTAAAAAGATTAAAATGATCATTTATCAAATGCTAACACTTGTTCTTCATAAAGATGTGAGAGTACTCAGTAATTCATTAAAATTACATTGGAATATTAAGGTTTTGCAAAATCCAAATACCTCAAAACAGGTCATAGCAAATGGGAGGGGCAAAACAGATTGTCTGTACCATTGATGGATAACAAGTCTCTAGAACCCAGGTGCTCTTACAATTTTTCCGAGAGATTTTCTCCTAGCTTTCAGAATTGCCAAGAAAAACTTAATCAAATGCATTCTAAAAGAAACTAAATTGACATTACAAAGGATGCTGCTGGAAGAGGGAAATTCATAAAATCTCTGAGTGATGCTATTTACACAGCATTTCCTTGCAAATGTGCACGGATATGGAGGATGATTAAAAAAAAATCCTAACTGTGGAATATGAATGGACACAAAATTAAAGGCAAAGAAGTAAGTACAAATCAAGCTGTTTTTTCAGTGAAACAAACCACATTTTGTAGGATCAGAGGTTAAAGTAATACACACTCTGCTTTTTCAGGTTCAGATTTTGTTTCCTCCTTCTCTTCCTTTTCATCTTCTTTCACCTGCTCCTACAGAAAGTCAGATTAAAAAAAGTGTCTAAACATTAATATACAGTACAGTTAGTTAAAAGGATACACAGAGTGCAGAATGTTAGGCTTTTTTTTTTTTTTTAACAATTGAAACCCTGAGACAAGATGATCCTTCAATTTACGTTAATGAAGAGACATTTTAACACCAAATTAAAAGCAAACCAAAACACCATGTACTTAGAGAAGGCTGTGGGAATTCAAGTTTATGATAGAGAAGGTAAACACCGGTAATTATATGTGATTCCTTAAAAAACATGTCACAAAACCCAGGAAAACATAAATGCAAGTTTTATACTAAAACTTTGTATACTTAACATATGAAAGAGAGAAATACAAAGCAGAAATAAAAGATAGTTACCTGGATTTTTTCCTGCACCTCAGGCATTGGAGCTAAGGAAGGAGTGCTCAGTAAATCACTCAAGCCAGCATTTGGATTGTGAGGGATCAATTTGTACTGTCCACCTTCTCGTTTCAAATCCAAACCAAATATATCTGAGAGTAGATCACTCTCATCTGATAAAGTTCTCAGATCTGTCAAGTCTTCTGTAGGCAATGCAGCTTCTGTTGGTTTCCTCTCCCCCTCTTCTCCTTCCCCACGCACCTCATCCTGAGTGGGATCTGGCATATTAGCTAATAGTTCAGCCACTTTGATTTTCTTTGCTCCTTCTACTAGGCTTCCTCCAAGTAGCAAACTGCAGATGATGCGAAAGAAGCCCCGGATGACATTACAAGCAAAATGTAGTAAGCCCATCAAAATGCTCCAATAGGAAGAAAACAAAGCCATGACCATGTCCTTCATGGTCATTTTCTTCACTTTTTTCATCTGTTTCTTTAGGCTCTTCATGCTGAGCATTTTCATAAGGGTCATTAAATTATACTTGAGAGCTACTAATGCTGACTTCATGGTCATGAGAGAGAAGAAACCCATTCTAGGATCCTGTTCCTCAGGCTTATCTTTCTCATTCTCCTCTTTATTTGCTGACCTTTCATTCAGATCTGACTCAGAGATCTGGGCAGCCAGTTGCATTTCAAAGATGGTATCCTCACAGAAATTAACAAAAAGCTCCATCTTTTCTTTCTCCCCGCCTTCATTTACAACATCAAATATAAATTGTCTCTTTGACTCTTTTACCTGAGGTTTCTCCCACTGAGTCCGACTTGACTCACTTATTTCAAAATAAACTCGTTCAATGCGCTTCGCACTGCCCATGATTTCTATGCGTCCAAGGAAAGGCTGAAAGTAATTCAGCACACTCTCTGACAATTCAAGAAAAGTTTGCAAGCGGGTATCATGGGGCATGTGTTCTGACAGGTTGGTGAGGAGAACAGCAACATTGAAACCAATGTCTTTGGCAGGTTCATGGAATCGTTTCACAAACTCCTCATAGTCCAGAGTCTCATTCTCATCTGTTTCAGCACATGACAGTAGAAACTCAGTTTCAGACTGGGTGTAATGCTTATGGCTTTCCATTGCCTTGTGAAAATCCCTCTTTGAAATTATCCCTTTACCATCGGGGTCATATTCTTTGAATGCATCAGAGGAAGTCAAATCCTTCAGTTTTAAGAACATATCAAAAAACTTCAGAATCATCTCCACATTGTTGGACGATTCCACAAGCATATCGACCATCTGCTTGCCAATAGTTCCATTCACAACATTACCTAGATGTGATGACATGAAGTTAGAGATACTGATGGCAGCAAATGTTTTGGCAAAGAAAATTGTACAATAATGACTAGTGAAATAATCAAACAGCAAGAATTATAAACTAATGTGGCTAACACACTCACATGAGAAAGCTAGCTGTAAAATCAGAAATATTTTACTAATAACACTACCCTGAGACTTGGAAAAAACATGTGACTAAGTATTTGCCATTAAAGAAAGGAAGCACTAACAAGCCCTACAGAGAGACATTTGTTACATGTAATATAGTACTAAACATGAGGCAGCATACTATGAATTTTACTACAGTACAACATAGACAGAACTAGCGTCACATTAGTTGGGATGAGTAGCTCAGTAGGTTACTCACGAAGCACAGCCTACAATACTAAGAATTTACTTTGCTTCTCAGTGACCTTGTGTGAGCAAAGCAGTAGCAATGCACGCTACGCTGCTATCTATGCTGCATTTACTGTCCTCCCAATTCTCTCAAGAAAATAAGTGTGATAGGATACATGTAGGAAGCAAAAAGGAAAAACAGATCCTTGGATCATCTATGTGTATGTCTGGTTAGTCTAGTATTGGAAGCACTAATACAATACCATAAAGGAGCTAAAGAAATAGTAGTATTTCTTGACAATGATCACATTCTGTGAGGAATCGTAATTTCAGGTACTAGCTATAAAGGACCTTGAACCTAGTCACTAGACGAATCAAAGCCTGTTCTTTACGGCTAAGATCACTACCAAAATAAACGCAATATATTAAAGGTGTTAATAAAATGACTGACAAATGCTTCAGTTCCTAGAACTCAGGATTCCAACTTCAATAATAAAAAAACTTTTCACCTAAGTCAAAAGAGAAGCCAAGTTCATGGAAACAAAGCAAAACTTCTGCCAGAGCTCGATTTTATACAATTCTGACATTCAGAATTAATATAAACTATATCAACTACACCATATAAATCTCCCATTCACTTTAAAATCTAACAACTCTTCTCACAATTGAGACATGAAAACTAAAAACTCAAAGAAAAATGGAACATTATTTCTCACATGAAGAAAATCACAAAGGTAAAAACTTTACTAGAACAACAGTGAAAGAGGATTTCAAATTAGATTTTAACTACCTTCCAGCATAGACAGCAACATGACAACCATATCCTTCTGAAGATCCATTAATTCCTTCAGTAATTCAATTTGACTGGAATCCTACATAATGAACACAATATAGATAAGATACCTATTGACTTCTTTGACATTTATATATGTGCATGCATATTTCACCCTGTAAAAATTAGACTTAGAAATTAAGAAGTTAGCAGTGTCAAAGCTGGTAATACAGTGAAAATATATTTAATTGCTTGATTCCGTACAGTACATTCACAGGATCAAACATTTTCACGGTCATCTGTTTAGAAGACAGTAATTTAATAAAGACAAAGTTAAAACTGAAGGTGATGAAAAAATTTAAAGCAATAACTGGGTATGTCAAACTCACAGATAATGCCTCTGTAATGTTTCATGTCAGCTAAAATATTGTCACTGTTGGTGCCATCAAGTTTACAGCTATGAAGACTTGTAAAAACAACAATGGCAGCAGCATATAGAGTTCAAAATGTAATGTGATTCAAAGTGAGTGATTCCATTATAGGCCACTGAACTTTTTTGGGGAGAAAGAAAAGTTGAAATAAAATTTCAAAATATTTATTAATAAAGTTCCATTAGTATACCCTTAAATAGACATGATATTGATTCTTTTAGCCATCTTTTATCTCATTCGGCTTACCAAGTTTACTATTTCACTTGCCAATGATTTCAAGCTGTAGTCTATCTGGATAGATTTATTCAACTACTTTATTTCTTCCTGAGTGATACATTGTTGCATCATGCCATTGATAAGGCATACTTGAGCATTGCTGGACTTCAGTGATTAGTACAACAAACCCAAGGTACTTTATGGCAATTTGGATCTTGGATTGAAAACAGCACAAGTTGGAAATAATGAAGATTTTTAATTGATTTGTCTTGTAAGTTTTCATTATAAATCTTCTTACTTCAAAAGTTGCTTACAACCTGGATGATCTTTGTTCATTTAGATTGAAAATTCACTTTCGTTTTCTGCCTTACAGAGACTTCTTAAGAAGTATTACCAATATCACCTTGTTGCTTCCTAGTACAAGACTAGAAAAGGAAAATGAAAAAAAAAAACCAAACCCAAACAAAGCAGTGATTTAGTTTTGTTCCTATTTAAATGTTGTTTCAAATATTCTCCAAAAGTGTTCTGAAAACTCCCGGTTTAAAACAAAAACCAAATACTTAACCTAGGCAAGCCCCTCTTACACACAAAAGCCATATGGCAACTCCTTATAAATCCATTTAGCCACACTCTACACCTTTGAAAACTAGTATTTCAATAGAATCTGAAAAGCTTATTAATATATTCTTGCAATAAATATAAATTAACAAAAGAGCCCACGTCTATTCTGGTCTTTCCCAAGGCTCTGCTGGCCCCCTAAAGAAGCTCCCAAAAGCCAAGAGCTTGAGCTCCACAGAAGAAACAGACACCATCACTATTTATCATCCATTTGGAGTAGACTATTTTTCTGTCATCCCACAGAACAGCATGAGTAACTCCACACACTATAAGGGATGTCATTGTGCAAAGCTTCTTGGCTCTCTCTGAAGTGGCAGGATGAGTATCATTATTTTCTATATGCAGTAATTAAAAGATGCTGTGAAGCCACTCCAGGCACAGCTGAGACTACAAACTTGTCATTACTGTAAAAACAAATCTTGCCAATAGCCGCATCATATTTCTCAATCAACACATAGCTACCATGTGTTTGACTCGCTGTCAGTAACTACTTGGATACCTCTTTCCATGTTTGCTTTAGTGGTACAGGAAGAAAGCACAATAGCCACCATCATGGCCTACCCAAACACTGACTATYTTTTCAATTCTTAAAATAACACAGATGTTCCAAAACCAGGACAGTATCTACAGGCACTTATAAATATACTTCAGTAGAAATTCAATGCAACACTCTTGAAAAACAGGTTTCACTGTGATGCCATTTGCTGGAAGAAGACCTCTGTTTAGCCGTAAAGAATGAGAGGCACACCCGTAGCACAAAGTCTACAAATCTAAGCAATCAGCCTACTTTAAGCCATAAAGTCCCAGGGGCAGGGAGGAAAATCATTTGAGTAAGACTGCTTCAATTTATGCAAAGAATACTTACATGGATATATTTGGAGCCAAATAATAAAATCTAAAAACCTCAGAGCCTTCAGAGCTGTATTCCTTAACAACAACTAAAACCTTTACAAGCTTATGACACTTTTCTCTGAGAATGTCAGATTATGTAAAAAACTTAGGATCACTACATTCAATTAAGATGTGTAATTCTTTTAAAAAGGTAAGAAGTTGAAAAATGCAATGCTTAAGGATAGGATTCTTCTCACCTAATTTTAACCCCCTAAAGAACTGTCTATGCCAGCCCCCTACACTATTTCTATAGTTTATGAAATGAGTACTCACATCCAAAAGCAATTCCCCCATTCTAAGATGTGATCACTCTCTTTCTCTACTAAGAGTAGAAAAGGCTTAGATGCAGACATGTTGTCCTGGTTTCAGCTGGGATAGAGTTAAATTTCTTCCTAGTGCTATCTTTTCGATTTAGTATGAGAAGAATGTTGATAACACACTAATGTTTTTAGTTGTTGCTAGGTAATCTACTATTCAAGGACTTTTCAGCTTCCCATGCTCTGCCAGGCACACAAGAGGCTGGGAGGGAGCACAGCCGGGACAGCCAGCCCAGCTGGCCAACGGGGTATTCCATACCATGTGACGTCATGCCCAGTATATGAATGGGGGGGTGGGGGGAGGGGCGTCCAAGAAGTGGCAACYGTATTGGCCATTTTCTCAGCGGGTGGCGAGCAATTGCATTGTGCATCACTCATTTTGTATATTGTATCATTATTATATTATTATCATTGTTGTTATTATTATTCCTTCCTTTTCTGTTCTATCAAATTGTCTTTATCTCAAACCAGGAATTTTTTTTTCCCGGTTCTCTCCCCGTCCCACTGGGGACGAGTGAGTGAGAGTGAGCAAGCGGCTGTGTGGTCTTTGGCTGCCTGCTGGGTTAAACCACTACACATGTGTTGAACTACAGTTCAATGCAGGACACATCAATGAATATGGGTTCTGCATAAAAGGCTCATGCAAAATTGCAGAAAACACTGTGACAGAACTTTCGTATGAAAGACAGGAGCTGGCTAGTTCTTTCTGAATATCGGTGATATGCTTCTTTTGCAGCTTATCTAATCAGCTTTGTGCCTGTGGCCAGTAATCCAATTACAAACCTGTTATTCACACCCACTATACTTTTGTAATTTACTCTCTCAACTCCGTTGTATTCTATCACCTCTGCCTCTTCTTTTTCCTCATATTTCCCCTATTAATTGTTGTTATTAATGACTTGAACATATTAACAAGTTTGTTTATCTTTTACAAAAAAGTTAGTAACTTAAAAAGGAAAAAGTAAAACAAAAAGATACCTGAGACAGCTTCATCTGCATGTGGGCAAACACATGAAGAAAACCAACTACAGCATCCCATAGCCTGCTGTGTGCCAGACTTTGCTGATTGCCAGTACATGGCCCCTATTGTTCAGGCAACAGAAAAAAAAAAAAAAAGAAAAGCAGAGTTTATTTGCAAGAAACTCAGCGAAAACAGGAAGGAAGCTATACAGGCAGTGCATAGCTCGGGGCTGTCCTTTAGAAACTGCTATGAAAAATTAAACATATATAGAATTATCTATTTAATAACACCACTGACTGTAAGCAATGCCTACTCCTAATAACCGTTCTGCCTCTGTTTTAGCCAAGTCCCAATTTACTAATTCAGAACCACAAAAAGTATATCTGCTTGCAACTTTAAATTGCAAATGCTAAAGGGGTACAAATCTTCAAGCTGATTCTTCCCTATGTAGGAATCAGGAATAACTTTATAGAAGGTTAACGCAAAAAAAATTGACATAAGGGATTACAGAATTAGACTCCTGATTTTTTTTTTTCCCCAGCATATTCTTGCTGTTGTAGAACTCAGTGCTAAAGAATATTCTTCCAAAACTTCCAATTTCTGAAAAGCAGGAATACAAAATCATTTGAAGCCTCAAAGGATTACAAATAAACTCTTTACCAGCTAACAATGCTACTTGTGATTTGCCAAATATGTATACATTAAATACATGTATGCACATGTATATAAGCTACCTCTACTCATATTTATTCAGTCCTCTTCTATCACATTTCATCCTCATGAACTATAAAATACTATTTTTCTAATAATGATTTTCATTTGAATGAAAACAATATAATAGACACTTAATAGTCTAATGAGAGTCTCTCTAACCTGCTTATTACATGCAGAAACAAACGGTAATATTGTTGACTGATTTACATAAGGAATTAATTAAGAATTCAATTACACTGAATTCCTAACGTATCCTTGAAGAACTGCTATATTGTTATTTTGACAGAATTGATCCCAATCTCATTTATTGTGGAGTCCACCTCGAGTACATCTCTACAATTCTCAAATTTAATGTGTGACTTCAGTATTTCAAACACTTTATTGCTGCCTTAAAACAGCCTTATTCCTGACAGAAAATAC
This sequence comes from Oceanodroma leucorhoa, assembly GCA_030449065.1. Taxonomy (NCBI): domain Eukaryota; kingdom Metazoa; phylum Chordata; class Aves; order Procellariiformes; genus Oceanodroma; species Oceanodroma leucorhoa. Next base: position 13,774,859 of record JASVER010000016.1, on the reverse strand, counting down.
AATCTAATGTTCTGTTGACTAAATAGCAACTATGTTTTGCATTGACCTTAGTTTCTCAATGGATAAAAAGTGAAGACTTTGAAGTGGATAACACTGCTGCAGTCTAGGCCAAATTAAAAAACAAACCAAACCAAAACAAAACAACTCCACTATCTTGCAGACAACCAAAGGACKATTATTCACTAATAACTGCAAATTTTACTAAATTGCTAAGATTTCAAAAGAATACTGACAGCTATATATATTTTTCAAAACTTCACTTCCTGCTAAAATAAATGCATTAAAATAATGTTGAAGCATAAATGCATCTATATTATATTTCTATCTACGTTATATCTAGCTACATTATGTCTTCTTGCCAAACGTATGATTAATTTCCTTTCAAATCCATAAAATTCCAATGAAACTAATTTACCTGGATATACTCCGTAAGAGTATTGAAAACTTGTTTTGCAACCTGGATGGCTTTGGAAAAATTTCGTTGTCCTTGCTCATCAATAACATCCTTCCCAGAATAATACCAATAGAAATCACTAATGGATTCCTAAAAAACAGTTGTGAGAAGCACAAAGAGATTATGTAATCTAACTGTCTCTAACTGGTTATTCATCAAAATAAGAAAAATAACTTTATATAGCATTCTAGTTCTGAAAATATTTAGTTTATAAAGGTTTTAAATGACCCCCCAATGACTCTCAAGTATTACTTCAAGAATTTTAGTTTCATCTCAAGGGAATCAATAGGAAAACAAATAAATTGAAACACATATTTAAAAAACCCCACAGCAAATCTCGAAATAAAATTTTTTAAAAAAAATTAGATCCATTGGTATCTGCTCTTACAAATACAACCGCCTGCATTCTGAAAAGGAGTACTAGGTAGTAATACCATGATGCACGCTGTTCATTAAACAACCTCTCTTTATACTGCATGCTTGACATGTAGTCAATAGTGGGAGCAAATGTTGCTTTGTGTGCATGATTCCTCTTTCTATCTTCCCCAAAGGCGACCTTATTAAAGTTTCAACGAAGTAAGCAATGGAATGAAAATCATTGTATTGTCCCTACAACTTCCACAGAATGCATAAGGATGAAAAGCAATGTTGATAACAGCAGCAACTTAACAAACACCAGTTTTCAACACCTGGAATTCTCAGACACAGTAAATAAATGGCTAAAGGGGAAACTTAACCAGATAAATTAAAAAAACACACCAAAATATATTATCATGCATACAGTGATTTTCAGAAAGGTGAGAATAACAGGTAAAAATTATTGTCATTTATCACAAAATACGTTCTCATGTCTTTCATGTGCTCCAATCTGGAAACAAATTCGATTTTTTTTCATTACTTTCTACTGGGTTGTGATAATGTAATATTTTCGTCTTTAAAGATTGGGGAGATAATTCAAATTAGAGGGTTGAAGGGTTTTTAATCTAGCCTTCTGCTTTTGTTTTTTCGTTTTGCCTTTTTTTTCCCCCTTAGAAAATGATGTGCTGTTCTTATGCTTCACTCCATGCCATCCCATGACTATCCATACAGCAGCCCAGTGTTCAGACTAAATCAGAACATGGATGAAAAAGCAGCCGGCTGAAGCTTAACTTGAACAATACAAAACACTCTTCAGTCACAGGGTAGTGTCAGTCAACAACTGGCTAATGGTATTCACTGATACACTTAGCATGTATCTATCTTCTGCCTGCTCTCATTGGTTAACAGACTCCATTGCATTCTTGCTTATAATGGCTGAAATCAGTCTTTCACACTTTTGTCACCTTGGACTCTCACAGTACAAAATAACAACTCTTAAAGAACTGTAACCGGTAAACAATTACAGCCTTTCTCATCAACATGGGCGACAGTGACCAGAATAAATGTCATGACAAATAAATGTGCTCCTCTAACAAAACTGAACATTTTGAGATATGGATGAAATTTGATTTTGCTGTAAACAGAACTTTTGTGGCAGCAAACCATGTATTGCTGAAGGAAATTCCAGAGAAATTAAGAAATTCGGAGTCTCCACATACAAACTTTTGCCTTACGATCAAAATAAATGAAATAAATAAAAAAAGAAAGGTACATATTGTATAGATGCAAGTAATTATTGTCATCTACTTAATTAGTTTATATGTTAACCTACCTGAACTCTTAATAAGTAATCCACAGTGGAAATGATAATATTAACAGTTGTGTTGTTACCAGTCTGAGTTCTCAGATAATTCTGAAAATCTAAAAATTCAAATAAAAGTTTAATTTAAATTTATTTAAGTGTTAAAGACTTACAAAACTACTCCTGCAAATTAATTCTGATTTAACATGATCTAAGAAAATATAGCTTAAAGGAATGGATTTTTTTTAAACTCTCTTTTTTTTGGCAACAAACCAGTTTAAGAGTTTGAGCATTTTATTGCAAAGATCACATATAAGTGAACTTTTGAAGCCAGAAGCTTGATTATCTGTTTCATCTGTAGAACTTTACCTTGGTATTATTTTCATCTCATTTATGACTAATTTTACATCTCTAGAATTCCATCAATATCAACATAATTACACCTAGTATATATTTTGTTAAGCAAAAGCAAAATTAAATCGCACAGTTACATAATTCCTGATTACAAAGTCATAAATATGTCCAACGGCTAAAAAAAGTTATCATSTTTTTTTTCTTTTTCTTCTTTTTTTTCTTCCCTAATAATGACAAAGAGAACACAGGGAAATGTACTTAATAATAAAAACACACTTAATATCATGTATTTGTTTAATTTGTTTTTGTATTTTTAAAACAGATGCTACTTCTTCAATAAAAGTATTGTGTGTGTTGTTGTAATTTCACATACAATTCTGACATTAGTGCCAAATAGCGCACACCAGAAAGCATACAAATGCCAAAGAACAATAAATATACCTTCCTGTTATATTTTTCCTCTGAAGCTTCACTGACTAGAAGTTATAAACCATGTACATTTTCCTATATAAATTTACCTTTCCTAGCAGATCAAGATCCAAAACTCAACATTTTGGAAACCATTCTCTTTTCTACAAAGTTAAAGCTGATTAAAAAACCTGGTAATTTAATTCCACATAAATATTTTCCTTTCATGTACAGTCTAGCAGCTACTCCATCTCTCACAATATTTTATGAAGGCTGCCAACCTTCAGCAATGGAGACCTTCTGTCTTTAGTTACTGTCACCTTGGCTTAGCTGACTGGCAGCCTGCCCACAAACCTGAATTATGTCCTTCACAAAGCAATTGAAGGAAGCGGAAGAGGTCACAGGTGAACTCATCATCCTGCATCACCTTTTCTCCTGTAGAAAAGCCAGACGGAAGCAGATTATCACAGGTTGCCGAGTAACACCCCACAGCCCCTGAAGAAAATCTCCATATTTAATTTTAAGAAAGAGAGAAGGGGAGAGAAAATTTATAACCACCAATCTATCTGAAGCACATATGACTTGTGCTTGGCAGATAGTTATTTGGTTAAAAAAAAAAAATTATAAAAATTCTTTTGATTTATAAATATGGCAACATGAGCATGGCAACATTTTACAAATAATCCATGATTTACATTCTTGTTTGACTTTGCTGGGCATGAACGCTGCATTACATACAAAGGTTAGGATTGGATTAATTTGGTTCCCATTCATCACAAAAAAGGTACTTAAAAATACAGAAAGAGATTTAATCAAACAGTAATGAAAATCATTCCTCAAATAAACTATTAGATTTTAAAATGCTCTAAAATAACCCATGAAATTTACAGTTGTGTGCATTCTCAAGAATCATTTAGGCTGAGATCTCTGACCTGTCTGCTGCTGACACAAAATGGATGTTGGACATTTGTCTCCCTTGACAAAATAAAGCAATAAACTTATGATGAACTAGAACAAATCCCTATGTGCTTTACTGAATTAGGCCCTTCAGTTCATTTTTTGGTAAATAGCTAATACCTAAATGTATAAAGCTTCAAATTACTTTCTTGAATCTTCACAAGGAACAGTATATTAAAAAGTCCTCAATTAACACACCATTACTTCAATTACATCAATACATACAGTTAACTTTGTACACTGACATGTGAAGAGGAGAAACAACCATTCACCCAGGAAATCAATCACGACTGAGGAGAATGTAGAACAGCTATTAAAATGACACACGACAACAACAACATAAGTGTTCAGAACAATAAAGGCCACTTACTGAAAATAAGGAAATATCCATTTAGGACTTTGAAAGAGTATTTGGAATGTGTAGGGCAACAAAAATGGAAGCCATAAAACCTTCTACTTTTTAAGAATATACATAATTTGAATATGTGGCCAAGTGTTATTTGTAGACAACAAAAGGAAAGGAGATAAAAATGTAAGCAAACTCCAAAAGAATTTGGAAGACACTTTTAATGGGGAGATATTTTTGGCTTTTATCTGAACTTCAAAATCCCATGTCTACAAAGACAATATTTGTAGTGCGTGAACAAAAGGAAACCAGAAGAGTGAGTAAATTAATTAAAATTTAAAAGAAAAAAAAGCTTTTTTCAAAAAGGTTATAGACAGTAATAATTGCATTAACAATACTGACATACTGTTATTTGTGTGGATAACTTTAATTATAATGTCTACATTTATAAATTATTATATTATTATAATTACATTATTACAGCTGAATTGTAAACAGTATTTAGTACAATTTGGAATATATACAAACACGAACATGGTCAGAAGTTTAACTTTACATAAAGTCATGAACGATTACAAGTTCAAGCTAATGGATTTATCAATCCACAGCCTGTGAATTTTAAAGTGAGAAGCTTCAGTACAATGGTAGGATTAGGAAGCAAAAGTATTTTGAAAATTGATATGGATATTTTGAAAGTACAGAATTTCACTCTTTCCTGCTGCCATCAAGACATGATGTTTGGTATTAAGAGCACATACCACCAAAGTATATGCCAACACAGATTCTTGTAACATAGGGAAAGATAAAATGCTCTCCCTCCTAATTCCAGATGTGTACTTATGGTAGTGGCAAACAACACGCAATTCTTTCTCCAAGAATGAGCCAAATACTATAAATGACATTCCATGACATTTTTCTCCATCCCAGGTATAAATATCAGATATATAGTTTTTCAGTCACAGAAGACTGAAAATCCTTTCAGCTAATTAAACAATGAAAAACAAATGACTCTTTCTGTCAGTGCTGATTAATGTATACATAAAATATATGCCTGAGAATGCAAGAAGGCGAAATCAAGAGGTGCCCGTGCATTTAAAAGTGTATTATTCAACATTATATGCAGGTTCAGCCCTGCAAGATACTTTCATATGTTCCTGGCCAAAGTCCAGAGTATAGAATATCCTGCAGGATTAGTCACTTTCTTTTTTTTAATTTAACTGAAGTCCTGTCATGCTTAAAGTTACACTTGGAGTCACATACTTTGTTGATCTAGATGAATATTTATGTTTTGCAAAAATAAGCATTACAGAAAGCCAAATATTTGGTGGATCCTATACTTTCACACATGAAATGCGTGTAGCTTGACTGCTGAGATGGCAATGATTTTAAAAAATAGCTCACAAGGAAAATAGCTGATGTATTATTGTTGGAAAAATCAAGCCCATAAAGGGCCCAACCATGTATTTCTTGCATCTCAAGATGCAAGAATTCAATCACTGAATTGAAGCCATTTGTATGAATAAGACTACAGAATAAGTTACAGTTTAATATTTTTCCACCTCTATTTTTCTTGCCCTCTGATCAAGTAAGATTTTTCAGAACAAGAAGGAAAACAAGTCTCAAGTTAAAATGATTATACAGATTAATTTACGAAGTAATCTTCTGGCTTTTAGTACACCCACTGGAATTTAGGAATTTTTATAAAATAAATTCCAATTTTAATATTGGAAGGGTTTGGTCTTTTAATTAGCTCCACTGTAAAGGAATCACAAAATGATTACAAGTTATTGCAAGATTGCAAAATCAGAAGGTGTTTAGGTATATCATTTCACATAAGCTGAAAGGTCTGTTCCTTTTGGAAGTATTTTTACATATTTCAAAATGAAGCAAAAAAACCCCTGTTTCAAACAGCTTGGCCACATTAAGACTTAAAATAATCCTGGTTTTCAATTTCTACAGCTGATCAAAATCTGACTAAACCCAATGTTGGTATTGACAGGAATTTTAATTTTCAGATATTACTTACTGACTGCAAGAGGTGTCTCACTGGCAACTACAGAACTGAAGTGCAGATCCATTTCTTTCTATAAAATCTAAGAGAACAACCTTTGTTGCTGTGCACACAAATTCATGCCAGTACACACAAAGATTTGCATAGATAAGGTACTTACAAACATACACACTGCATATAGTATAACTTAGGCTGTCACAAAACCATGTTCTTTAATTTCTGTTGATATGACGTATATTCTGGCATATATTTGCTTAGACGTTAAAATGCTGCCATTGCTCATGCTGTATGTAAATGATATGGCTACTCACATGAAGGCTTTTAAGCCCGTAGTTTTTGCAAAAATGGTAGCTTGTGTTTGTGATATATAGGAACAGAGGTATCGTGTAGGAAATTAAAATAAGATTGAATGAAAAATGAAATACATGGTTTTTTTCCTTGAAAGTACATGTGTCCAAGTTTAATAATTCTCTCTTTTTCTTTTTTTTATTTTTAAATCCTCAACAGAAAAGATCTGACTTCTATTAATGCTCAGAAACATTGATCTGATGCTACATATTACAGAAATATACAAATACTTTCAGCTTTCAAAAAGGAACAGGGCTCCTTTTTGATGGCTGTTAAGCAAGAGCAAAGCTCTCCCATGACAGACCAAGTGAATTTATTCTTATCACAAGATTCAGGCAATATTGGGTTGGATTATGAGTACTGCATACCTTTGACTTCTCAATAATCTGATTCAAATAAGAAAAGCACTTATTTTCTCACCGAGTAACACATAACAATTTCTCTGAACTGAAGCTACTTAAGTTCCCTTTTAAATGCAAATACTGATTCAAATACAGTGATATAAAGGTGGAAAACACCCTTCCAATGTAGGCTACAGTGGATCATGCAGAATTTAAACATCCACTTTAAGTGTGACTAGGTTGGTGAAGGACAAAAGCGTATTTATTGATTTCACATTATTAATGGCTGAAAATAGCCCTGATGTGTACCCTCATCATAGCTATTTATTATATGGCATATGTACCACTCAGTCAGTTTAACAGAAAGTCCTTTAAGACCTACTACCAGATCAAATTTCATTCTAAAATTGTATTTTATTAAAATAAGCCTTCTGAGAACTTATGGAGAAACAAAATAATGCCATGATACCATATTAAAAGATTGAAAATAAAAACAGAGCTTTCCTAACAAAAAGGAAGAAAAAGGTAAAATCATCTAAGCGTAAACTTAACATCTTAATTTTTTTAATTCATATGATAAGCCAAACAAGTCTCTCCAAAGGAGAAAAACATTGCACTTTCAAGATTTTCGTGACTCACAGTGAAATAGCATAGAGTATGAGTGTTAAATGAAGAATGAAAAACCACTACAAGATAATAAGCATTTCTATATGTCTTTGGTTTTGAATCCCCCTTTTTTAACAGGAAACAGAACAATCAAAGCAAAATACAAACAGAAGAAACAACATTGAGTACATCACAAAAACAAGTAAGAAACACATTGGCTAAAGAACCATCAATGTTGTTACCAGTGGGGGTTCCAGGGTTTGGAAAGGGAAGGTAGTACCAGTCAGAGGAATATCAGGACAAGGAGCTTACGATGCGGACAGCACAAAGAAACAGTTGGAATAGAGCAATAAATCTCACGTCCATGTTGACTCAGTACTGAGCTTTCTACCTATTGCCAAGGTTGACATGGGACCAGAAACAAGCACTGCCCTTGAGAAAAAGTTGACTCTATTCCCGTAAGTGTCAACAGCAGTTTTTCTTTGACTTTGGCAAGAATATTTTCAGGCTTATAGGTTGTAAACTCAATGACAATTACTCATTAATATGCTTCTGCATCAGATTCAGATGACATGAGAAACAGGCTACAGTGCACATTTTACATCCCATTATTCCCTTGGGAATCAATAAAATGATCTTTAATTGAGGAGTAATTAATTACTCATAGAGTAACTAACTCCCTCAAAAAAAGGAATGGGAGAAAACATTTCCACATCTTTGGTACTTCCTTTGTAGTATTTCAGATGGTTATTCATAGGATTGCAAACAGACATATGATCTCAGGTATCCCATAAAATCCAGGATACTTTGAAACTGTTCACTACAGGAGTTTCCCCACAGACTCACTGGCTGGGCTTTCATAATGCTATCAGGTATTAATAGCAGTACCTGTACAGCCCTTATGTAAACTACTTTTCAACGAATTGAAAAAGGTGTGCTTCATAATATAAAAAATTATTATTTGCAGATAGCATACTATCAAGAATAATGTAATCCTGAAAAGGAAAAGTACAGTCTTTTTTGGTTTGGCTTTGCTTTGTTCTGATTGCTGTTAGCAAATATTATCCCTTTGTGCCAAGAAATCTTTGACATAGTGTGATTACCGTATCTTGACATTGCTGCTGCTCAGTAACAAAGAAAACGAAAACACATGATCCTAAGTGTAGAATTTTGTTAATCTGCCAAATAAAAAATTTCCACTGAGAAAACAAATAAAAATCCAGATAATCCCCTTCCCCAACATTTGGCTAATGAAAAGACATCTGCAGTGTTTGAGCTTATTGTTTCTGCTGAATGGTATATACACATTTTGTATTTTAAATTCTCATTTCTTATGGTGACAGGAACATCTCATGGCAACTGCTCCGACAAAGCTCTTCCTCTACTTGACGTAAGGAACCTTTGAGGTATAGGAACCTTAACATATCAAGTAGCTTTCACAGCAAGGAAGAACCACCTGTAAACATTACTGGTTCCTCTAAATTAGCGATGCACCACCTCTTTCTTGTATCAACCCCTGACCGCATTAGATAAACCTAGCCAGTGTTTACTAACCACCCTCAAATCCTCACTGGATCCACCACTGATTTCCTGTGCTTGCACAAATCAATGCAGCAATAAAGCCACATTCAATACACAACATAAATACTACAGGAGGACTATAGCACAAGGCTTTGTGTATGTATAGGTATACTTTTTTTTTATTTTTTATTTTTTAACATTCATCCATCGCAAATACTGGGCTCACTAAAATGAAAAGAAATAAAAAAGAACAGGAAAAAAAAAATAGTTTAAAAAAGCTTGCTGCTCTTACATCTAGTGTGCCAGTTACTGTGCAAATCCTGAGAAAGGGAGGAAGAACAAAGTGGGGAGAGTTGACACAAAACACAAGAATTTTGGAATACACAATTGTAATAATAATAGAAAAGAACCCACTAGTTTAACAGTCTTACAGGAACAAAAAATCTAAAGGTGTTCAGGAGCTGTACAGTGCTGACACAAAGCTAAGAGCAGGAAAAATAAAGAATAGGCAGTTGTTTTTAATAATTACCACGCTCATGAGTGATGACTGAGGAAGGGAGGACAGGACAATTAGTTCAAAGAAAAAGAAACAGGGAAAAAAGAAAAAAAAAGTTGAGAAATTGTTTTTAGCAGATACGAAATATAGTTAGTTTTGGTTCTGGCAAAATTATTTCTGTACTAAAAGAGAAAGATCAAATAAACAGAAAATTAAAAAAAAATCCCTCAAATGAGGAAGCACAAAAATACTCTAACATAGGTAGAGTCAATTATGCAGCGTTTAAAGATTTATTGATATTTGCATGCAAAATCAGTCATTTCTAGAAATAGAGGCAGTGGTCAAAAGAAAAATGAGCCAATACCTTGACAGTCCACTTCAAAATCCAATATTGTAAATAATAAATTTAATTATTTAGTAGTAGAAATGTTGTCCAAAGAGCAAAACATTGTGCAGAATAATCTTCAGTAAAACATGAAAGTAACAGCCAAAACCTTATATGCCAGATAGCTGCATCAGTGCTCAGTCCACAATCTTGTGACCAAATTTTATCCACATGGGTTCACTTTATTTTGTTTACTCATATAAGTCTAGCAGGATTTGATCTACAATTTAAACTGTGGATGCACTTTCGGAGAAGCAGCATTTATGATCAGTCTTGCAGTCATTCAGTCAAATTTAATAGTTCATTATTTTGATTTGAGACAAGCAGTTGAATATTCAAGAAATATGCCACATAAAAGAGCTACAGGCACAATAGCCAATGAGATATGCAGTGTTGCAGGTATGAATTATGAACCCCCAAATGCAATAATGATTATACAGTCAAGCTTTTTTACCTTGTTTTTAAGATAAAAACATGTTAAAAGATTAGGTCACTGTAGGATTTAAACATAAAAATGCACCGTAAAAAGTACTGAAGATAAGGGGACAAAATGTGCTTTGGTAGCTCTATTAAGTCACATAAGAATGAACCTAATGTTTCCAGAGAATCACAGTAAGGGAGTAGTAGAACTTAGTGTCAGACAGAAGGAAATTGACAGTGAACTGACAACACAGAGGGTAGAAAGCCAAATTGGTTCAAAGTCAAAAGTAAAGTGAAAATTTTGTAATATTTGCCCAAAGACAAACAGAAAAGAATTATTTCAAAGAAAAACCTTTCCCAGCAGACTTTTTTCCAAACAGCAGATACAGTTCCCTCGACCTCCTAATATTTAACTTACGGCTTAACTAAATTGTCTGTTTTTCATTCCAGCCAAGACAGTTTAAGAAATCAGGTGGGAATTCTTAATTTCATTTTATGCTGAAACTGCTTAGGGACTTCTGAAATGTTTTATATGCATAAACACTGCTGTTTATAACTAGAGTCTGTTTTCAATTTTACATGTAATGTCTTCATTTCTTCAGAATGATGAGTAAGAGTCCTCTGAGACTCTTCTGAAACTCAACACATGCTAGTGATTTACTATTGACAAGCATGGGCTTAGGTAGGCCAATTAAATATAAACCACACTTAGGAATCATATTTTAGTGTCAGCCTCTAGATATATATATTTACAGAGTTCTTTCAAATTCAGCTTGCTTCTGCAAAATGTAAAAGAGAAACCTTCACGGATCATTTCTGTTAAATCTATAGTACCTGATCCCTCTTCAGTCACCATACCAAGGCCTTCTGCTTTGTTCTGACGTTCAAATGCATTCAGGTCAAGAACACTGCAATGAGAAGAATGACATTTGTCCTGTGATTAATTAAATATATGTAATATTTCATTTTGTGAAAGATAGAGAAGGATTTGTGATTTCATTTAAGTATATTATCATACTAGTGTCAAGAAGATACATTTCAGTGGCTTAATGTATGTGTCTGCTACAAGGTTACGAAACAGCTCTACAGACTTAACCTGCTTTTGCCCTGCAAATGACAATAGAATTTAGTTCTTTATGATTGACCGAAAAAAGGGAATGTATGTATTTATGATATACGTATTCATTTCAGGGGTTACAAAGAAGCTATATTAGTGACTATTTTTATATTATAGCCCAGTTTATCCCAAGCAGTAAAGTCCATTAAGAAACTATGTCATTATTAGTTCCACTCAGTGTTCCTCCAAGTTCTGAAAAACTGAAGCTGCCAAAGGGGAATATGTATTCAACTAGCCAGATTTAAGGAACATATACTCTCACATATTTCCATTCGTGAATCTGCAAAGTTCTGCRCCTTTCACGCCTTAGCATGTCAGCTAGCCATGGATAACTTTTATTCATAAGCAAGAATGTTTATGAAAGTCAGATGAATGTAGATTAGCTACAGCAGTAGTTCTGCTGGCAAGAAACCTCACTGATTTCAAAACAAAACTTGGCCAACTTGGCCAAATACAGCGTTAAGAAAAAAAGGATATAACATGGTACCCCTGACATAACAGAAGACTGAACCGCTTAATCCAGGAAGCCCCTTTTAGTCCAATGTTTTATGTTCATTAATACATTATTTATTGATATGGTTTATTCTTAGGAATTATATATAAAACATTTAAACATATATATATATTTATATATATAAAATCAAACTGTCAAGAAGCATGAATGGACAAAAAAGTCACAGTATCTCCACGGTTCATTTATTAAAACACAATATTCCATTCATTTTTCTGCCTTCTAAAAAGACCTATTAATATTTCAAACAAAGTTGGGTTTTCCCAAAATTTTTATGATTACTTAACATTGATCATTAACCTGGTCTCTGCAGGATTACAGGATACCTCCAGAGTTAAGAATTCACCCCTGAGGAATGCTCCTAACTCTGGAGTTGTTTTCTGGTATATCTCAAGTAGACACAAATGCCATAAGCATTTGCAAAAAGAGCTCTTTCACCAAGGTAGATCCATATCATATGAAGATTTTCATACCATGAGCACCACCTTGTCCTTTACCCCAAATCTAGCACATTACAGTCCCCAGGTGCTGTTTGCAAAAAGTATGTAGAGGATCTTTCCAAAACTATAAATCCTGTGGAATAAAACCTAAATGGAAAATAATGAATTTTTAAAGTAGATATTTTCTTACCTACAGGACTGCATAAGACCAGCAAGGCTCTGAAAGAATCCCACATCCTTTTTATCCTTGAGGTAGTCAAGCATTTTCTGCAGTGAACACAAATAATTTATGCAGAGAATTAATATTTATACTGTGTTATAATGTGTTAATCTAGTTAACTTAATACTACATGACTTCTAGATTACTAGTGATGCTGGTGTTTTGAAATATCTCTAATATTTACAAATTAGATAAAAGAGTCTTGCAGAGAAAAATCCAGGTATCAAAAATAAAAAGAACATTTAACGCTCATGTTCTTTACAGAAAAGAAGGTCATCCATTTTGGATATTTCTTCCTAAAACATGGAAAATAAAGATAGTAACTAAAGTCACACAGCCAGCAGAATTTAGTGTTTAATATAAACACAATCTTGCCACTACTAGGCCACAAATTTGTATGGACACTACCATTTCAGCATCAGACTGGGCCTGTCAGAATTCAGTTTGTTTTAGATTATTTTAGCTGCAATGGCATGTTAGCAGTTATATGAATATTTTTAAAATTTGTTTTAGCTTTATCGTAATGTGTAATACCTATCTGATAATAGATTGCAATAACAAGAAGTTATTCAGTGGAGTGAACTCTGATTCTATAATGCAATGTGTTGCTGAGTGAAGATATAGGAGGATACGAGAGGTCCCATTTGTGAACAAAAATCACAATGCTCAAAGATCAATCTTAGTCGGAATGCTACAAGAATTCACGTTGTGAATGAGGTAAAACTCTTTTTGCAAATAACAAAAATAATAGGAAAAATGGATCATAAGTAACTTCCAAAATGAAAGAACAGATAAGCAGACAGTGTTAACAAAATGTACCAGCATAACCCCAAGTGGACCCAAGATCACAGAAAAAGAACACCCTGTATTACTGATGCTTTTATAAGTATATAATTTAGACTAGTAGCGTTAGTATTATTGTAACCATGCTAATAACTGTTTCCTGCATTCTGATTAGTTGAGACTTTATCAAATAATTTTAAAAAATTTAGATTGTAGCATTACAAATTCAGATTAAATAACTATGTACAAATGTCATGATTTTCCTAAGTAATTTAATATCATGACATCATAAAGAACTAGCAATGGTTCAAGCAGATACTTTTCTGCACAATTTGTGGTCTTTCTGGTCAATTCCTGGTAATGATAGCCCCTAAAAAGAACATTATTTTTGGCTGCATTCAGCTGCTTCAGTGGCTGCTTAACTGGGGACCTTAACTGTTCCCAGTCGTCTGTATTCTTCAAACTATCCTACAGCAATGTAGTAATGGCAGGTATGAAGCCTTCTGGACTCAGGAATCTTCAACTAAGTACAGAACACTAATTGTACTCTGTATCAGTCAGTTCAACAGTGCAGAATACTGTTAACAAATCAGACTTGTCCACTGCTCACCACATTATCTTACTATAGATTAGTGAATCAAGTTTGAGTTCTCTGCTTTTATCACCAAGACTTTCCATGGCATAAGCTAAGGACTTCTGAAGTTGTGTAACATTTTTTTTGGTGAAGACTGGGGTCAGCAGTTTTGCTCTACTGGCTACAGGACAATGTCAATCTCTCAAAAAATCCTTCCCTCCCACAGAATTCCTTTAAAAGTTAATGATTTAACATGAAATTTCCCCCTTCCAGCTGAAGTGCGAAACAATTTCATTTAGCCTTGTATTCTGTCGATTAATTATACGTAAACGAGTAAGAAATATATACCTAGCAAACAAGGTACTTTTGTACACTATTTTCTTCTGGGAATGAGAGTAAGAGGATAAACAGCATCTGACAAATAATTACATTACATAATGCACTACTACAATAATAATGATCATGGTATAAAGATCTATACTGACTAGAATGGGTGAAAATAAATTAATACATTACCTGTTGAACGGTAGAATTTCCTCCATTTAAGATGGCAATCCCCAGCTTTAGGGTAGCTGCAACCATTGGCCCCATTTCACCTTAAAATTATTTTAAAGTATACTTTTAGATCATATATAAAAATAAGAATGTTGTATTAACTTATCTGTACAATGACTTAAATGGTAATTTATCAGGAGAGGCCTTTTTGTTTCCTTTGTAAAACAGACCAATTTTTCTTTCACGATCTCTAGCGTGACTTAATAACTTCCTGAGTGCCTGCAGACATAGTGTAATGTATACACAGCACACAAAAGAAGCAAGATATAAGACAGGAAGAACTGAGTTCAATGAATATAAATCATGTTCCATTCGCTAGAGCATCCAACAGTCAGTTTAAGCCTGGGTGCACAATTTTAAGCTAGCTTTCAAGTTTAACAATGTGTCTCCTCGGCATGCCAGTCTAGATATTTTTTTCCTGTTTCTTCAGAAAATCACAGTGATCCAAAGCATTTAGTTACAGTAAATGAAATTTGTAAACAGGAATTTTTAAAACATTGCTACTGTAGAAACAAATCACAGAACAGAGAGTGAAAGCATCAAACCTTAGAGTGATGTGGTGTCTTAAGGGACAAAAGCATCATTTACACTTCTGAAATGTTTTATCAAAGTACACCAATAAAGTAAATATTTGGGGGTGGGGAAAGGACCAAAGTCTACACCTACTTCAGATCTGTACACATCCCAGAATTTGGGGGCCTTTTTGTCATTGCATACTGCTAAAGCTATGAACTTTTTCACACTTCCTCTCAACCATCTCTAGAAAAATTATTATTATTATTATTGCTACTACTACTATTACTATTATTATTATTTATAACAACAACCACCACCACCACCCTCATAAGAATTATTCATTATACTTTTCTGGATTAGCTTCCAATAATTTTTGAAACTTTGGGTGCATTTTGAAAGCAAACTTTAGTGCCAAACATCTGCAGGTTTTGCCCAATGAGAATTTCAAAGATCATTAGAAATAAGTTTTAATATGTAATCTACACAATAAAATATTACCTTTACTAGCACTGATTGTCTGCAGAACCATCTCAGCAGCACCCCGGTCATGCAGTCTGGCTTGTTGATACAGAAGTTTTTGCTTTTCCATTTCTTTTTCCTGAACAAAAATTCCAGTCATTTAAGATGAGGACTTCAGTTACTATCAGTTCTCCAAAGGTTTTTGGTTTTCTCTTAGTATATGGGCTCTATGGCAACATCACGGACCATTTTAATACATACAATGCTACTGAACAGATATTTAACATGTTCAAGTAATATTCTCCCCTTGGTATTTTTCTTTAATATGGTTTTAGCAGTTTATCTGAAAAGAGTAATCTCAATTGTAAATCATTAGGTTAGTTCAAAGCCCATGTTCATTATATATATACTGCATATATCAAACTTGCACTTTTGTGCCATGTTTTTGTGCAACGGTTCATACTCTTAATAATCTTCTATAGCTTGACCATAACTTCATACTGCTCAGTATGCGGCTCTTGAGTTGCAAGTTGTTGCTGAATACCAGAGTAACAGAAGCATCTCAGAATTTTTTTCAAAACATATCATTATATTACAATATAGATTGCCCACCCTACCAACAGAATATTTGATAGAATACACTGTGCTTTTATATTTTGCATACTCTAGCGGCAACAAACAATACTGCATGGCGTTGCTTGAGCAATGGTGAAGTTTGTTCTTTATAATTTAAACTACCGAAAACATAAAGAAGAACATAAAGAGCAAACATAAAGGCACAGTTAATTCCAGATGAGTTTGAACTTTCACCAGGTTAATTGAAGTTTGCTGAAGAATTGAGGATGACTAAGCAGTATAAGTTGCAAAATGGAAGTTGCATAGAGCCCTATGACAGTGAGTCCATCGGATGGCGTGGTAAAAAGCTTACTCAAAAGGAACATGACACAATCAGTTAGTATCATGTCCAAAAACACAACGCCCAAAACATGTATGACCTAAAAGCAGGAACAGCTGCAGCAGAAGTAGCCAGAATGACAGCTTTGCTGCCATAAACTTTCCATCCAAGTTACGGAAAAAAGACATTGGAAGATGGAAGAGGTTTAAAAAATGAAGGCTTGCTAAATAGAGGGTATGAATAATAAATTAAAAAAGAAGAGGTAAAAAAGAGAAATATGTTCAAATGAATGAAAAAGAAACCTTTAACTCAAAAGCAAACCAACACAGACATTTATGCTGTTACCAGAGAGTTCTCGCCGAGGCTGGCAAATTTGTTTCTTAAATCTTTGATAATATCGTGCTGCGGAAACAAAATTCATCAGGGTTTTTTTTTCACACTATTAGCTCTCCTGTGGTTAAATTGTATCTTTCTTTTTTCTTTAAATTATGTGACAGATCTAAATGGAGGCACGAAAAGGAAAAAAAAAATATGGCAGCTTTGCTTCATATTTAGCCATGCTAAGGTTTGAAAGTTTTGCCTTCATGTTTAAACCTCTTCCTGGGAGTTCAACAAAACAAAACAGAAACATACACACATACACACACGCACACACACACCACACGCACAAACCACCAGAAAATCATGACATCACAGGTTCAATATAGCTACAACAAAATATTTTCATTTTCTTCAGGTGCCACTGAAAATTGACCAGTGTTTCTTTTTTAAAAAACTATTTCCTATTTCTAGTTACTTTTAGTTTTAGACCCAACAACCTTTCATTTTCCTTCCATTGCAAGATTTATTATTCACTTTTGTTCACAAGCCTAACATCAGCTATACTACTTTCATTATACAATTTTTTTTATAAGTTTATAAGAATGCTTACAGTGAGGATGTATCTGCATAATCTACAGACTAAAAGAACGGGTATGCACGCTTCTTGCAATAGCACTATAGAAGAACAGTAGAAACAGGCATTGCCGAACAGCTTAAATTGGGAAGAGTGGCATTGCCCATGGAAAACCAGCTGTGTAGGTAACTAGTAACAAAGCAGACCGCCCCCCCACCTCCTCCCCCCCAACCGCCCCAAAAAAATTCCACCAACAAAAAAACACCACACACATTTCTTCTAAAAGCAACCATTCCTTTGATGATAACCCCCAAAGATCATGGTTCCTTCTTCAGCTTGACAATGCTTTTTCACTGTTGCTTTCTCCATGCAATGTTAGTACATATATATATATATGTGATGGCAGCACTGATATGAAGTGGGCCACCCATTGCATACAAAGTATGCTAAATTAATAGAGCTGCTGGCTGGTCAAGGTATCCCCATTTCTCTAAGATGTGCTTACTGCTAACACTCTTATCTGTGCTACCAGCACAGTTTTTTGCACTTTATTGTGCTTGACACAGCTGATATCAAGAAAACTACCAAAATAATTCGCCAGTGGTTTGAATTCTCTGTCATTCACAAAATCATCCCAACAATAGCAAAACTACTTCATACTAAATGAAACATTTAAAGTAATTCACCAGAATTTAAAAAAAAAAAAATCAAAGAAAACCAAGTCTATTTTATCTTGGGTGTTTTCCATTTATATGGGAAAAAGCTGACCACTTAGAAATGTACATATATGTATTCCCACTTTAGAGATTTTCTCCAGCAACCTACCAAACCAAGGAAACTTTTTCATCATACTCTTTGAAAGTAGAGACTCAAATATTTTCTACTTCATTCTATTTTTTTGGTTTTTAAATCATTACAAGCAACCATATGCTAAAAAAACACGTTGGGCAAACCTACAAGTTTTAGCTTGAATTAGTAGGCAACAAACTTGCAAAAAATAAATATGAGCTTTAACTGACAAGTGCACCACTGAAATGGTTTATTTTCTTGTAATCCATCCAAAGAATGATTCTTGGACTTTCCCTTGGAGCTAAGCCATATGGAGAGGTTTGTTTGCTGCTACCACTAAGCTCGCAGCCATGGAGTGCAGACGTATGATCCTACTTCTACAGAGTGTTCTTTTTTTTTTAATATGAAATTATTAAATAGTTAAAAGTAAACAGAATTAAAAAAAAGATGGAAAGGGAAGAAATTACTTTCAACTCAACTATTCTAAGATGAATGCTTCTCCTTTGAATTGTCTTCATATTTTATACTTTTCAAGACCTCTGTTTAGTCCAGAGAATATATCCTATTAGACAGGTCTTACACTGGCAAAACATCTGTTAATTTCAGTGTCAGGCATGCATGAGTACAAACTATGTATTAAGWTATAACATCAAGTACCCAAGCAGAATTATTATATATATATTTATAGATATATAGATATATATCTTTACATATATATTAAGCCTTTAAGCTTAATACAGACATTAACAGCTTAATGCTGGTTTATGCTCTATAAATAAAGTTGAATTTTTCCTAAATCACTCATTTTGGACTTCCATCAGCTCTAAAAAGAGTATACACAAAATGAAAACATAATGCATTATAATTCCTGAAGATTAAATATGTAGGATTTTAAGAGTGTTAGAGGAGTTTATTTTATCAAATATGCTTTCCATATTACTTAAATACTTCAATCCCCACAATTTCACACTCACATTTCTGTTTCTGCTGAAAGTCTCAACCCCAAAAGATTTTCCTCTAGTTGAAAAGTACTGATATGATATCCATTATTATACCTCACTGAGTTGAAGTATCCTTTCTATATTGAAATCCCTCATTATCCAGATTATCATACAACAAAAGGAATTCTTTAAAGTACAGATGGTAAAAAATAAGAATAAGGTAAACAGGATTATAGACTAATAAACTGCTAGCACATAAAATAATTAAAATACAATTGATCTCAAAAGTGAATTTCATAATAAATGAATGGCCATTCTACAGCCATTTCTCTGCCACCTGCTGCGCTTTCTTGTTCTGTGTCCTCTTCCATAGTTTAGGAATACTGATGTGTCTCAATGCCAGGCATCTATAAGCCTTCTGTCATTTCCGTGATACAAGTAAATACTTCTGAAAATGCTTGAAAGAGATGTCTAAATATCATCATTAAAAATTATAAATAGGTTCACAAATTAACTACCACATTCTTAGATATATGCAGCCAGTGGCAGTCTGTTAGCAATTTTTTAGTTTCCTCAAAACTACAGCTATTTATTTTGAATTGAATAATTCTTTACAAGACTTAAGAACACTGGTAGACTTCCTGTAGCAGGGGATTTACTAAATTTTATTAAGTAAACATATGCTTTTATCTACTCTACCTTAACTCAATGGCTTAGTAAAATTTGAAAATATTCCCTGCGTTCATCTTTATCACTGTTGGTGCTAAACAAATAATAACAATAACAATAAAATGTAGCTAGGAAAAACATGTATGCAAAAAAGACTCTTTTGATTTGAATGGCTGTAAACAACATCCAGCTTTCTTGTGCATTAGTGTAAGTATTTTGTAATATGGTGAGATGAGAGGAAAGTAAGTAACATTGATCTAAAAAGTATCTGGGAATAAAAGAGAATTTAAGAGGAACAAATCATCTTATTCATGAATTTTTGTCAGATTTCAGACAAGATGATAGCAAAAAGCTATTATATGTTTCACAATATAACAGCTGAAAAAACACAAGAATTATAGCAATCATTCATCAAAATTATTTCTTGTATTCAAATCAATATTCAGAAAAGGAAGTACTGGTGTTCTGCTGACTCTCCTCAGTAATAAATGCCTGGGAAGAAAAAAATTTATCATATTATATCATTAGATTTTATGACATAACTATGTTACTCATTATCAATAGTCAGCACAATAATCCACATGGGCACAAAGTAAGGATTGTTTTATCACATTACATTTCACATTTCCTTGCATCTGAATAATCTGTATTAAAAATTTTAATGCTATATGACAAATATATTTTGTTCATACAATATATAGTTATGAAACAAACAAAAAACATATACTAAACTAAACAAAATACTACTCTGTGTTAAAATAGCACTAAATCTGAGCTACAAATGCACAGGAATAAAGAGATCCTGAAATAAAACCTTCACTACACATTTTATTTTGTTTTGGTTAAAATGTCTCTATTTCAGCTTGCAGACATATCTTTACTGATGTCATCATTTTTATACTCTCATTCATTTATATCTTCCTTTCTGGCAAGGAAGTTAGTTCTGTTTCCTACATATTGCCTCATATTCTTGTCATGCTGATGAGATCACTCAACATATTCATTCTTATTCAACTAGATAGGAACGGACAAAGTATTGAGTCTCTAGAAGGAAAAATATTGTATTGGGTGACTTTCAAATCTATGTATTCTCRGTTTCCAATTTTTTCTCCCATGGTACATAGCTATAAAACTATATATTACTTTCAAACTGTGTCACCCTTTCTTGTTTAAAGTTGCTTGACAAATTTGATGTATTTGAAATAGCTGACATAGATGACTAACTCTCTATAGGAATAATTAAAAAAAAGGGTAATGGATCATTTTAAAGGTTCCACTATGACTGGAATTGAATCAGTTAGCTGGAGCAGAAAATCTTATGTACAGAGATAAGTTCGTTAGGATTATTATGTAATTACTGCATTAAAAATAAGCAAAGAACCTGGAAGCTACAAATGGTCACTTGATCATTGCAATGTATTTGTTCTTCAAAGTACATCACTCCTTTACCCTAGGACTGCCCAAGGCGCTGCCTTACACAGATCTCAACCAGTTCTGTTGTGCTATAGCAGCGAAGCATGGAGTGCCAGCTGGTGTTTGAGTTGAAAGACAGGGCAGATGGATGTCTGGAAGTACTCTTAAAAAAAGTACCACACTAATGCTGGTACAAGCAGCAAAAACAATGTAGGGGGAAGAGATGCTGATAAACACAGAAGATGGGAAGCAGCCAGAGGACACAATGAAAGATCTTAGTGAATAGCCTTAAATCATCATTTATCACTAAGCCCCTGAACTGAAACCCAGAGAAAAGCATGGGTATATTATCTGTTTTGTAGAAAAGAGATTCTCTACAAGACTTTTGCTGCACATTTCCCAGTCAATGGGAGGTTATTCATATAGCCCAAAACAGCCTTGCCAGATAGGTAGGAAACTGAGAAACAGCTGGCCTTATAACAAAGAATGTATTAATGGCACTGACCCTATCTTATTGATATTATAAACTAGATTGTGGGGAATCAAAACACTGCAAACAAGTAGGAGCAAATGAGAAGTGAAGGGCTGACCATCTAGTAATGGACACCATAAACTCTCTAACTGGATTAAAGACACTTCTTTTTTTTTTTTTTTACATAGAATAAAAAAAACAGTGACTGATGGAAATAGGGTGGTAGGGAGCACAAGAAGAAAAAAGAAAGAAGGTCCTGGCGTTAACAAATAGCACAATATCAATACCATCAGTACATAATAAAGAACAAAAGAACTCTACCCCCCTTATGGCAACATGTAAAAACTGATCGAATCTCACTTAAACACAGGTTTGTGGTTTTGTAGTAGATACAGTTTTTCCTGGGAAGAGTATAGGGATGCTGCCCAGTTGTGTTGGGATGGGGTCAGGAAGGCCAAGGCATGGCTGGAGCTGAACTTGGCAAGGGATGTAAAGAATAACAAGAAGGGCTTCCACAGGTATGTCAGACAGAAAAGGAAGGTCAAAGAAAGTGTACCCCCCTTGATGAGCAAGACTGGCAAACTGGTGACAACGGACGAGGAGAAGGCTGAGGTACTCAGCAACTTTTTTGCATCAGTCTTCACTGGCATCCTCTCTTCCCACAGCTCTTGAGTGGATGGACCACAAGATATGGACTAGGGGAGCAAAGTCCCTCTTACTGTAAGAGAAGATCAGGTTCATGACCACCTGAGGAACCTGAACGTACATAAGTCTGTGGGACCTGATGAGATGCATCCCAGAGTCCTGAGGGAATTGGCTGATGTAGCTGCCAAGCCACTCTCCATGATATTTGAAAAGTCATGGCAGTCAGGTGAAGTCCCTGGTGACTGGAAAAAGGAAAATATTGCACCCATTTTTAAAAAGGCTAGAAAGGAGGACCCTGGGAACTACCAACCTGTCAGCCTCACCTCTGTGCCTGGGAAGATCATGGAACAGATCCTCCTAGAAGCTATGCTAAGGCACATGGAGGACAGGGAGGTGATTTGAGACAGCCAGCATGGCTTCACCAAGGGCAAGGCCTGCCTGACCAACCTTCTATGATCGAGTGACTATATCAGTGGAGATGGGAAGGGCTACAGATGTCATCTATATGGACTTCTATAAGGCCTTTGACAYGGTCCCCCACAACATCCTTCTCTGTAAACTGGACTGATACGGATTTGATGGATGGACTGTTCAGTGGATGAGGAATTGGTTGGATGGTCACATCCAGAGGGCAGTGGTCATCGGCTCAATGTCCAGATGGAAATCGGTGACGTGGTGTCCTGCAGGAGTCCATATTGGGACCAGTACTGTTTAATAACTTCATCAGTGACATAGACAGTGGGATCGAGTRCACCCTCAGCAAGTTTGCAGATGACACCAAGCTGAGTGGTACAGCTGACATGCTTGAGGGACGGGATGCCATCCAGAGGGACCTGGACAAGCTCGAGAAGTGGGCCCATGTGAACCTCATGAGGTTCTGCACCTGGTCGGGGCAACCCCCGGTATCAATACAAGCTGGGGGATGAAGGGATTGAGAGTAGTCCTGCCGAGAAGGACTTGGGGGTACTGGTGGATGAAAAGCTGGACATGAGCCAACAATGTGCACTCACAGCCCAGAAGGCCAGCTGCATCCTGGGCTGCATCAAAAGCAGCATGGCCAGCAGGTCGAGGGAGCTGATTCTGCCCCTCTACTCTGCTCTGGTGAGACCCCACCTGCAGTACTGCATCCAGCTCTGGAGCCCTCAGCACAAGACAGACATGGACCTGTTGGAGCAGGTCCAGAGGAGGGCCGCAAAAATGATCAGGGGGATGGAACACCTCTCCTATGAAGAAAGGCTGAGAGAGTTGGGGTTGTTCAGCCTGGAGAAGAGAAGGCTTCAGGGAGACCTTATTGCGGCCTTTCAATACTTAAAGGGGGCTTATAAGAAAGATGGGGACAAACTTCTTAGCAGGGCCTGTTCTGATAGGACAAGGGGTAATGGTTTAAACTAAAAGAGGGTAGATTTAGACTAGATATAAGGATGAAATTTTTTACAATGAGCGTGGTGAAACACTGGAACGGGTTGCCCAGAGAGGTGGTGGATGCCTCATCCCTGGAAACATTCAAGGTCAGGTTGGACGGGGCTCTGAGCAACCTGATCTTGTTGAAGATGTCCCTGTTCATTGCAGGGGGGTTGGACTAGATGACTGTTAAAGGTCCTTTCCAATCCAAACTATTCTACGGTTCTATGTATAAATAACCTATCCTGTAGTTGTGGAGAGTGAAGCCACATATTAGGTTGCACCCATTCCATTATGGGTAGGAAAAACTACTGAGAAACACATTTTTGCTTACTAATTGGAATGTTTAATTCCTAA
Source organism: Oceanodroma leucorhoa (assembly GCA_030449065.1). Lineage (NCBI taxonomy): Eukaryota > Metazoa > Chordata > Aves > Procellariiformes > Oceanodroma > Oceanodroma leucorhoa. The sequence goes on along the minus strand of JASVER010000016.1, from coordinate 13,750,900 downwards.
GAACTGATATATTGATCATGGAGTCTGACCTCAATTCGTATCATTCTTTAACAAAAATAGTTAATTACTGTAAATATGTGGTATATGGTCACTCCATTTATGCAGGCTTTGTGATAGTGAGAGGTAACAGTGACCATCTCCGATGGGCTAGAGCCTTAAAAGCTTGTATTATTTGTACTTAAACTTGCAAATCTTTCTGTGCCTGAGATAAGTGACAGCACAATGTAACATCTTGACAAAAATCTAGTGAATACAAAAGCCTATCAACAGTTACTACCAGTAACAGGGATGAAGAAAACTGACATAGGAAGCTCTATCTCCCCCCATTTCTTTTCTTCCTGTGAAAAGCCATTTTAAACCAATTGATATTAAAAAGATGAGCTAGGTTTTAATTTCTTTTTTTTTGAGTTCCCATCCTACACATATTTAGAGAACATTAATATGCAGCAAACCAGCAGAGTCAGTGACTCAAATGCAGAAACCTATTTACATTCAGCTAGTGAAACACTTTGATTGGAAAGAATTTCCTATCGGATAGAATCAAGGGGGACAGTGACACCAACTCTACAGGGAGTCAATTGAGCATCTGTTCAATATGATAGAAAGTTAACTTAGAGACAAAGGGCAAGGAGCAAAGATAATCATAATAACTCAAAGCAAATACTAGCAGGCAAATGCAGATAGGCAGATAGTAACGCACAGCCAACTTTATTGTGGGTTTATATTGTGACCTCCCTACTGCCCAAACAGTGATCCCAATACAGATTATTTGTACAAAAATTAGACTACACTGCATGAGATATGGGCATGCAAATTGCTGATAAAATACACTCATAATTTTTATCACATTCTAAGCTTRCCCAAAGGTCACTGTTGCTCTGACTGTGAAAAACCAGGACTTCAAACATCACACATTTTTAAAGTCTAGAGGAGCAGTAGAGTTTTATTCCCATAAAAATTGAACAGTCTTTTCACATGCACACAGAGCATGGAATAAAAGAACTGCCTTCAACATTGAACTTTGAGATAGATAGATTGACAGACAGAAACAAACACACAAATGCACACACGCACACACACAGCTGATATATACGGTCTCATATCTTTACAACTGTTTCCTGTCATGTATGAAGGAAGCAAGGATTACTTATTGTTGTGGGTTTTCCCTTTTAAAACACTTCTCAATCAGCAAGACAGAAAATTTGCTATGGAGCATATAGCATTTACTATACGGTAACGAGGTAAGCAGATAGGCAGAGTGACAGACATGTAGTATTTGAATAGCTGAATTAATGGAAGAAACAAAGAAGAAACTATACTATTAGATTGCTTATATACTTCCTTTGGGGTTTTATGTACCTTGGGGTAATATGTACTTTGTGTTTGTGGCAATTACAATACCTTTTAAACAACTTTTTGTGAGTCTGTATGAGCGCATTCATCTTCCAGGATAATGTCTTTATCGTATGAAGGTGGAACAGATCTGTGCAAACTTTTGAAGGAGTGAGAGTGAAGTTGATCCTGGAATACATCTTCTCTTTCCACAGCTGTATGAGAACCTCTTGCTTTTGTGAATTGAATGTTAATAGAAGTGCTAGCAAACAAAACACCAAAATCATCTTGCTTTTTTCAATGGAGAAGGTTATAATTGTTCCCCATATTGCCATAGGCAATGAATGTTGAAGCTACTGACTGGAGTCTGACCATCAGCTAGATCTGTGCATTCCCAATCTCAAGCAAGTCACCTCTACCGAGTCTAGCTGCCGTTAGCCACAGCACAAAAAACTATATTTAAACACCTCAGAACCAAAAATCAGCTATCGCACACACCATACCTCCTCTCAGAACATCAACCTTGCAGCGCTATCAGCAAGCAGCCTGAGTTAACAATGGGAACTGAGACTTCTACTTGCATCAAGTAGGCAAGTAGGCTGATGCTTAAGCCATGGGTCACCTTTTAGAAACAAATGGTGAGACTTTCGTGATGATACACAAAAGACAGTGTAAGAAATTGAGTCAATAAAAAAAATTAACACTGTGAAATTTCAGAGCTATTGCCTCTATGTTTTTAGAGAAAACGTGGAACAACTAGGAATTACTTCAGCTATGGAGTAGCTATGGAGTTTCTATCAAATATTATCACAATGAAGGCTAAGGACTCAGTCTATTCCAAGGGATCTGAATCACAGATAAACTATAATATAATTGATGCTGTCTCTGTGACAAACATTGGAAACAGAATTCTACTACTGTATCAGAAATGCATGTTTAATAAGATACAGAAGAAAAGTCCAACTGCTTTCCCTTAAGAGCCAAATAAATTATTTTAATCATTCAAATTAAATTATAACCAGAAAGAAGATAACTGATGCACAAAAGGCAAGAACAGCAAAACAATATGAACAAGCCAAATGACACTCTATTTTCCCCAAAATGGCAATGTAATTTTATATGACATATTTCGCATAAATAATTCTTGGAGTCTTTAAGAAGAGTTTGTACACAAGAAGGGTTTGGTAGAGATGTCATGCTGGAACTGAAATTTAAAAATGTTTTCAAGACCCTTTAGTTGAACTTATCCAAGATGTTGGGCCTAAAAAAAAAAATCACAAAACTAGACCCAGACAAATACACACATATTTTTTTGTTTTACCTTGCTGCGTTGTGATCCTGTCACCTTAAGGAAGGGCAAGGACAAGAAGCGAAATAGTAATAAGAAAAAGAAGTCCAAAATTTTTTTTCTGCAGGTGACTGATCAAATATATACATAAAATTGTCTTTTGAACAGATTAATATATTATTTGAACATAAGTATCATAGCTACAGAAAAAATTATAAAGAGAAACAAATGAATAGGATCTTCTCTCAAAAGATAAAGCTGAATGCTGAACAAGGAACCCGTTATAATTTAGGTAAGGAGCACTAATAAATCTCTTACTGATAAATTTGTTCATTCATCTCAATGACTTCCTATTTATAAATTTTCACATTTATAAGCACAAGACTTTTGATATCTAACAAGCATGCATGAGCTAACTGAAAAAAGCTTATAGAAATAAATATTTTTGTTTAGTCAATGATATGCCATACATTGCATTTCCATGAAAAAATAAAAACAAAACAAAAACAAAAAAAGCACAAAAATTTGGATTCATACTTAGATATTTACCAAGAAACAGAAAAATATTTATATATTGGGTACGTTAGTTGTAACTCAATTGGACTAGAACTTCTGAGTGACTGAAAAGAATTTGGTATTGGTATTCTTTCTGATTTCTGTGTACTGCCAAATGGGGAATACGTACTTAAATAATTCAGTGTTATCTCATGCAGCATCATGTAGAAAACATACAGAACGTCAGATGTGTACAAAACAATGGGAGTAAAAGTAAACATGCCCGAAACCACTCCTCAAAARTCAAAACAGCACAGGTAGTTTTATATCAAATCAATCAGTATATTTAGAAATATTTTAAAGAAATAATAAAAGCATGTATTTCATGTTTCTGTGTTTTAGTAAATATATTAAATATAAGTATTAATCGATTTGAAAGATACAAGACAACTTTTAATGTCAGAATTATAATATGCTGAAATATATTAAAATATTAACAAGCTAATTCCCTCAGTGCCTCTCAGAACAAACAAATTTATTGTAAACTCCATTTTATTAATGGAAAAAGAGAGACACATCCCAGAGCAAACAGATGACAAGGACTCATCTCTTACTCTTGTAATCCACTCTTGTGTGTTTCCTTATACAGTGATGATCACTAAAAACTCAACATTAAACAACAATACTGATTTCCTATTCTCAACATAAGAAATAGCTTGGCAGTATTGATGAATGAAAGCTCACCTTTTACTAAGAAGCACTAATATATACGTGAACATAAAAATACTGTATAAATTGCTGGTACTGAATGTAAATGACTACTGCAAAAAGCAGTATTATTTCAGTATTTTAACCATCCAAACTAAAGGTAGGACGTGATACTTTACAAGCCTGTTATTATCAGACTTCCAGAGTAAGTTACTACCCACAATATTTCTCTTCAACAACTAAAAATTTAAAGTCAATCAGATAAACATGTAAGATCTGTTAAATTCCTCTCTATATAATCTTACATTATGTGATACTACGTATGTTTTTGTTTTACTACTATGAATCTGGTGACTCATATCTGCCAATCCAGCTTCTGACATGCAGTTCATTGGCATAATAAGCTGCAGTAAGCCATGAACCAAGAAACATAAATGTCAGTTGGAAGCTATGAAATAATGTCTAACATGACAAAAAAAACAAAACAGAAGTACAATCTTACTTCAAAACTCTTCACTTCTTCTTCACCATCATCATCATCTTCATCATGGCAGCTCTGATACCAGGTAGAAAGAAAACATTTACTGATAAGTCGGGGTGGGGTGGAGGACTAAGCCTTCCTTCACTTTACGCATAATCTCTCTTGATCTTCTTCATTAATTTTATTAAAACAGAAAAGATGCAAAAAATAGCAAAAAAGTTACCTTTGCCATAATGTCAGCATAAGCCATATACAGGAAATCTTCTTCCAATTTGCTGGTTAATAGAGAGAGGAAAGGGAAAATGAGGAAGATTAGAGCCCTGATAGTAGAATTGGAGCACCAAAATATTTTTAAGCACCTTAAAAAAAAATTTAAAGGATTTCTATGCTCATAATTAAATACAAAAGTCTTTTTGGAAAATGAGGACTTGATTAACTAATACAAACTGAAAAGTAAAGCCAGCTACAAAGACAGTGCTCAGAAATTCATAAACAACTTCCAATGAAGAGAACATAGTTAATTTTTCATTTATACCTAGAAAAAACTTATATTTCACATTCAGAATATAACTGTCAATCAGGAACACAGACAGAAGAGAGAGGTGTAGTAAGTCCTGAACACAGCATCTGTAATTGTGAAAAAGTGTATAAGGGCTTATATTTGTCTCTAGAAAACTCCTTACATCTCATTATYAGTCGTGTTATAATCTCTTTACATACCACAGGATAGAGAGGTTTGAGTGTAACTCAAACTCACCATATGTACATATGCACATGTTTTCGCCTAGCCTATGCAATCTCACTTCAACAGAGACACACATAACTTCAAACACAGGAGTAATCTGAAAATCTGCATACACTCTGCAGTTTCTCACACCATCCCTACCATTTTTCAGTCAAGGCTGTTCGACTGAATAGCAGAATAAGTTGATGTAAAGGATCAACTCTTTTAAGGCTTTCATCTTCTTCCGGTGGTTCCTCCCCAGGTTTCTTTAGGGAAAAAAAGATTTTAAAAGTATATTCAATTATCTATAGTGAAAAATGTTTTACTCTGTGCAATTTATTAAGCATTATATACTCACATACGTAATTTTGATTTGGACAACCAGGAGGAAGCAAGTTCCAAGCAAAGTATGAAAAGCCTGAATCCTGACCATGTTTATGACCATGAACACTTACAAAGATGACACCATTTGCAAAGCTTTGGATTTCCTCTCCTCATAAAATAAAAATTAACCCTCTTCCCTACATTCTAAAAAGAACTTCAATCTTTTACTGCTGTTATCCAGAACAGTGGTAACCAGATTCCATCATTTGCTATTATATTGTCTGTTCCTCTCTATGTTAACAAGCTTCATCAGCTAAAAATTAGAATCCCTTGTTCCAAGTCTTATGCCACGTATAACGTTCACCGAGGAACTCTGAGAGGCTTTGAGAGAGAAGAAATCCAAACTTGAAGCTCATCAATAGTTTTAGACAGAAGGCGTCATATCTACCAACAACAGTAATGCTGGCAGGATGTAGAATTTTAGAAGATGACAAATCAATAATGTATAAAAAAGATTATATATCATTCAATAATATATATACACACATAAATAGTTTTTTTTCATGTGGTTATTTTGCTTTCAGATTTAGACAGCTCTAGTTAGATCACTCTAAAAGAAAAATGGAGTCCTAAATGCCATAATGTCAACCACCAAAGCAGTGTTTTGCAAAGACTCTATACAGAACCTGTCCTCTGAATTCTTGTCTTTTGCTAAAAGACATTTCAGAAAGTAAGTTTTGCATATCAAGTTATTAACAAAATTGCTTCATCCAGACATATTTTTCTACAAAGCATCTGGTAGCTCAAAGAAAATTGGTTGTATAAATTATGCCCATTCTTCCTTCTTGTTTTCACCTAGCAGTATACATTAAAATACAGATAAAAAGAATTCCATTCATTGATAAGACTGTGCAAATAAGAAATTATTATAATGTCAGATGTTATCTGTTAGCAATAAGGAAGGGTTGGCCACATGACATATATAAGGAAAACGGATTTTTTGTCTATTAAGAAAAAAATTGTGTATGCTAGTGTCAAATGCATTCCTGTGGGAATGCTTATAGATGTCTATGTGTACTATACTTCATATGTGCCTGTGAAGTCCACCTTTTCCACTCAGCTGTACCAAACATGACTGGTTGCAGCTGAGAATTCACTTTAGTTGACATATATGCACAATGATTGTTTCACATGCTGGTCTATGATGGCCATACAAGGTGCATTTCACATTTTGCAACCTGTGACAATATTTTCAGTATCAATAACAAGATCTGAACAATGCAAATTATAACTCTAGTTATATCTCACCATTATGGAGGTCTTCCCCTGCTCTTTATTTCAATCTCATTTAGGATGCTGACCTTTCTCTTTAATTAAATGGCAGTATTCTATACTTGGTAATGTTATCAACCAGAATACCTCTCTAATGTTATCAAAACTGATGAAGCAAAAGGGCAGAAGTTGTGTTAATGTTTAATACAAGTTATTAGTTTTCATAGATTTAATTAAAATTAAATGGAGGATCAAATTCACCAATGACTGAGTTAAGTAGAACTCATTATTAAGAATAGGATGAACACTAGAACTAAATGATTTTCTGGGAAATAAGTATTCTTAATTTTCAATGTTTTGAGACATTTGCCCTATAGTTATTTAAGTGTAAAATAAAAAGTTTTAGCTGAACGTAACATAAGAGGATAAAACAAATAAGTTGGGTAAGTTTTAGTTGCCATTTCTAAATGCTGAAGATTTAAAAGATTCAATTTTTATATAATCTAATTATTAAACATCCACTAAACATATTGCTCTTATAAATTATTATGTCCAGTAATGTTTACCAATAAAACTAATCAATAATTTTATCACATAAGCTTAAGTGTTCATATCACCTTTTTAATTAAATCAGAAGCATTTTAACTATTAATAAAGACAGCATTGACTATTCTATGATTTTAACATCAAACATTAAAAATCTAGTTCCCTTAGAGATTTGATCTGTTGAATCAGAATTAAGAATCAGCAGAATTAAGCTCCTCAAATAGAGGACTTGTGTATACCTTTTTCTTATAATATACAGAGGCGGAAGAAGTAGTGCCACTTTTGTATAATAGACTTAAGGACAGAAGATTCAGGGAACAAAACTGCAAGTTTAGTCCACTTCTCTGCTTTAAAGGATGCAAACACTCATCACAAAGAGGTACTGCATTTCTCCCTTCAAATTATTTTTACTTAGCAGAAAAGAGAGTTCAAGATTCTCAGTATTGAGAAAGAATGTACTACGGCATACAACATTTTAGTTTACTGACTACAGAGAGTTAAAGGACAGGAGGTCTTGGCTATAGTTTGTGGGCCCTGGATTGTTCCAGTTTTCTACCTAATATGAGAACAGTTCAAAAACTTCAGACAATCCTTCAAGCATACATCAGAGAACCCAAGACTCCTCCTTTCTCCCCTTCCAGATGAGTTCTGCCACCACAGCCTGGGCTGTGATTCCATCTTGACAGCCCTATACATCTTTAATTCCTTGCTACGCCAGGGTACAGTTCCTTCAAAAGGGACAGAGAACCTTCACCAGCATCGCAACCACATCTTTCTTGGAAGTCCACACAACAGTCTGGGTCAGCTCCACAGAGTTGAACAGTAGAACCTCAAACTCTTACTCTCCATGAAAGTGCTCTAAAGCAGAAAGAATGTGATAGAAATTTATTTAAAAGACAGATAGAGTTTTGTTTGCTCTTCTGAATGAAAGGTGTAATACATCTCTCCTTAAGAGAGTGCTGGAGACACACGTGTCTGTATGCTTGAGGAATTACAAGGGAATGCCTGTAGTCCTTTACTAAAGGATGATATAGCAGCCAATCCAGTCTGTTTCTGTCTTCCCTAAGACCGTTTTTCACATAAGCTACTTGCCAGCAAGGAGTTCTTCATAAACTTAGCAAAGACACGGTTTCATAGAGGAGGTAAGGAGACAACCCTTTATGCCAGAGTGTAACCAAATGACCATGCTGGGTTATTTCTTCACACATACATACACACATGCAAAGAGCTATGTTGTTCCACATTCCATACCTACACATACACACTCTCAACTGCTAACACATAATTATTTTTGCCAATGAACCTGCATTATTTAAAACATTTGCAGTGTGTTGGGACACATGAAGATATCAGTTTAAAAGGTTGTATACAAAATAAGTATTTGCAGAAGTCTCTTGATTTTTCACAATGCTTGATCATAAAATAAGGATGCCACGAGAAATGAATTCTGCATGTGTGCAGGCAAAAATTAACTTTTATAGTCTGCTTGTGTTGAGCTCATTGCTGCTGATTTTCCTTTCACTATTTTGATCCTTATTTTCAAAATTTTTCACAACTTTGGTAGCTGGTTTTAAGCATAAGCTTTAGATAGTAAAAGCAAATTGTTGGKTTTTTTCTAATAGCAATTTTCCAGTTAGCATCCTCTCTCTATTGCTGACAGCAGGCTCTCCTCACAATAAAGATTGATCTCAGACTGTGTTCTGTTGGACCTCCCAGGGAGTGAATCATTTCCTAATAGTAGTTCTTGCCCAGCCTTCGAAAGAACTACCATTCTGAGAGACAACTGTAAGAAATGAGGACACAAGGCTTTACTGAAAATCACCCCAGGGATTTACCAGGCTAAAGACATGGCTCTAACACTTTAATGTTGGGAAAAATCCTCACCTCCCTGACAAGAGGATTCTTCTGTGAAGAAGCAGAAGACTCTGTATGCTTCTGAAGGACTGATTAATCTAAGACTAGAATTCCTCTAGTTTYATATTCTAATCTTTTGACTTAAATGGCTTTAATGTGGAAAGTCTTCAAATACATAAAGGTTAATTGCAAATAAAGAAGGGAATAGGCTGTTCCCCTTTTCCACAGGGCAGAAGATGAGAGATAGGGGAATGACAGCAACTGCACATAATTTAGACAAAAGTTTAAAAAGCTTTATAAAAGGTTACCGAAGCCCTGAAGCAGACTGCCTGAAGGGATTCTGGAATTTCCATCACTTGTAATTTTTAACACCTGTCAGAGTGACTTGGTTATAGCTCACCCCTTCGGGTAGAGATAGTTTAGATGATACCTTATGTACTTCACAGACTTATAATTATTTTTATACAAGATGAACGTTAATCCATAACACATTCCCATGACCCTTTGCACCCAGACGTACTGCTAAGTCTTCTATCAGTTTGTCTTCAAAATAGTGTTCTTCTGTTTCAATCCAAGATTTATCATAGCCTTGAAGAAAGAGATTGACGGCTCGGTGCCTGAAAAGGGACATTTAAAACAAAAGCTGTAAACTTTTAAAGAGAAGATTTGGCCAATATGAATTTCATTTAGCTTGAAGAACTGTCCAGTCATTACAGATACCATTTAAAAGGAAAGCAAAATTTCTATGGTAAAACCTGCCAAAAGCACCTATTTTAAAAATTAAGTTTACATTAAAATGCTTTATTCAAAACTGTGTCCCATTAACTTGTAAAACTGATATTAAAATGTAATAATAGTGATTTTAGGAACAGATAATAAATAGAACTGTAAAGAAATTTAAACACAAGTCAGAAATAAAATAAATTAATTTGCCACATTAATGAATTTTATTTTTAATATAAAATATTTTCATATTATTTTAATTTAAATATGAATATAACAGCAATAGATAACTTTGGATTGTACTCAAATAATTGCATTCTTTTARTGTTCAGGATTAGACTTGCATATCTAAAATAATAAACCATTTTTTTTCCAAATTCCATGAAATTAAATGAATGATGAGGCTAGGGGAAAGAGGGTAAGCCAATACTGATGTTTACTGGTTTTTGGYTTTTTCTTGAGGATTCAATGCAAAATGGACTGTGTGACAACTCTGTGAAGAATTTTGTCAATCATCTTAATTTTTTTATACAACTGCCAGTCTTATATACTGAAAAGGAAGAAGTATAATTAAAATATACAGGAATGATTGTTATGTGTATGTAACCTACTTGTTACAGTAAGAACAGCTACAGATGGAAATATCTTTGTCCTATTTTCAACTGTCACAGCAGCCTCATTTCAAGCTAGTATGATTCTCATGCCCTTGTGCTTCCTGGGACAGACTTTAAGATTCATCCTAATAACTATGGCAATAGTAATAATATGAATACTTTTGGGAAAAAGCGAGAACATTATTATGTTGAAAAGATCAGATACAAGTGTTCTGGAAATTATTTTTAGCAATTACAGGAAAAAACAGATGTCTTTACTTCTTCTGAATGTTTATTCCTTCCAGAATCTCAGGATTTTGAAACTTGCTTGACTATAGATCCCAATCTCTATTGAACAAGAAAGAAAAGTAAAAGGAGCCACAAGAAAAGGTGTGAAAAGCCTAGAGTATGTGCATATATTTCTTGTCTTGATCTTCCCAATTCTTGTCAATGCTCTTCCCAAAAGTGCACAATAAATAGATAAGTTTTCAGATAAATAGTATCAGTTTATTTCCTGCATACAGAACATTTAGCATCTAACAATGAAGGTAACTCCATATTTCCAGAGCTATACCATGGCTTAGGAGGAAATTTATCTCCCAAGATGATATTACAGAGACACCAATATGTCTGTTTCTGCATTTATCTCCTACGAAAGGTGTCTACTTTTCACAAAAGAAAACATGTTATTCCACCTGTTCCTCCTGTTCCAGGAGGAACAGGTGGAATAACAGAAGGAGGAGAGAACCAGAAATCTAAAATTATACTTTTGTTATTATTTTCAGAAGATATATTAAAAGAAAGTAATTAGATCTATTAAAAGAAAGTAATATACAAAGTACATTACCACCCGGTTTATCAATTACTGGTTTACATGTTTTTCTTCCTTCTTTTGATCTTGCCGAATAGCACTGTATGAACGTAAATGCATTCATGAAAGATAGAACAAATATATCTATCTCTTACCTTGGCAGATTATACAATGGTGCCATTCTAAAGCAGGCAACTACTGCTCTTTTCCTCTGTTTAGACAGCAGCTTATGCCACACTGCTTTCTTGGACCGCTGAGGATGCTCAACCTGTTACATAAAATACACATGGAAAAATAAACAATGTGGCAATGTCCCTACTATCTGGGCATAGTAATAATAAYAAAAATGTGAGATAACAGATAAATCAAGTGGAAAGATAACAGAAGAATAATAGATGGGAAAAAGTGTTTTAAACAGAGTTCATATGATCAGCCAAATTGCAGAATCAGAATTTAGAAAATAAACTTAAAAGCAAAAATCTCCCTTTCCTTGTATGAAACAGATATTCTACTTTTTTACTTCATACTACTTCTTATATCTTTTTAGATAGCATATTATCATCATTGAGGCCATCTCTCAGGAAACCTTAACTTTTAATACAAAGAATCTTCACTCTTTCTATCTTTTATATGTAACTCTTTACATATGTACAGGTAAATAGTACACCTTCACATTGCCTCAGACAATACTTTTAAAGGAATTGTCTTAAATACAATTAATCTTTTATTTGTAATATTTACCATGACCAGCTACAATGGAAAGGAACTGACTTTAAAAATGAGAGGCAGGCACGAAGACTTAGTTAGAACTAAATCCATTCCATGAATCTGCATAGTTAGAATGAACATAAGATATTCCAAAACACTTCAGCAACATTTCATAATATTACAGCTCTGTCTTCAGATATATTCTCTTTCTGCATCCTGGCTCTACAGTAGCATGAAATGAAATTGGGTGTGCTCCATCCTCATCTTTCAGTTTCTTTTGTTCCACCTTCCATCCTTGTTTCCATCAGAAGACGACGACTACTGTGGTCCAGAAGACCAACCGCATGCAACAATATATAGCCTGACTGGGTAACTGGGAACTATCATTGCAGGCTGTGCTACAGATCACTCCTTTCCCACAGTCTATTCACAGTTTTTCTGATTGACTTCACAACTGCTCCATAAAGGTTATATCATTTGATTTAAGGTACACAACTCTTGTAGAGTTAAGGGGGGGATGTCTTTAGTGTGGGTTGTTTTTTTGTGTGTGGGGGGGTTTGTTTGTTTCTTTTACRGACAACTGTGCTAGTGGAATAATAGCTCCTCTGTCTCCCAACATCATCAAAGGAGTCAATGGAAGTTAGCATCTCTACCCTGAAAGACTTGGTGATTCTCCATTGTAATAAAATAAAGCATTTTATTTAAAATATGTAGTGATGATGTTTATGTAGACTCAATATTCAATCCAAACATAGTTATCCAAGAGCACTTTTCTAGTTTAGTGAAATATGAAAAATTTTTCATTATTAAATGATAAACATTTAATTAAACAGCCTAAAATACTGCCAAGGATTCAGTGAAATGGATAATTACACTTGTAAGATTAAATGGTGACATTCTAAAACAAATTCCTTCCAGAAGATAAAATACAAATGAGAAATATTTGTTAAGAGAAAGGATAGAAAAACGTTCACTGCAAACACATTTACAGTCACAAAACAAAGTCAGGGCTAATAATTTAGAAGTCAGACAAACCAAAATGTCAAAGTTAGATAATTAGTAATATCTTCACAAACAACTATAAAACTCTCTATACTTTCCCAAAAGAAATAGCCTCGGCCTACGCAAGCAGATCTCTGAAAATAATAAAAACAAAGACATTAGCAGTGCATGGAAAGAAAATACAAAGAATGAGTTGATCTTTGCCAGTGCAATAAGGAAAACACTCAGAGTATGTATATATGGAGGATGGAGTATTTGTATATGGAGAGTAAGGGATTACTCCAGACTACCATAAAAACAGACCCAGTGCTCACATATTCATTATTTTTAAGACATTGAATTACCCATTTCAGTAACAAAAACACCTGAGCACTTGTCTACAGAAGATATGGGGCCAAATCTTTAAACAAATAGGTGCAAAGTACCCAGAATAAAAGCAGCCAGCATTTACTTCACTACAAGTCATTGTTTAAGTCTGATCAGAAGGATTGGTCTGAAATGTTGATCTGGTATTACAATGGGAATCCATCCTCTTCTGTACTACTGATGGATTCTATACGCTGCGAGACTGATCCTATGACAGAACATGGTAAACACAAGGATCGTACCTTGGCTTCCACTCCCTTGAACAATTTCTCCAAATTACACAAGCTTAACCAATTTATATACACGACGGTATAGCTAAAATGCCAGAAACCAAGAGGTTGTACATGCTGTTTGAACTCAAATACAAGAGTCTAATGCTGAACTATGCCACTCTGTACGTGCTAATCAATTTCCTTTCAGCTCGGTTAACTTTGATAAAACCAGAGTAAAAGACAAGACCTTTTGCCCCCCACGTTTCTAGCTTTCCTCTACTCTTCCTTCTTCCTCACAGCCACCCTACATCCTTTCAAATCAACACCTGTCTCTCTCTCTAGTAGGCTAACCGTGATTGCCATGGATTTACTTCCACATTCTATCACTTTTTACTTGCTCCRCACATATTCAATAACAGGTAAAATTTAGTGGCTCCTCTTCATCCTCTTCTACGAAACTGTGTAAGGCTGCTGAACTTGACGCAAGTCCTTATTAAGGCTAGCAAACTGTATGAAGAAGAGTTGTGTGATGCAACAGCCGGGACACAGGTATTCACATCAACACACTTTGTGCATTCCAAGATCTCTGAAAGTCACTTGTGGCAATCAAGTGCTGCACAGCGTATATACAAGCACTTTCACATATCTCTCAGATTCCTGCTTGACTGAACCAGTGATGTCATCACAATATGGAAACTTCCTGACATGTGGACTGAAAACCTCTGCCAAGTTTCTGAGTGAAACCAACTAATCTAATCAAAGGGCAAGAGAGCCTTGAATTCTCAAATGTTCTTTGAAAAGGAAAAAAATAAACCCTGAGCAAATTTTATACACAGTCAGTTTATAGTCTATGGTGTAACCAGCAGAGTTCATCTCTGCCACTAGGAATACCCTTCAAGTTAATGTGCTGTTTCATCAGTACATTTTAAAAAAAGAAAGCCTATAAAACACAGAACAAATCTAAAGTGCAAAATAGCTAACAATTCAGTAAGTACAATGGGAAAACTAAATTTATCAAGTAGTCTTTGACTTGTAAAACATACCAAGATAGGGGATTTTTTTATTTCAAAATTTAAAGAATTAAAAACTTAAAGATAAATAATAGACTCTTGTCCCAAGGGGAGGAAAAAAACAAAATCAAACCCAACCAACAAACATCTGACTTCCAACATTTATTCTTGGTTGACCTATTTCTGGGGACAAGTTTAATCAGAGAGACAAAAGACAAAATTCTACCAGTGCTAGTGGGAAGAAGGACATATATTACAGCATTTTTTAATGAAAGTTACTGTAGTCCAGGTCACATGGAAAGCTCATATATTTATGCAAAAAATATTAGATAAAACAATAGAGCTTCATGCCAGATCCTGAAACAAGTTAAAGATTCTACCAGAACTTTATCAGAAAAATCATTCCTTCACCCTGCTTCTACTATTTCTTGAATGCAGCAAGTAATATTTGAGCTGGCCAGGTTAACCCTGGTTTGTATTCACCATTGCACCAGCATGAACAAGTCTGAGTTCACATATGCAAGCAGTTTGCTGGACCACCAAAGAGTAGTCTTGCTAAAACTTCCAGATTATCAAGAATTTTCTGAATTTCAATGCCATTTTAATTTTCTAAATGCATATATTCTTGCCCACAGTCACACAAACTTCCATACAGATTTTGTCAAGTGGACATTCTTCTTACATTTTTTTTTAACAAGTACATAGTAAATAGCTTTCTAAAGCCATCACTAGAGAAGCTGTGTATCAAATCATCTGACTGTCCTACTTCATACAGCTATAATATGCAACTTCTAACCAGATATTTATATAGGCAGCTTTAAGTTTCTTGCTACTTCAATAATTCAAGAATTTCAACTGAGGAAAAATACCTTGAACAATGCATTTTTTCAATAATTAAGTTGTTTTTTTACTCACATTTAATGGTCCATGGACAATTTAGTGATTACTTCCTGCTAGCTGAAATGCACCAGAAGGAAGCTAAAACATAGGTATCACTTTCTTAGTCGTTTTCCAAATAAATGATTGTTGGACCTGCTGCAAACACACTGTGTGATCGATATGACCATGATACTGGATTACAAAACACAAGGCAAAGCATGTAAACAGTAGCCATCAAAAGAAAGAAAAAAGAATATAACATTAAATACAGCAGGTGCAAGTACAAATGAAAGGCTGAATACTTTTGTTTAGATTAAGAAGCAATGGAATTGGGAAAATGTGTCTAACCTGTTCCAGGTGAAAGAGTACATTAGCTATATCAAGGACCCTTTCCACAGTCTTCTCTGGATCTGAGGAATCTTCGGTCCTGTTTGGTAAATCTTTGTAAAGTGCCATCTGCCACCTAATGGCAGGATCCTCGAGCTGCAGGAGAAAGATGTCACATGTCACCAAGGCAAAATGTTCCAAACGTAGGGTCAAACAGTTCAATTAGTATAAAAACTGCTTCAAAGGACAACAGAAGCACTTTATATGGCTAACCCACACCTTTACATGGCTAACCCATACAGTGTCCACTACACTGACTGGGAGAACAAAACTAAAGACTGATTTGTGCAATGCTTCTTGAGAGACTCCAGAGGACTAAAAGTCTAATAATCATACAAAGAGCAAATGATCATGGGCCAACAAATAGCTCTGGCACCAGCAATGAATATACTATTTGAGGAAAAGCAATGAATATAAGGTAGACAGACGTAATTTTGTACACTGACTTTCCAGTTATTAAACCAAACAAAAATGAAATTGTTGCTCTGCTAGCTGGGATTACTTAGTTTTCAGCCATGAAAATTAGTAATATTAGTCTTATTTTTGTATAATTTTTTTCATTTTATTTTTTTTAAGTGTTAGAAAATCCTAATTTTACTGATTAYTAGCTAAAAAATGAAAAGTTAATTTATGAAAAATGAATTCAAGATGCATTTGATTATTAGCCTAGAAATTTTAAAGAACCATATGAAGCAAAATGTTTTTTCCTATTTTTCCCCTTATATTTCATTTTTT
This sequence comes from Oceanodroma leucorhoa, assembly GCA_030449065.1. Classification (NCBI taxonomy): domain Eukaryota; kingdom Metazoa; phylum Chordata; class Aves; order Procellariiformes; genus Oceanodroma; species Oceanodroma leucorhoa. The sequence continues at coordinate 13,734,450 of JASVER010000016.1, read as the reverse complement.
CCATTTCAGTGAGCTGTGATTCTCTGTTTTACCATTACTAATCTCTTTTTTGGTGCATTTTGTCTCCCCAGTCCTTCTGCTAATCAACACTGATGCAACACACCTTGCAACAATTTTTTGTGCCAATGACACTGAAGACAAATGCAACGCACAACCCATTTTACTGAGAGCTGAGGCCAGTGATCATTCCCGATTGATTGTGCAATTTAGGTTTAAGTCACACCGGCCTTCCTAGAGCATTTAGGAGCCTACCCTACAGATTCAAATAGGACTTAAACCCAACACTTCCTTTTCTAAAACATCTYTGTGGATCCAGATTTCAATTTGTGCCTAAGATGAGACAATAATGCTAATTCACCTCCACAAAACATCTTATGATACACAGTTTACTGAAATTCCAGGAATGATTATAAACTTACACAGTCACTCAATAATAGCTTATTACAACCTAGAAAGCCACAATTGGCAGGCATTTCTTCCACCTTTCGGCTTTTCCATTTCTTAACAACTGTCACATCCACAGTCTTTGTGTGAGCATTTGAATGGATCATCATGAATGGATAGTCCACAAAAGACTTTTTAATCACAGGTGGAGATGTCTTTTGATCTGAGGACTCCTCACATTCTATCAAGGTACAGCTTTTTTGTATAGGTAGTTTTCTAAGGGTATGAGTAGTTGACATTTCAAGGTGTGAATTAGCATGGCTGGAAGAAGATTTTGGTGACTTGAGCTTCATCCATGTCAAAATGAATGCAAGTTTCGTCATCAATTTCTTGAAATAAAAGGCTCGGTACTGAGTAACAGCATGCAGGCATGCAAGGAAAGGAAAGACAGAAACAGGGTGAAGACAAATGTAGACAAATGTATACAAATGCATGAAATAGATGCCACAACATTAATAGCTAAAGATTGAGAAGGATGATTCTCAAACAGTGCAGTTTTCCAAAAAGAAATCAAGATAAATTACATTTTAGGCCTAACATAAATGACAGACCACGGTGTCTGTGAGAAGCAGAAGTGGTTAACAGAAAACACCATTTGAAGAAAGAATATTGATATGGTTGGAAGGAAACCAGCCTTTCCAAAAAGTGGTATTTTTCCACTGTTTTGAAAGCCACCTTACACAAACACCATTATAACTAAGTTACATATTTAATTCATAACATTAAACAATAATTTAAATTTATAAGGCCATGTGGCCTACATTCCTTTTATGTCTGACTCAATCAAATGGGTGGTGTATGCATATAGCACAACGGCATCATTTTTCTTAACAAGAAACATCATACTTGACTGTATCTGACACGTACTTGATTCATTCATGATACTGACGGAATACTAATGACATCAGAGAATTACAAAATAAATTATATTGTGCTTTGTAAATAACTACTGAGTTTAACCTTATAAGTTATACTTTTAAATAATTAAGTTATACACAGGTTTAATGTAAACACTAGAATGTGTCAGTGCTAAATGATTCATAAAAATATATATTTCAAGCCACTGAGAACAAACTACTTAGCAATAGATAACAAATCATAATAAAGATAATAAATAAAATAATAAATTGAAGTTTTGAAGTCCTAGAAATGCCATATTTTGTCCGTAGTTGAGCTGACTTTTCACATACAGGTCAAACCCAGAGCTTTTCAAAGCTAGTAAAGCAATATGTAGATAGCTATAAAATAAAGCTAGCTACARTTTAGCTTTGTTAGCTACGTGTTATGTGGTTCCTTTTCAGAATGTCATCTTCCACTGGGCAKTAATTTTACAATCAGGAAAATCCAAAGTCACTGCTGAGAAATTTACAACTGGATAATCCGTCAATGTGTACTTTGGATTAGCCAAGGTTACTTCCAAGGCACCATGAAATTTCATCAATATAAGAAATTTAAAAGTACTTTTATTCTCATGTGTTATAAACAGAGGAGGTGGTATGTTGCTGAACAATAGCAAACTTTTAATTGAAGCAAAGGAAGTTTCTGAAGAGAAAGCACAGATCAAGGTATTAAGAAGTATCATTACTCCAAGGCAACAAAGCAGTAAGAGACAGAAATTTCTTAATATGCAGAATGTAACCCTAAAGAAACAAAATAGAAACTGAAGTATTTAAAACAGGAGGACAAGTGCTAAGAAGCAGCATGAAATGCCAGGCAAGACTTACAACTGCATGGCTCACAAAATGACAATATACACATACTGAAAATGTCAGAACAGCAATACCTGTCTTCATCATTAAGAAAACATTACTGAAGTTCACACACAAAATCACAACACATTTAAGGTTTGTAAGTTCATGGCATGCACATTGCTTCAGTACTGTTGCTCATGAAGATCTTCATAAATGCTCTTTGCTTCCTAGTAATTTGCCTGTATGGTTTCTTCTGCTTCTCAGTATATAACAATATTTGCTATGCAGGGACAAAAATTTCAAGCTTTTTTTAGGATTTAACCAAATCTTTTGGTTTTAGTGGTAAATTTTTCTATGTGCAATCCCTATAATACAAAGCTACTGGACTTTTATTTGTAATATTTTATGAAAAACACTGATTGTTAGATTTGCAAAATGATGTATCTTCTTGTGAGCTCCCAGAAACCCCAACCTCCACATAATCTTGCTTGACATTGCAGCAATATACAGAAAACATAAGATGGGAGAAAATTACTCTTCAGATATTATTGAGGAAGAACCATCCCATTACCAAGCCATTTTAAAAAAAAATAACATTTATTGCCATGCACTGAATTGCACTGGAATCTAGATGATTCTTCTGGATGATTCTTAAATAGCCTTTCAGAAAAAAAAAGCCAGATTTCCTCCTCAGATGTTTATTCTCTTGTAACCATTTAATGAGCACAGGAAATATTAGTTAGCTTTTTCCTTGATGTGAATAAAACCTGGGGCAGRGGAAGAAGGTAAAGGACAATCCTAAATAAAGCACTATCTGTGGGTTCGATTCCATCTTCCTTCAATAGAGAAGAAACGTACATAATTTTATTACACTTCGGTATTATGGCTTCTTCATTGCCATTATTTGAAGCATTAATAAAACAGTTCAACTACACTGGGCCAGTTCAGGACTTTTTCCCTAGGGCTATTCATCTGACACTAATTGTAATTTGATAACAAAAATCTACAATTTTTCCAGCATACTTTCTTTTCTCTGGGCTGAAAAACAAGAACAAAACTGAGCAAAGTGGAGATTTTTCACTTCACAGAGTATGCTGAAGTGGCAGCTTACTTTTCCTTTACATTTCAAACTGATACAACGTAACTTTGAGCATTTTGCAGATTTTATCCCGAATAATAGAAGGTAGAGTTTAAACAATGATAGACCTTGCTTCCATCTCCAATTTCATATTAATGGTGTGCATAGGCAGGGATTTGAAGGGCCACATGTTATTGTATATAATGCATATATAAACACATTTAAAACCTAACATTTAACAATTGACGTGAATGGGTTACTTGACAGAACAGAAAAAGAGACTACAAGTTATCCTAACGAACAAAGTCAGGTTGTCATTATATGGCACCAACAAACGAATTCAAAGGAAGAAAAATCATGTTTAAAAAATGCATATAGATTACCTTGCCCTGGAGATGAAGATTACTGCGGATGATATCTCGTACTTCATCTTCAGTATCTTTCTGTCAATAAATTACAAATCATATAAATTAGGAATAGAAGGTAATTAAGAAAAGATATTGTTCATATAAATGTCAACCTTGGGCTTAGTTCAGATGATGAATAAAACTGACGATGTGGAAGATTGAGGAAAATCTCAGTGGCAATACTTCTTTTTGTATCAGGCCAGAGCTAGCCATATCCAAGCTCACAGGAACAAGTTCTGGACGGCCTCATTGATATTTCTCCACAGTAACACACTAAATGCAAGTCTGAATTAAAATTACTAGTGTATACATATAAACATATTKTAACCAAAGTTTGACCAAACAAAACCAATATCATGAACAGAGCCTTCCCTGATATGATTTCTGTTTCTTTTGGAGATCTTTTATCCTTTATAAACGTTCAGTTCAGCTGTCCAAGGGTCATATAACCCCCTAGGGTGTATAAAGCAACACAGATTGAGAAAGGAGTATATTCCAAATTACAATCACATTATTGCACTGTGAGTTTACTCCTAGAAGAATCACTTTTAAAACAGTCTATCCCTACAGAAATTCTTGCATTCAAGTGATCAAAAGGAATTAGTTATGATATTGGGCATAGAAGTTAGGAAAAATCCAGTTCTTATTTGCATTTCCAAATTCAAGCTTCGTAAAATATAACAAACACAATTTAGCATTAAAAATTAAGAGAGAGAAATTACTGTTTTAATTTAAGAATATCATCTCTATCCATATACTGATCATTTAGAAAATAAGTATGTCCAAACTGGAATGATTTATACCCTGAAAATGAGAACAATATGTATATTACTATCTACGATAGTCACCCTTTGTGCCTTTATATAACAGAATTATAGTCTTGATCATTTGCGTCACACTGTAACAATGAGCATGGGGGAAAATATTCAAAGAATATAATTAGTAAAATATTCCTATCTTTYAGAAGTGCTAAAAGAGCACCTACCATACTGAATCGATTTTTGGCCAGTGCAATTAGCTCTTGGTCTCCAGGAGCACAAATGTTTAGGCCAATGGGAAGTAATCTCTTCAGTGCTGCCACAATGAGAGAGGTCTGCATAGAGTACCGGTCACCTTTTCGCTTCATCTTCTTCCTCTCCTGGTCAGAAACTGCTGCCTGCAGCATAAAGCAAAGATTAAAAAAAATCCAATATTAAATAAAAGAACTGTACTAGCAACTTTGCAGTTGTCTCTGGTTTGACAATTTCCTTACTACCTATGCAGGCGCAACCCTAACCAATGGAACTGCCATTATAACATTGCCAATATTTTGCACCAACATCTTGAAAGTAAGTACATCCACTGTGTTTCTCAAACGACTACATTTTGATTCTCAACCCAGTGTTTTCAACAGATATTGTTACAAAAAAAAAAAAAAAAAAAAGCAAGCTTCTCTGGAGTCCTCCTGTCTCCTTCCCCTCTGAAAAGAGAAAAATGTAAACATCTTTACATTACCTTGGACATCTTAGATTTGGTGTCACTGATAAGGAAAGACATATTGTTGATTTCATTTTGTACCACAAAGTTCTGCTCTTCCCTTTTGAAATTCTGGAAATACACAGATGATCTCAGTTAGAAGCACTTATGATATATGAGGTACCTATCTAAACAAACGTTAAATAAAAATATAAATTAACTGGAAATTTGTAAAATCCACAAGATAAGACAAGGACAGAATAAAATTAATGCATGATCAATAATGGCCTTGAATTTCAGCGTTATTTACATGACATAGCCCAGGGGGTTGTGTGGTTTGGGTTTTTTTCTATGTTAAAGAGAAAAAAATGTTTCTCTGGTTATGAAACAGCTATGATAAAAATCTCACTCCTCCTCTAATTCAGTATAAAAATATTGACTGGGTTTTCCCTTACTAGTAAATCATCCATTCCATTTTTTTCCCCAGTATAAATTCCACTATATTCAGATACGTAAGAAACTTTAAATAAAAAGACTGAACTTATGAATACACAATTTGATGATCCAGTATCTACCTACTGTGCAACCAGTTTCTGTGCACAGTGATGTTTATAATAAATCTTACAGTCAAATTCAGGCACAAGTACACAAATAATAAGGCATCTTGTTTCCCAGACTTGAGAGAATTGAAGTTATGGCAGAAAAGAAATTTAGTATAGACAACAGTCCATACAGAGATCCAATGCCTGAAAGTATTTAGTCCCTTTTGKTTTTTTTCTTATTTTTGTTCCAGTATTCATATGAATCATGTTTTATTTTCATGTAAGCACTGTCAGTGATGGTGCCTGATTAGGTCTTAATGCAGACCCCTTGCTTCTTGCATATGAACCAGAGGAATCAGACTTGAGAACCAAGGGTAAATTTTGTAGAAGTGGAATTAAGAAGAAATCCTTAAGTGGTAAAATTTCTGAAGTATTAAATAGTATCATCTAGGAAAAAAAATATTTTATTCAGAGAATTAATTGTAAAATATATTTGCTACTTCCTTGCTCTTAGAACACTTACTGACTTTCCTTCATTCAGTCCAGCTACAGACCTAGGCTTAATAACTGAATTACATACCTTTAAGTTTTATTAAAGAAATACAAATCTACACTGCAACACAAATTAAGTCACTGTGATTAGAGCTGCACATTTCCTTCAGGAAACCCTTGTTCCAGTAGTCGTGTTGAGGACTTTCCACATGATTTTTAACATAACTCTGCCAAGAGGCTAAAGCAGACAGGATGTACAATTTAGGAAAATGGACATTAATGCAACAACTACTACTAACTTAGTAGCCATACATCCTGTTTATAAAAAGGCTTTGGGGTTGAAAATAAATGATTGGGGAAAAAAAAAAAAAAGGGTAAGGACACAGACCTCAATGAGCTTATTAAAAAAAAAAAAACAAAAACAAAAACACAACAAACAAACCAGAATTTATACAAAAAATATCTACAATCAATATTACTGTGCTACAGAATACCCATCAACTCCCCTAGCTACTCAGGCATTTCAAAAGTGTCAGAAAACTAAAAGTCATTAATACCTTCACATCTGCAGTTTCACTTCTGTCATTAAATATGTTTTCCCAAACACAACCACTAAATAATTGATCTGACTACTAAGACACCTAATTAAAAGAAGTATTTACCAAGGAATTACCTACATGAGACTTTGACCAGTAAATGAAGACCTCAGCCACCATGCGGAACAATTCTTCTGCTTCAGGGTTGGGCTCTTTCAGCCATTTTGCCCTAAAATTTGGTAGAAGGGTGGAAATGTGGATTACCCTCACTGGCTTTATGCTTTGGAATCAGTTTTCAATATTTTACAAGGATACAAGCCAACAAAACCAGGCATGCATGCTTTTAATCTTTTCTGGTAGCAGTGGCTTTTTGATGTCCTATTTCAAAACCCTTAAAATCCTTTTACATTAATCCTAGGTCTAATCCAACAGATTTGGATTGCACCTTTTTTTTTTATTTTCTTCTGAAAAAGACCCCAGCTCCTCCTAAAAGTCATAAAGCATCAACTTGAGCAACTTAAAGATTGGCAGGCTGAGTAAAAGCTACTTTAATTCAGTGCTAGGCATATCAAGGGATAAGAGACGGTATCAATAAACAGGAAGATTTTATGAGATTTATTGACCTATTCCTCTCCACATACCTGTTATAGTCCACAAATCTAATCAACAAAGGGTAGAAGGCATAGAGGTCCCGTGCCAAAGTGGTGAACTCATCTAGGATGAGCAGTTCAGCCTCCGACATGTCACCTCTGCCTTCTGCTCTTAGATGTTCTTCATCCGATACAACCACTGCTGCTTTTTTCTTTAGTTTATCCATCAGTGGCAGGAAGTGTGTCTTTAAGAGCTGTGGCTTCGCTTTGCTTATGATGGGCTGGGAAAACACTATTTAAGGCAATGAATATTATAATATATACCTGGCCAAAAAATATAAATAAAAACTTTTACCTTTCCCCTCTTTCTTGGATCATATTTCTAGGCTATAGATTAAAATCCTGTCCCCATTGAAATCAGCAGAAGTTTTGCCAAGAATTAAATGTGGTCAGGATTTCACATAGCCAATTCACTTTGCCACTATGAGGGCAGAAATAACAACTTCACAGACTAAGCTTGCAAGATCATAAAACTTGAAATGCCTCTTTACTGGCATTCTGTCAACATATTGGTATTTACCTGCATAATTTTACTGAGTAATGTAAAAGTTGTTTAATGGTATGTATGGGTGGATACATATATAGCCACACAGTGTGCACACAAGTTTTCTCAGCCACTGGCTCCTCTTTTGAACCTTGCTTTTTAGCTTGAGTGAAGTAGAACTGGAAAGCATGCTCTAGTTATTTGCAAACCTATTGAAACAGCCTGTCTGTATTTCTTATGCACATTAGGACTGGAAGGCTTGGGTGTAGACAGAAATGAAACTGATTCAACCATCCATCAACCATCCATTTGAGACTTGTTAGCACAAGGTTTTCGCAAATCTACTCATAAAAATGAATATGTAAATTAGCACTTCATCTGGGCCCATTAGTGCAAAACATTTGTAACATATCCATTAGATTACAAAGAATTTTAGGCAGTTACCACTTATCCTTARAGTGCATTACATTACTAACCCTCAAAAGACTAAGAAACCAGACTGCTACCATGAATGAAATTACTACTACAATAACTACTGAAAAGTCATGAGGAAGCCTATTTGAAAAACTGAATTCAAAACACTGAAGTGACTTTTCCTTACAGATTGTAACACTGAGAAATAAATTGTTTTTAAATAAATTTTAAGGTGTTATTACAATGAAGTTAATGTAAGGATTACTAAAATGCCATATGCATTTCCATATTTCACTGTAACAGATATATTAGATATACAGCTTCAAAACAGTATTTTAAGGATCCAGCACTCATACAGAATAGCAAGGAACTGTATAATGCCAGCAAATGGAAATTTGCTATATAATGAAAATGGGCCAAATAGCTATAGTCCTTTAATTCAACATACTGCAATAAAGTGTATGTGCATATTCTGCGGAAAAAGAAATAGTCTAATGTACTTCTTATATTACTCATTAAGAGATTAAAACATACTGCTTACACTGCTCTTTATACTTAAGATTTCTGGTTCATCATGATCTGTGTTGTTTAAAAACATAAACATATGAGAGTTGTTCTACTCCAGCTTTAACAGGGTAAATATAGAATTCAGAGTGTGTGTGTATATACACACACATTCTGAATATACACACACATGCTTGTTTATTTATTGATTTATTTTTACATCTTACCTGCTAATCTCTTCATCCAGGCTCCTTCATCGATACCAAGGTTATTATAGATGATTTTCAATATGTTACCCAACAAAGTGTTCATGTGCTCTGACGTCAAGGCTGTGCAACACATTTCAGCCTTGTCAGGGTTGTTTTCTGGCCCGTGCTCCCACCAGTGTGACATGTAACTACACAGCATAGGCAGTATTACTTCCATGATATGTGGCATTTGTGTGTAACGAATACCAGACTCTGCCAGTTCCACAATTTCTTCCATTAGCTTCACCAAGGAAGGAATATTTGGGCAAACCTCTTCTACACTAGTAGGCAAATTGAGAACTATTGGAAAAAAGAAAAAAATACCCCAAAATCAATAAACTAAGTCATAGAGGGAAAATAATTCTTTTCAATTGTTATTCCGTACAACTTTTGTTTTCTATTTACATTTACGCCCTTCTGACCCAAGGAAAAAAAAAACAAACACAACAATAAAAAACAGGTACTTTCATGCCATTGAGCAATAAACTGTTTATATATAAACTTCAATAATAGAACTTTCTATAATAAAAATAATTCCTATATGGAAGCTTCAACGATGTAATTATTATGGAATGAATTCAGAGAAATTCAGTTTGCTATATTCAAAATAAAGCTTAAATTTCAGAATTTCTTCCAACATAAGCTTTGCAGTTGAAACAAACTGATACAAAGAAACATCTCTTCACAACACATCAGATGAGACCTGGAATGTTAATAGAAGAAAAAAAATCATTGCTTGACATAATGAGTAGAGCAGATTCTGAGAAACTGACTTCTGGAGGTGAATTTCTGATTGTAAATGTTTACTTTTCAAGTTACTTGAATTATCAGTTCCTTCCCCTGAAAAGGCACTGCAGTTGCCTTTATTTTTGGAGGCCATTTCTTTTATCTACAAATAAATATCTGTAAGCACAACTATTAGCTCTTGAATGCCTAACATCCTAACGTGCACATACAATGAGCTATACAGATATCTATATATTGGAAATTTAGCCTGCAATTTGTGAACCCAAATGGTTGTTCCAACATAGCCAAAGGCTAGACTTTTTCCAAAAACAGTCTCTTCTCCTATTTAGACCCAAATACATTTTACACAGCCATCGCAGTGTCTCCTTAACACTTACGGCAATTTTGGAAAATAAATTCAAATTTCTGCTAAAAATCAATGAAAATACAGCTGATTTTCTTTCTAGATGTATTAAAATAGCTAGAATATATATGGTAAGTAAGCATGGCTGTTGATATTTTCAAGATAAGATACTACAGCTCTTTGAAGAATAAATCTGGTATGCTCCCTCTTTTAAAAATAAAGGTGAAGTTATAAAAGTTATAAAATGGATGCTGTTATAAACTGGCATCTTATACATTGTCATCTATACATATCTGAGATATAATTCACACTCAGCACATATGCAGCTTTTGTACAGTTCTACTGTAACTTCTATTTACTGTAGGAACAAGTAGTGCATATGACCTTATTCAACAACTATGTTTTAGCATAAGAAACATCAAGAGTTTCAGAATGGAACAAAAACGTATATGCAAAATAAACATACATAATGTTACTGGAAAGTACTGTCTTGTATTTCAAACAAAGAAAAAAACAATTTACATACTACTCGACAGTGTATTTACTTTCTAAGGGTATGTAATGTACTTAATACAGTGTTGTGGTTTAACCCGGCAGGCAGCCAAACACCACACAGCTGCTCGCTCACTACCCCCCGCCACAGTGAGATGCGGGAGAGAATCAAAAAAAAAAAAAAAAGTAAAATTCATGGATTGAGATAAAAACAGTTTAATAGAACAGAAAAGGAAGGGAAATAATAATAATAATGATGATGATGATAGAATATACAAAATAAGTGACGCACAATGCAATTGCTCACCACCCACCAACCGATGCCGAGCCCATCCCCAGGCAGTGATTGCAGCTCCCCAGCCAACTCCCCCCAGTTTATATACTGAGCATGGCATCATATGGTATGGAATATCCCTTTGGCCAGTTGAATCAGCTGTCCTGGCTGTGCTCCCTYCCAGCTTCTTCTGCTCCTGGCAGAGCATGGGGAGCTGAAAAGTCCTTGACTAGTGTAAACACTACTTAGCAACAACTAAAACATCAGTGTGTTATCAACATTATTCTCATACTAAATCCAAAACACAGCGCTATACAGCCACCAGGAAGAAAATTAACTCTATCCCAGCCGATACCAGGACATAGAGGCAAAGGTATTTTGCTTGAATTGCAAGTATGTATGTTTTAGGGACCCAATATTGCATATGAAAACTGAGGAACTAAAGTTACTGATTAGAATACATAATTTTATCCTCAAATATATAATATCTGAGAGACTAAAAATGTGCAAAGTCCCTTCAATAAATTGATTCCAAAGTGGTATTTTGAGAATGGCATCTCAAAATGAAAACATCGGTATCTTTAGAAACGTAAAATAATCGGGTTTACCAGACTTAGCCCATTGATTTAGGAAAGAAGTACAACCAAGAGATTACAAGAAAATTCTTGCACTACAAAATGTATGTGAAAATACATGTATTAAGGCAAACAGCATTTATAGTGAAATTGTGTTTTCATAACCATCATGTGAGTTTCTGGAAATACCTGCTCTGTCTCTCGCGTTCTTGGTATTGTAAATTGAGTAGATATTATGTTTGTTCAAATGAGTTTCCAAAAAAGCCACTGGAAAGGCACCTGAGAAAGCAGCCAAACATTCTCCTAGGGCTGATCGTTGCCTGTGAATTAACAAACATCGTTAAGTATACTCATCTTTGATGACTGACTACACCTCGGGGCAGTTGTATACCAGCCTTATTTTTATTCYAAGATAAGCTCATCTCAAAGAGATAAGCCACTACATTATTAGGATCATCAACAGAGGAACAGGTAATAGAAACTGAAGTCCAGCATCCCTCTGCTAATACGTGAATGAAATGTTAAGACATAAAATGTCAGAGGTGGTGGACTTAGCTGAGAGCAAATGAGGAACATGCAGGGAAAACCCAAAGTCATCATAACAAAGCCTTCTGTTCTATTACTTTCCTCTCAGCTTTACTGACTTTACAATCTCTGCTATTAAGAAAAAGCTACTGAATAGACCAAGAGATCAAATACAACTATCATTTTATTTGAGTGATATAATTTCCTTTTTATGAGAAATAGCAACAATCAGACCTTGGTCTAGCAGGAAAGTCAAGTTCTTCAGAAAGTGGAAAATTGCTTCTACTGACCAGTAACTCTGAAAGTTTTGCACAAAAACATTGTTCTCATCTCTTCAAATATATGACAACATTTATTTGATAATGAAAATTCCTTAAGTGTGCCAAATTATAAAAAGCCTCTCTAGGAAGAATAAGTGATCCCCTGTCACTTCACGTGGGTCCTTCAGGGGACATTTAAAACTATTCTTTCTGATTTCCAATTCAGTTGATCAGAGCAGATTTTAGGTACATGAGAAATCCTTAGCTGCTGAAGCTGAGCCACAAAATGACAGAAATCCAGGAGTCCCATGAAATTCCAAGTAAAAAAAAAAAGGCCTCCAAACTGATCTTGTGATTTAACAAGATTCATCTTCAGTCTATAGTTTATCTCATTTTAGGAACTTATATTCTTTCTAGATCTTACTCATTAAACTTGATTTTGTTAAATCTAACTTCATTCCCATTATTATTTATCCTGTTTGCTCCTTCTTCCTTTTTTTCCTTTTCATTAGGTCTTCATAAGCAAAACATACATCCATCACATTTACCTACAAAGAGTATGTTACGTGCTTTTCACTTGCGATAGTAGTTGTAGACAAACATACATAAAAATTATCACTTAAACTGACATATTTCGTTTTAACTACATCATTTATTTGCCAAAACCAATTAATTTTATATCCCTTATGAAATTAATGAGACCTGGTTTTCCACAGACGTGTATTTAGTTACTTACAAACATTGGTCCCCACCTTTCTTCATAATGTTTCCTATAATACTGCCACCAAGTAAGCAAGGGTATGTTATGGGGCTGGTCTGGAGTTATGCACAGGCTGATTTGCTAGACAGTGTACAGATACATGAACTTCCTAGATTACTGCTGCCAATATCTGAAATGTATGAGTTCTGTTTAGCCTTCCCTCAGAACAGTGCTAGGCACTATAGGGCAACTGTTCAGTTTTAAGAACTGAATTATCTAGGTACCTCTATTTTTTGGCCAAATATGGTTTACACAGACCAAATGTAACTTGGAGGAAGGTTAGGAGACACACAGATGCACAAAAAAGCAATTATAAATCCTCATTTGCCTGGGTAATTGAGCTAGAAAAGAAGTAGTGTTGTATGAGTGACAAAATAAATTAAATTTAGGGTAATGAAAAAGAAATATACATCACAATTAAACAATATATAAGGAAGAATTATAACAATAGCTGAGCTGAATGACATATTTTTACAATTCCCCAGTTGAACCTCAAATCAAGTGATATTTATTGTAAAGTCAGATAATTTTATTTGTAATTTTTGTTTTAATTAAGAAATATATTTTGACAAACATACAATGCAACATGTTAAGTGTATTATAATAAATGCAGCTGCATTCCGCTTAACATCTAGGCACCTTTTTTCTSTCAAGATATCTTTCCAACAACAATCTCTTCCTATATTCATTTCTGGACTGCATATTCATGAAACTAAATATAAACACAAATATTAAAAATAGAGGATCACTCTTCCTTCTTACCGCTCTACATAGATACTCTTGCTGGTTCCCAGAGCGTATAAACTGGCCAATATTCTGTAACAGGAGACCTGAACATCTTCCACTAAAGAGAAGAAGAAAATGATAGGTATAAAGAGATTTTTCTTTGCAATACATGTCTGTAGAACTAAAATACATTTCTTTTGACAATAACTGAATTAATAATATTAAGCTATCAAAGGCAATCCACAGAAATCACTCTCTAAATACAAAAAGTCTTCTGACCACTGAGTGCCATACTTTTTACTCAAAACTTCCATTTACTTCAATACCAAGTTACCAGCTAAGACAGTAAACATATTTCACTAGTGCACTAACTTTTTGAAATTAATGGCATACCAACACTTTATGGATAACTTCTAATTGCATAATCTGAGAATTTCTTAATTTAATAGCTATAAAAAAATGTATCAATTAATCTTTTCTAGTTTGTAGCACTTAAGAAAGTTTCATGGCAAATCAAATAAAGTGCTGAAAGTAAAAAAAATTATTAGGGAACAAATGGGTTTACAAATGTAACATCACTGTATAAAATACATTACAAAAAAAAGGCAACCCTGTTAAACAGATATTTAATTCTTTTAATCACAGTTCATATTTTTTTAAATTTAGACACAGATACCAGTTAATAGCATGTACTTAATTTACACTTCAGACTGACAAAGAATTTAAAAAACAAATAATCCTTTAGTCCTTACGAATATTTCACCAAAGCATGTTTTGAAATTATCAAATGTTTCAGTCACAAAAATGTGAGAATAATCTTAACATCTATTTGAAAAAATGCTTTTCCAATGTACTCTGCAGTAATAGTGTAACAACAGTGTAAGTACCATCAGGAAGGACAACACTCCCATTCTTTCCATATATATTTTTTCTAGTGTCTCCCACAGTGCTAATATCTTCCCCAATATGCAAGGAAATGTTGGGAGTAAAATAGAACTAAAACTTAATGGGCCGGGAGAGCCTACGAGATAGTGCATCAAAGCTACGTAGCCTGGCTCTTTACTATACTGTGATTTTAGTTTGGATCATCTTGGAGTTGAGTATTTTTATGTAGTAAGAGTAACCTCAGGTACACTGACCCACCTTTCTACATGATCACACCATGGAGTATTCTGTACATGTAGTAATACTCTTACGTACCAGCACCAGGTCAAGATGCTTGCCATCAGAATAGTATAAATAAAATAATCTTATTCTTAACAAGATGTAAAGAGAAGTTGTGTGTAAGAAAACTTAGTCTTTCCAACTATGCTCTAGACAAAATAAGTAGGCACAATTTAAATTAATTATTCTTTCTCAGTTTATGAATTCTAAATTGGGTATTTGACACCAGTGTGATGTATGTAGAATAGCTGATTAAGAATACCAAACTAAGAAATAAAGTATCAAAGGCTAATTATTAAGCTCCAAAACATGGAATACCAAAGATCAAAATTATACATGTTGATGCCTGGTTTATGATGAACAAGAGATGTATGTGAACCCCACAGATGACTTGTTCTGGATACTGTCACAGACTCCTGATTTTACAGAAATAATTTAATGAGAAAAGTGGATGTTTACATCTCATAACATTCAAATCCATCAATACAACTCCAAATTTTCAAAAACAGTTATCTTAATGCTATTTTAAATAATACTTTTACAGATTCTAAAAAGAGGAAAAAATATAATTGGATATTCTTTTCTTCCAGGTCCTTCTCTCAGTTATTTCCATAACTGAGTTAGCTATACAGAGCAGAATTGCCTCCTTTAGTGCAGTCTGGACAGCAGAATTCCTGTGGAGTTCCTATAATATATAAAATTAAAGTTTTGTGTTGCAGACTGCAAAATTTTGTCTTGCAGAGACTGGGTTTGGTAAAATAAAGGACATATTGAATCTGCCATAATCAGAATCTCTACAGAAATTTCATATACAGACTCTCATACACATTCCCTTCTCCAGTGCTTGAATTCTTCAGGAGCTCCTTCCACTTTTCCTTAGGATCTAAGATTCACCCACCCAAATTCCCTGCTAACCGAAACAGAGTCAAGGTGCATGTAGGACAGAATAACATCATTTTTGTAGTGTAACCTCATTTATAGACAGAGCAAAGACAAATTAACTTATACAAAGTAACTTTTCACACAAGAAGAAAGTCGCAGTAAATCTATGGTAAAGTTACAAACAAAATCAAGCCTTCTCACTCTCTAATCACAGCCACATCTGCTTTACACAAAGTGCACTGAAACCTGCAGACTGTTCTAGGTCAATTACAGCAAATGTTTGATTAAATCAATGACAATTTTGTCAAAATTACATAGGATTTGTCCTTCTCTAATAGAACTGAGAGTCTAGTAATGTTTACTACGTGACACACAGATATTTTAGTGGCATGGCACTTCTAAATAATACATACATATCAAATCTTCCCCAAACTGGTGCTGTCCAATATGCTCAAATAATGAAGATAGCACTGGCAGGAGAGCAACTGTGGTATAATTAATGATTTGTGTAACTCCCTTTGGCTGGTTTCTGCTGTGTGTAAACTGGCCTTGCTTAAGATTTTCCATTGTTTTCTCCAGATCCTCAGCAGCATTGTCCAAAAATGCTCTCAATGCCATCTTAACAGATTCCAGACCAGTCTTCATCACAGTCCTGTATATAGCATGCAAAAAGAATGAAAAAGAATTTTCTATTAGACAAGCATGGAATAAAGCCTAGGCTTGGCTTATATGAAATAGATAATAAAGATCTGAAGAAAAATCTTTCATTTTTTGATATTGTAAAATCTCATAGCAGAACAAACTACTGAAAAAACATTTCATAGGTATCCTGCAGAACACAAGGATATTTTATCTGGTTTCCCATTCAGAAAATAAAGTCCTTTTAAATTTACAAATTAAGTGATTCATTTGCCTTCAGAGGGAAAAAAACCCACCTAACAAAAAAGAAGAATGAGTAAGTCTGCCATTTATGATTTTGGGAAGAAAAGAACTATCTCAAACCAGAACTCAGAAAGTCTTTCCAACCGTGACAGTCATATTTCTGCCTCCAGAATAAGGGCATCAGAAAGGAATGAGTAAAAACAACCAAATCTCTTTAAAATTAAATAAATAAATGCATTGATTACATAACTATAACACCATAATCAGTTATGTAATTATATAATCCAGGAGAATTATTACCTTATTTGTTTTAACTAGCTCAATTACAGAGATCCTTTAAGGAAAGTATCCATTTAGGTATGCATGAAATAAATCCAGGTGAAATTCTTTTGTAAATTGAATAGCAGTCCAGTTTTATTGTTTGTTTGTTTTACAGAGTGAATATATACAGTTTCAATGGCAATATTTTCAAAAACTTTCATGTAACCTTCATGAATTCCTTAATCCCCATCTGGAGCTATTTTTATATCTCTACCAAGAGCTGAATTGGTGACGTCCACCTATATCTGTATTCCATCTGTATGACTGTATAGAGCATGGACAATTTATGACAAAAAAAACCCAAGATATTGGAACCTAAAGGATTACCATGCAACAGCTGAGCCATATTAATTGACCATGACCATGACTCTACCCCATAGCAAATGGAAAATAAATTTTTTTCAATTAAGCCACTGTGAAGATACTGAGAAAAAGAGCTACCTGCTTGTAATCCAATCAATTCTTTGAGAGTAAATGCAAAATGAAAAAAGTTATCTTAAATTACCATGGAGGTAATTTAAACTATCATATTTTGTTTCACAACTGCAAAGATCTAATATTCAACTATCAGCACAGATAGTTGACTGTACAGTTAATGAAAAGCAACACATTACCCTCCAATATTTCAAGACTGTCTCATCCATAAACCTCACAATGGCTCAAGCAGCTCAACTTAAAAGTGAACCACTAAATTTGATGTAAAGGGGTTTTTTTGTTCAAATTAGAACCTGAATTAACTTTGCAATGAAGACACTCTATGAGACAGATTTACTCCACTCCATGTGCATTTAACTCCTGAAATTTTTGATTAAACAGGGTAAGCAAAAGAATAAAATATTTCTAATGATACTGTGTTTTTGTGATGGTCACATGATTAAAACCAAATGAACTAACAGCCAGCAGTTCCTGGACATCACTGATGCAAACTGAAGTTGAAAGTGTAACCTACTAATATTGTCCTGCCAACCCCTAGTAATTAACTAGTAACTAACCTGCTTTGCAATGGGAATTCTTTTCAGTACTATAATTTCTTTAGTTTTGAAATTCTGTAGACTTACACAGGTAGCCCAAATGTGACTGCACATTATTTTCTTCATACTTTAGAAAATATATTCAGTATTACCTCGCATCCAAGGTCTGGCCCAGTATGTGAAGACAGTTGACTATTGATGTTGCATCATTTCCTAAACAGGGAGGAAAATTATCCACCAATTAAGCTGAGCATACTGTATAGCATACCTACACTCTGCTAACTGTGTCTCTGGTTTTAATGAAAGAGTAAATGACATAGCAGAAGAGCAATTGAACTTCTGCATAATTTTAACATTCAAGTTAAAAAACATGCAGTTTGTTGTCTTAGCCTTGTTTACACAAATGCAGTAACTAGAGGCAGTAAAGCATCTCTCATCAAATAGCTGAGGCAGTCAAGATGGAAGCACCTAAATGTGGGGTTAATTAGAGCTGCAGTGTATTGTCTGGTTTTCATTTAAGTTCTATAAATTTTGCTTTAATTGATTCAAGTTTATCTGAACATTTACCTCCCCCCCTTAGTAACATAAAAGCTGTTAACTTTTGCAAGCTGCTGTTGCAGGAAGAGAACATTTATATAAAATATCATCGCAAAGGTTAGCTCCCTGGTGTTACCAATAGGCTGTAGCCATTTATAGCAGGATAAGGTGTGGTCCATATGAGTAACAGTCTCCGACATAATATGCATCTCCCATAATCAATTATTTTTTTCACACTTATGTATGTAAAAGGAGAACTTACACACAACATGCCTTGTATGCATATGTACATCCCAAGATGTTGCCATGTACAAGCCACTTCTAAGTTCAGTTTTTAAATCCAGGACAGATTTAGGCTACACAAATTTGGCCCACAGCTTATTTAATATATATATCTTTTTTTTAAAATCTAACTCTCTGCAAAAATGAAAATACCTTTTCTTGCTTCTCCATATATTCAAAGTTTCTCAATTAAAAAAAAAAAAAAAAGAAGAAACGAATTGAATGTTTAAGATAAGATAGATTTCTGAAAATACTGTCATCTGCATACAGTGTACTATACTTTCTCACTGGTGGTTATTTCACTTGAAAATATAGGTAAACATACAACTAAAATTAGTAACTGCTTCAGTGAAATAGAGATTTAAAAAGATAAATTGCAAGGAAAGAGTGGGAGGTTTATTGCAGCACTGAGAACGTTGTTATATACTATCAAATTAGGAGGTATTGTTGTGCTGTTCATCCACAGCAGATTAAACAAACCTGAACCACAGCTTCCATGGCTGCCCCTGGCCAGGCAGTCCCACCTTCTTTGCACTGGCACTGGTGGTCATGCAATGATATAGCGAGCAGATGAGAAAGCTGAAGTGGCCTAAAAAAATCCCACCCCAAAATATTAAGTTTTTTGTCAGCTCSTATTTTTTTCCTTACAATTTTACTGCTCTGGTGATATGAATGCCAGTGCTGATGAAGAAGAGAGTCCAGGACTGTGCTAATGACAGCAGGGACAGAGAGAAGTACTCAAAGCAACCCGGACTTAAGACTGTGCATTAGACTGTCATGAAATAGTATCTTGACATTTGTCATGCAGGTGTGTATATGCTGCATGCTACAGTGCAGTATAGAGATGCTCACTCCAGTTCCCTGACAATTTACACTGGCAATCTATTTATACCATGTAGACACATTTCAAGAGCCATATATTTAACAGGAATCAGGTACTTCGTATGCTGCAACCAGATGGAAGGGTCAGAAATTCAGAGAATCATAGAATCATTAAAGTTGGAAAAGACCTCTAAGATCATCAAGTCCAACCATCAACCCAACACCACCATGCCCACTAAACCATGTCCCGAAGTGCCACATCTACACGTTTTTTGAAAGCCTCCAGTGACGGTGACTCTATCACTTCCCTGGGCAGCCTGTTCCAGTGCTTGACAACCCTTTTGGTGAAGAAATTTTTCCTAATGTCCAATCTAAGCCTATCCTGGCGGAACTTGAAGCCATTTCCTCTCGTCCTGTCGCTTGTTGCTTGGGAGAAGAGACCAACACCCACCTCGCCACAGCCTCCTTTCAGGTAGTTGTAGAGAGCAATGAGGTCTCCCCTCAGCCTCCTTTTCTCCAGACTAAACACCCCAGCTCCCTCAGCCACTCCTCATAAGACTTGTTCTCCAGACCCTTCACCAGGTTTGTTGCCCTTCTCTGGACACGTTCCAGCACCTCAATGTCCTTCTTGTAGTGAGGGGCCCAAAACTGAACACAGGATTCGAGGTGCAGCCTCACCAGTGCTGAGTACAGAGGCACGATCACCTCCCTACTCCTGCTGGCCACACTATTCCTGACACAGGCCAGGATGCCGTTGGTCTTCTTGGCCACCTGGGCACACTGCTGGCTCATGTTCAGCCGGCTGTCAACCAGCAAGCCCCAGGTCCTTTTCCGCCGGGCAGCTTTCCAGCCACTCTTCCCCAAGCCTGTAGCGTTGCCTGGGATTGTTGTTGCAACCAAAGGACCCGGCACTTGGCCTTGTTGAACCTCATACAATTGGCCTCAGCCCATCGATCCAGCCTGTCCAGATCCCTCTGCAGAGCCTTCCTACCCTCAGGCAGATCAACACTCCCGCCCAACTTGGTGTCATCTGCAAACTTACTGAGGGAGCACTCAATCCCCTTGTCCAGATCATTGATAAAGATGTTAAACAAGACCGGCACCAAAACTGAGCCCTGGGGAACACCGCTCGTGACCGGCCGCCAACTGGATTTAACTCCGTTCACCACAACTCTCTGGGCTCGRCCRTCCAGYCAGTTTTTTACCCAGYGAAGAGTACACCCRTCTAAGCCATGAGCCACCAGCTTCTCCAGGAGAATGCTGTGGGAGACAGTGTCAAAGGCTTTACTAAAGTCCAGGTAGACCACATCCACAGCCTTCCCCTCATCCACTAGGCAGGTCACCTAATCATAGAAGGAGATCAGGTTGGTCAAGCAGGACCTGTCCTTCATAAACCCGTGCTGGCTGGGCCCAATCCCCTGGTTGTCCTGCACCTGCCTGGTGAGTGCCCTCAAGATGAACTGCTCCATGATCTTCCCCGGTACCGAGGTCAGGTTGACAGGCCTGTAGTTCCCCAGATCCTCCTTCTGGCCCTTTTTGTAGATGGGCGCAACACTGGCAAGCCTCCAGTCATCYRGGACCTCCCCTGTTAACCAGGACTGCTGATAAATGATGGAGAGTGGCTTGGCAAGATCCTCCACCAGCTCCCTCAGTACTCTCGGGTGGATCCCATCCGGCCCCATTGACTTGTGAGTGTCCAGGTGGCACAGCAGGTCGTTAATAGCTTCCTCTTGGATGATGGGGGATGTATTCTGCTCTCTGTCCCTGTCTTCCAGCTCAGGGGGCTGAATACCCTGAGGATCACYGGTCTGACTATTAAAGACTGAGGCAAAGAAGGCACTAAGTACCTCAGCCTCCTCCTCATCCTCAGTGGCAATGTTCCCCCCCYGCATCCAATAAAGTATGGAGGTTCTCCTTGGCTCTCTTTTTGTCGTTAATATTTTTGTAAAAACATTTTWTGTTGTCTCTTACGACAGTGGCCAGATTGAGTTCTARCTGGGCTTTTGCCATTCTAATTTTCTCTCTGCATGACCTAACACGATCCTCATACTCTTCTTGAGTTGCCTGCCCCTTCTTCCAACAGTGGTAGACTCTCTGCTTTTTCCCTCAGTCCCAACAAAAGCTCTCTGTTCAGCCAGGCCGGTCGTCTTCCCCACCAGCTCTTTTTATGGCACACGGGGACAGCCCGCTCCTGTGCTTTTAAGACTTCCTCCTTGAAGAACGTCCAGCCTTCCTGGACCCCTTTGCCCTTCAGGACTGCCTCCCAAGGGACCCTCTCAACCAGTGCCCTGAACAGGCCAAAGTCTGCCCTCCGGAAGCCCATGGTAGTGGTTTTGCTGACCCCCTTCCTTACTTCACCAAGAATCAAGAAGTCTATCATTTCATGGTCACTAAGCACAAGACGGCCTCCGACCACCACATCTCCCACCAGTCCTTCTCTGTTGATAAACGGCAGGTCAAGTGAGCCACCTCTCCTGGTACGCTCACTCACCAGCTGTTTCACGAAGTTATCTTCCTACACACCAAGAACCCCTTAGACTGTTTCCTCTCTGCCGTGTTGTATTTCCAGCAGACATCCGGTAAGTTGAAGTCCCCCACGAGGACAAGGGCTAGTTATTGTGAGACTTCTGCCACCCACTTGTAGAATGCTTCATCTGCCTCTTCATCCTGGTTGGGTGGTCTGTAACAGACTCCCAGCAGGATATCTGCCTTGTTGGCCTTCCCCCTCATCCTTACCCATAAGCACTCGACTTGATCATCACAATTGTTGAGCTCTGTACAGTCAAAACACTCCCTAACATACAGAGCCACCCCACCGCCTCTCCTTCCTCGCCTATCCCTTCTGAAGAGCTTATAGCCATCGATTGCAGCACTCCAGTCATGAGRGTCATCCCACCATGTTTCTGTGATGGYGACTAAGTCATCGCTATCCTGCCGCACAATGGCTTCCAGCTCCTCCTGTTTGCTGCCCATGCTGCGTGCATTGGTGTAGATGCACTTGAGCCAGGCTATTGATCTCACCCCCGACATTGGCACGCCACCCCTAGGCTCATCTCTAGTGAGCCTGGTTTTGTCCCCTTCCCCCTTCGAACCTAGTTTAAAGCCCTCCCGATGAGCCCCGCCAACTCATGAGCGAGAATCCTTTTCCTCCTTTGAGTCAGCTGAACTCCATCTGTGACCAGCAGGCCCAGTGCCATGTAACCCTCCCCATGATCAAAAAAGCCAAAATTCCACCAGCCTCTGAGYCACATGTTAATCAGGTGTGTTTTCCTGTTCCTTTCAGTATTCTTCCCTGCCACCAAAGGGATTGAGGAGAACACCACCTGTGCTCCTGATCCTGCAACCAACCTGCCCAGTGCCCTGAAGTCCCTTTTGATCGCTTTGGGACTTCTCTCCGCAACCTCATCGCTGCCAACCTGCATAACCAACAGCGGGTAACAGTCAGAGGGCCGTACCAGACCAAGGAGTCTCCTAGTAACGTCTCTAAYGTGGGCCTCAGGGAGGCAGCAGACTTCCCTGTGGGACAGGTCCGGCTGGCAGATTGGGCCCTCTGTTCCCCTCAGAAGGGAATCGCCTATGACAATTATCCTCCTTTTTTTTCTTCACAGAGGCAGTGATAATGCGTGGGGCTGACTGACTTGCCCTAGGCACCCCCCTGGATGGGCCTTCATCTACATCCTCATTTGCCTGGCCCTCAAGTTCCAGAGCCCCATATCTGTTGTGTAAGGGCAACTGGGAAGGCAAGGGAGGCCGGGAGGGGGTTCGCCTGGCGCCCCAAGCAGAGACCCATTTCCATTCCCCCCCATCTCTTAGGTCCACTCCTTCTGCCTGCTGGCAAGAGGGAAGGGGATCCTCTGCTTCTTGCAGAGCCTCCACCTGCTGCCTTTGCCTCAGGGATGGCAGCGTGTGGCTCCACCAATATCTGTCCCTCTCACAATCCCTGATACTCCTTAACCTTTCCACTCCCACCTTCAACTCTGCCCCCAGGCTGAGCAGATCACCCACCTGGTCACACCGCGCACAGGTGCTGCCTCCGCTGCCCTCCAGCACCAGTGACAGGCCCAGGCACTCCCTGCAGCCGGAGACCCGCACAGCTGCATCTTTGTGTGGGAGCTGCGGCTGGGTCACCACACTCCTTCTGGCCATGGCTGAGTGGAAACCATCGCTAGGTCCTCTTCTGGGAAGGCGATGACCGCTGGTTAAGTTAGCCTCTAGAGCCGGGAGGGGGACTGCGCCCTGCCTGCACGCCCTGCCCACACGAACTGCCGTGCAAACTGCCATCTAGTTATTCTGAAAGCCAGGCAGGCTTTAGGCATAGCCCTGTAGTAGATATTGCAGTGTGGTTGGGATATCAGAGCAGAATTCAGTGACCATGATAAATGCAGCCCCCTTCAATCTAAACTGATTGACATACTAGAGTTTGGCCAGTTTTATTAATGTAACACTGAAGACAGACTTTCAGAATTATCATGAAACTTCTTTTCTGGAATGTGTCCTTCAGGCAGGATTTGTTACAGAATCTTAGAAAATGCAATTTGCTATGAAAGACTGGTTTAAGTTTAGTGGAAATTCTGTGTCTTGCTYTTGTTCAATATGTCATGAGTTTAGCTGTTTTCACCGCATTTCTAAAAGAAAAACCCACAAAAAAAGAGTATTTTTTAATATTTTATGTTAAAATGCCACAACTAAAACTCAAAAAAAATCCTTTTAAATTGAACATTTCAAGAATCAATTTGCTTCCAAACTGAGGTCAGAAGTTAATTTCAGAAGGCCATCTTTTTTTTTAAACTGAGTTGAGACCTAAAATGAGGGGTTTTCTAATGAAACTAGTTTTATTACTATTGCTAATATTTCACAATGTATATATGTACCTTCATTAAATTAAAAATAATCTTGCTTTATTAATTAAAAATGTTCTTCATTTTCAGAAGCCTGAAAACTAAACACAAAACACTCTGATGTAGAAATGAACGTGCAGTATATAAAATTCCATTACATCGTGAAAGGGRAGCAGGTGACAAGTACAATTCAATAGGATAAAAATTGAAAGAAGAGCTGTTCCTTAAAGGAACTCTTCACACAACTCAAAACAATAGAGGCTGGACATATGCAAATAATAAACCACATGAGTTCAAGAGATTTTAAGTCTAAAAGTATCCCAGGAGCTAGTATAAATATTAGGTTGGTGGCTGGATCACAGTTCAGCATGTGTTACAAATGCAGTTGATCCCATGAACTGCACAACTGAGTTTCTTTAATAATCTGAGGTGCAGTCCTATGTATTTTAGAAAGCTATATTATTATATCAGGAGGGAAGAACTGTTTCTGTTTTGTGAAAGTGCTATGGATATTGATTCCAGGATGCCTCACTGGAAGGACACTTATAAATTCAGGATGTCATTAGGCAGAGAAAGCCTTCTGTTTCTTTTTAGGAACTCCTCTGATTAATTTCTCTAAGTTCCCAAAAATGAGTGAGCAAAACCAGGCGTTTCTTACCTGACGTCTTACCCAGTTAATTTTTGTTTCAGATTACACAGGTCTGTATTACCGATATGAAGGTTTTTTTTTTTTTAAATTACTTATATACTTATATAGAAAGAATGCCTTACTGGAGATTTGAACAATATAAAAAGTGAATCCAACTAGTCATATAAATTTATGTTTTAAGCTGAATTTTTAAATGGAGAAAATATAAATTCAAATGCTCAATTCATCAAAATTATTCACTAAAAACTTTCAAATTCAGCCCACTAATAATAATGAAAGTAAATCAATACAGTCTTACTGATGCCCAGATACAGCTCTCAAACAGTAAATTATTGGGTCAAAATCTACTTTCACAGTGSAAAGTAATAATAATTCCATACTGAATTACAATTCCATAATCTCAGTGACACTCTTAGATATCAAATGTAATTAACTATTTAAGTTCACTCTGGAAGACTTGCATGCTTAATTTCCCATTTTATCAAGACTTGTGTATACAGCTTAAGCTACATGACTTTTACTAATGACTTTCATACATGCAGCTGTATCTTCAGAAGTACCATTCAAATTCACAATAATATAAAACATCTATATAGCAAAACTATATAGCATTTTGCTATTTGTTATAGCAAACTCCCCACTACCCATAATGGTTATTATCAGGCAACTCTTGCTCATTCAAGATGCCTCCAAAATGCACAAATAACTTTCTAGGTCCCAGCTGTGCTCAGAGGCTGACCTCATGAGCATTTTCCCTTCTTCTATACAGGCCTTCTCTTTGCTGGAGTAAGTGCAATTCTTTTGATCAGGTTTTCTAACATGATGTACTTCACTGTCAAGGTAAGGCAAACTGTAAGGTGACTTTGACTTGAGTTAGTAGGCCCACAGTAAACAACCATGCTCCAGAGTCTTATGATGACCTTGGGTGACTCATGGAAAAACTACAATACACTTCTGTGCTGGCAAAAAGATTTTGTATTCCGTTAGTTACTGCACACTAGGAAAAGAGTTAAAAAACAAACTGTAGCCATAGTGAGTACTCATCTGATCCCATCTGACTTATCTCCTTCTACCACTTGAACCCAGCCAAGCAACAGGAAATAAGTAAGCTGAGATGTGGAATGGAAAAGATCTTTTCTTTAGTACTGAAGAAAGCTACATTGACGTAGGTTTTTAACTTCAGCTGTTAATCATTTTAGGAAAAAAGTCAAAAAAACAAATTCACACAATAACGAAAAAGTATACCTGAACTAGTTCATTCTTTGAAGAAACAACCTAGGGTATAAACCAGAGCTTATGTSTATGTTTGTGACATACTCCATCCTTCAGAAAAAGCTGCAACAATGCCACACAGCTGCAGAAATAACTCCATTCCTCCTATGATCTTTTGGGTTTACAGGCAAATCCACTCAGCTCATCCCAAAACATATTTAAAAGCGATATCCCAAAATAACTTCCGATCTTTCTTCTCAGTTTAATCGTTTTCATAATGGTCTGTAAGCTTTTTAAACACCACACTGCTGCAGCAAGTGAGTTCCTTCCCTTCAAATTGGAATGAAATATGTAGGAATTGAGTTAGATGCATGTTATCTTAATCAAATTCTAATTCGCTAGATAATTACCCAATTAGGTATGTTCATGGATGCTGAAGTTTGCAGTGCATCCATCATAGAAGCTATATATGCATAGGATGTACTATTTCAACTATACTGTCATCATGGCATAAGAAAAAATTGCAGAGTAAATGACTGTGCCACACATTGCATATAATGTATACAGTTGATACAGACTTCAAATTGACTTCAATTAAGTGATTTTCACATGGCATAAGACAAACACCGAGCTCCTGCTAGATTCACATAATACCAGAAAGATAGTATACATGCGTAGGTGGAATCAAGCGCATCCGGGAATATTTAAGAATTCCACAGAACATAACTAAGCATTTCAGCCCACTACAAATTTTCCTTAATGACTTTCCAATACAAATGTGCAGTTCTGATGCTCTGTTTTTCCCAAACGATTTAGAATAAAATAACAAATTAGTAAKTATAATTAACTCAGCAAAATTCTTTGGTAGGATAATGAAATCCAGATATTAGTTAAGACACACGGAAAACTAAACAAGAAAACCCAAACTGATAACTACAAAAGCTTTTTATTCCATCTAATAAATTCTGTGATCTACCAGCCTAAACAATTAGTGGTCCATGAAGACCATGCATTTCAGCCATGCAGCATGCAACAAAGCAGCACGTAACACAATGCAAAAATGGGAAAGAAAACCAAGTGATGGCCATGCTAGTATTTGTCAAGGGTCTCCTTACCAAACAGTGAAATCCTATGCCTGACAAGAACTCCAAGTTTGCAGAACAGGCTGAAGACAAAAGAAAAATAAAAGAGAAGAGAAGGGAAAAGGAAAAAAATAAGGGGGGAGGGGGGGAAGAAAGAAAAAATAACAGCTGATATATGAGCAGGAAAAGCAACATGATGTCACGCAGAAAGAATCAATTATCTGAGCAGAATGTGGGACAGAGTACTAAAGAAAGAGTTCTTAAGTGCATATCCTTAACAAACATGGTTAAATAAGCACATATTATAATTAAAGAAACAAAAAAAAATTAAAAGCAAAGCTAATTAATATAAAAGCGTCCTATATGATAACCCACAAGGAAATAACCATCAAAGCTTTAAGAAGTAAAATGTGGTCAGTGTGCTATTCAGGATACCACTGACAATTTGAAAACAAAAGGTAAGGAAATCAGATTAATTGAAGTGTTTGATGGCAAATGTTTAACTAGTCCAATTTGGACCTTGTCATCTTGAACACAGTGAGAATTTCTTTTCAAATAGACTTTTTAAACACACTTAACATGAGAAATAGCCTTTTACATGGATAAAAACAAACAAAAATGGATATGATCAATGATTTCATTTCACATGTTTGAATTACTTCCTGTGCTGATGAGCAGTGCACCATTCAGAACAATGAAGAATGAAGTTTTGTGTTAATTCATAGAAGCAGGAGCACACTGCCCTACCCAAATTGACCTGGCCTCCAGACTTAGGAAGGGTTAGCTTAATCTTCATGATCCAGTTCAGTCTGAGAATTTCCTCCGAGAGGAACATCAATTTTAGTGTTATTTTTTATGCTGCAAAACCCCCCATCTGCTATAAATGACATGAACAATATCATGTCATTTTATTAAGCTATTTAATTATTAGGCACACAGGCTAGTTTATCAACCTCCAATTAAAAAGCAAAAGACACCATAAGCATTTCTGCACAGTTTATGGATGAGATCTGAACATGTTGTTCCATTGACAGACAAGAGCATGGTGCCAAATGGAAACATTTATGTCCAGAATCAGAACAGCCAGGTTGATGTGGTGTTGAATCCAGCTAATTAGCCAGTGCACAGTGATCCACTATAGCAACACCAACTGCTCTGTTTTAGAAATGAGTCTGGTTGATGCATGTTCAGAGATCTCTGTTCACTTTTTATTGCATGAGGCAGACATATTATATATTCTTTTATGAGGATCCTGGTTCACCCAGTCCAACAGGAAAAGTTGTACAGAAGCATGTTAGCATCATATAAATCTTGTGTCCATTCTAACGAAGACATTACATAGCTCACAATCTATCTTATTTTCTAACACACAAATGTTACTCAACTGACTATAGCATTCAGCAGATGCTATGTTTTCACAAAGTCAGACTGAACCTATTATATCCAGTGTAATTAGCTTAGGTTGAATAAATAAATAAATTAAAGCATCCAAATGGCCAATACTTAGATTGGTGTCCAGAACTAATTTTATACAACTGCAGTAGTGCAAGGACTTGTAAGATGGTCTAATGGATGAGAAATGCAAAAAGCCCAATCCAAAGAGGCTGGTTACAAATAAGATGGAATATAATGCCACCATATTTCAGGAAGAGGTCTGTCCTGTATTTGCCCACAAAATAGATCTGGAACTGCCCTTAGCTTGAAGAAAATCCTACGTATGAGTTCCACGCAAACAAATCTAAAGGGAAAACTGAATAGAAAATCCAAAATTCAGCTTTGGCAAACTCCCTACAATACTGTAGGGAGGAAAAAAAAACAACACAAAAAAATGTTGGGAATCTATTTAAATGGCTCAAAATAGTCCTTCAAGAAATGGGTCATATAATGTAGTTTCTATAATCTTTGTGTCTTGATAATTAAGAAATAAACTGCTCAATAGCACTGGTTATAGCTATCATTCATCCAAGGTTTCCTTGCATGTGTTTTCTTCTCTTTGGCTGACACTTCTGGATAGCAGGCAGCAGCTCTGATCCTTTTGCTGGGCTACATGTTCAGGAATCTCACACAGCTAGACAGCAGATGTGCAGAAGTCCTGAATCTCTGCAGCATGTATGCTGATATATCCATGTTTGACATATTCCAGAACTATGAGGTTTATTGGCATGACTTAACAACTGTGAAAATATTGTTATCCAGGACATTACAGACAGAAAAACAGCAGCTCATAGAGTGGAAAATTATCTAGATGCATGCATTTTGAGAGAGGTTTTTAATTCTTTGAAGAATGTCATTCAGCCAAGCTGCAAGATCAAATTAGTCCATGAGATGACACAGGGTCAAGACAGCCATTACTTACTTATGCTTAGTATTGTTGCTAGAAACTTCACTCAGTATTCACACAGTCTTGYACAATATCTTGCAAACCCTGCATGTCTGTATGACCATCAATTGGCTGTCAGTCTCAAAGAACAACAATTCAGTTTTGCATGGTTCAGTACCCAATAACAGCCAAGAAGGCAACCATGATACCTGTACATTACAGGTATGCAGTAGATCCTGTGTGAAGCTTGTAATCCACCTTACTAAATGGGAAATACGGGTTTCAATTCAATCAGAAGTGAAATTAAGTGAAAACCTATCTTAGAGAGATGGTCTAAAAATGGATAACTTCAGAGAAAGGATCAGGCAGATATTTCTGTCATATTACTACTGTTATTACTATTTAGAAAACCAAAGAGCGGAAAGAATACAACACTCTCATTTTTACTTTTTATGGTGGACAGTAAGAATGATACTTACTGAAACACAGTTATAAATAAGTTTGGCTTTTAAATCTACCACTAAATTTTGCAGAAATAATTATTTCAGTACATGCCTATTTCCAACAGTGAAAACTGATACACAATTGTATAGCCTGTGCCACAGACTGTGCAACTGATGTATTGTTGCACATAATGCTAAATTTAAGTTCCCTGCATGCTAAAATCATCACCACTACCTTTAAAACAGCATATAATCATAACTCTGTACTCCTCTCTTCATTTTATACAATGAATTTTCCTGACAGGAAAAGAAAGTGAAAAAAGTTTAATTTGCATGTTCATAAAAATATTTCTCTGCCTCTCACTTCTCACTTTCCCACAAACAACTGCTGATGTTTAAAGACAAACACACATATGCATACACATTAATATTATTTTAAGTTTTACCTTGTCACCATTTCTTTCTCTTTATTAGAGGCATGACCTCCACTGCTGAGAGGCCTACTTGCTGCAGATAAGAAATACAGGCGATGATTTTTAAAATACTGATCAATCAAAGGGAGCACAACCTGAAATTACATCAGAAAGAAGTGGTTATCTCAGAGCTTTCTTTACTATATTCTGTATTACTCTTTGTAAGTCACAACTAAAGACACGAGATTTCAAATGTGTTTTCTGTTGTAAAATCTCTATGTATTTTTTCTTTAATGTGTATTCCTCTTTGAATTTATTTAGTATTCAAGGCACTTAAAATGTCACCAGGAAAGGCAGCAGAAAAAATTTCACATTATCTCTGGGACTTGATCTGTGTGTTTTTTAGGAGGAGTACAAAGCAGAAAGTATAATTTCATTTTATCTCACAATTTAAGATTTTTCCAGTACCACATACCCAAACACAACTATTGCCATTCATGCCTTTTAATGTAGGTTGCAGAAAAATTCACCTACAACTGTCAGCGCACTAACAGCATTTAATTCTAGATGCTATCAAATAAAACTCCCAAAACATTCTCAGTCATTAAGGGCTTGTCCACAGAAGTTTTCCTATTTACTTCATGTGGTGACCATTACTCATTACCCACTGCACATGTCAGCCAGGAGGAGATCCAAAATAAACAGCCAGTAAGAAAATCTAAAATGGCTTCCTTTCTGGGGCATAGTTCAAAAGAAGGTGGAATGCTAGCTTCTGAGTCAATGAACTTGGCAAATAGTACCAAAAGGAAGTACTTTAAGGTATTGAGATTACAATTTACTGTAAGGATATCAGAACATGCTGCAAATAGCTGCCTTTGCTTATTTACTAATGAATTCAAAAGACACTTTGAATATGCAAATACCTTACAAGCTTTTACGTGCATAAGGTATAAGCAGATTTTCTTAATTTATAATGTGTAAAACCTTCTTGACACAAAAAGGAGAATTGGGCTGACAGGAATCTCATGACTTTCAGCAAGGGGAAGTGCAAAGTCCTGCAGCTGGGGAGGAATAACCCCAGCTACCTGTACACACTGAGGGCTTTGCAGAGAAGGACCCGGGGGGGTCTCAGTGGACAGCAAACTGACCATGAGCCAACAATGCACCCTCACTGCAAAGGCGGCCAACAGCATCCTGGCTTGCATTAGACAGAACATTGTCAGTAGGTCCAGGGAGGTGATTCCTCCTCTCTACTCAGCACTAGTGAGGCCACATCTGAAGTGCTGTGTCTGGTTCTGGGCTCCCCAGTACAAGAGAAACATGGTCATACTGAAGAGAGAGTCCAGTGAAGTGCCACAAAGATGATGAAGGAACTAGAGGATCTTTCAAATGAGGAGAGATTGAGGAACTAGGACTCTTTAGCCTGAAGAGAAGGCTCAGGGAGGATCTCATCAATGTGTACAAATATCTGAAGGGAGGGTGTAAAGAAGATGGAGCCAGGCTCTTTTAAGTTGTGCCCCATGACAGGACCAGAGACAATAGGCACAAACTGAAACACAGTAGGTTCCCTCTGACCATCAGGAAACACTTTTTTACTGTGAAGGTGACTGAGCACTGGCACAGGTTGCCCAGAGAGATTGCRGAGTTTCCACCCTTGGAGATGTTCAGAAGCTGTCTGGACATGGTCCTGGGCAACCTGCTCTAGGTGATGCTGCTTGAGCTTGAAGTTGGACTAGATGACCTCCAGAGGGCCCTTCCAACCTCAGCTGTTTTGTGATTCCGTGATGGAGACATCAGCATGGTTTTAAAACAAGGAAAGAAATAAGGAACGTGACATTGAGAGATACATAGCTGTGTTAATTCCAATAACTATTGCTCACATTTATCTGCCTGAAGATCGCAAAAGTGAGAAATCTTCAGAATTAGACTAAGCCAGTAAACAGAAAATGTAGGGAGGTTATGAATAATATCATATGGGTAGTTGCATATCATGGAGCAAGGAAATAATAAGAATATAGTCCTGTAATTTTTTCACATCTRTACTTCATCCTACAGTATATTCAAGCTATTTTTATTACTACTGTTTCTAATTAATAAAATAATAAATTTAACACCGAAAAGTGCAACTATAACAACAATAATCATGTTCACTAACAAATACTTCCTCACTTCAACTACTTACTACCTTGACAAAGAATAAGCAAAGATATACTGTACTTTGGCAAAAAACTTGATTTCTTGTTCATATGGGAAGTGCTCTCCTTTGCCTCTGCTGCCACCATCTGCAGAGAGAAGAAAATTAAGCTCCCTGTCATATATCCTAATTACGGTCTACTCTGCATTTTTCGTAGAAAGTGTACACTAGAAACAAATACTACTGGTCATCCTTAGATGTAGATTTAAGATACCACAAAGAGTATACACGCTAGTTAAACTGGCATTTTATGACTACATCATGAAAAGTTACAGCTAATAAAATGTGTAAGGAATAATTGTCCAAATCTTCATGTAAGTGTAGACATCTCATAGTCCAAAGAAATACAGATATTTTTGTGAGATGAAAATCTGGTCCTATGTTTGTATTTTTCTAGCTATTGGTGACAAGTCAGTGGTGAAGCCTGAACTCATGGAACACCTTTCTCCACCTGTTCCCATGAGAAACAAAATTACCAAATTTTTACTACTTATTTGTGGACTTTGACTAAAGAACAAAATTAATGGTTAGAACTACCCAACTGAAATTAAAATTGCTTCACTTACCCCATTACTATAAAAATCAAATACTCTTTACAGACATAAGCTGGTACAGCTCCCAGACTATTTGTCGTTTATTTATTACCTTCTTTTTACTAATCCATTGAGGACATGAATGGCATTTGTTCCACCAGTGTTTCTAGTGTTTCAGTATTTATTCATTATCATTATTGCAGTTATGCCAAATCGATATAATTAAGTAGAATGAAGCCATGATAATCAGGCATTAGCAGCAGAATTAACCCAATGAGTTACCCAGGCCAGACTTTTGCTACTGTAAGTAACCATGGCATATAATAATTCATAAATTTGATAATTTCCACTTTAAAACTAGAYAGACTTTTGGATGAGCATTGATTTATTCAATCTCCCTGCTATGCCTGCCATTAATACTGTCAATTACAGCATCTACGCCTAGACATGAGGCACAGTATATGTTATGTGGCATTGCAACTCCCATGGTCACACAGAAGCTGCATCTGGCCAGGTTTTTTGGCTTTCACTGCTCGTGTAAGAAGCTGACTTGTGTCACCAAACTTTCATTTTTTTATCTTTAACAAAAGCAGATCAGGTTAAATCCTTTCCTTCACAGCACTGTTGACGAAACACATTGGGTGTTTGTGAAAGAACATTCCCATTGTGGGAGTTTGTTAAAGAGGTTTCTCTACTGAAATCCCTCCTCCAGAGAAAATTTCAGAATGGTACAAATGACTGGTTTAATTTGCTCTGTGAAAAAGGGATTACATATAAATCTTAATGTGCACACGTGAGAGATTATCAATTTGCGCACAAATACAAGGAGGCAGCTAGTTTTCTTTTTCAAAGAATGAAAGTCATTATAAATTTTGGCTGAACACTTTTCACCTTATGAATGAATGTGGGAAACTGGAATGAATATGGAAAACTGGAATAAATATGGGAACTACGTATCTTTCCAAAATTCATCATCTTCATCAACTATAGGAAACTAGAGGGAAAACTCCTAATCCAAGAATGTGTAATTTTTTTGAAAATTTCTAGTTGTTTTTATAATATCAAACATCTTAGTTAATAATTCTTAGAAAATGCACGACGAGTACTATACCAAACTCCAGAATGTATTGATGGGCTTCATCCACGTATCTTATAAGCTGCTGAAGGAAACTGTAGGCAAAGCGTTTCTCAATGGAAGGTGTGTCTAATTCCAGGTCCTTAAGTCCTCTGTAAAAAGAAGCAAGTCAATTTTCACACATGCAGAAGGACTCAAAGCAGTCTTACCTCTCCATGTAGTCTGATGACATTTTTTCAGTAATGATTAACTGCTTATTAACATAAGAATTGTTCTGTGYTTGAAGTAAACAGTACTCTCATGCTTATTTAGGTTTTGAGCAATTTGTTAAGATACAACTCAGATTTCCCAAGTAGAAGGTTACAGAAATATGAGATTAGTCAATCAGATTAATCCAGTATCATTGTAATTTCTTTCCCTTACTTGTAAGGCATTACTGTCTTGTATTTCCCTCCAGGGATTGATACTTGGGTGAGGGAGTTTTAAAACTGCCAAAATACTTCGATTTAGACAATTAAACCAGAAGTAAATCTAGTCTCCCTCATCATGACTTTTCCCCAAAAGTCTGTTTATAATGGAAAACCTTCAAACAGCTATGGTAGCATTTGTGAAAAATCAGGGGAATACCAAAACAAAGTGATTGAATTGCAGTTTACCTCTTCCAGTATGTTCCATCATAGTTACTAGTCTGATATGAAAAGCATATCTTCTTTCAACAGGTATGAATCTGCAGAGAGTGCTTCCATGATGTGGGCTGATGTCTGCTAGCAACAAGTTGGCAATGACATAAGCCTTGATTCTGCAGGATCAGGACTTTAATGACGGCACATGAACAAGCCATGCTTAACCAGCAAGGGAGTCAGTCACCCCACTGTCAGAGGCACCAAGTACATTAGTACCCAGTTATTTTCCAAGTTTAAAAAGTATACCTACTGAATATAACTGCCTGTGTAGTGCACACTTCTGCTTTAAATTAGAACATTGATGATGGTAGGGTTGAGTTTCAGAAAAAGAGATTGTGGAACTAAAACAGCTTTGTCAGCTGATACTTGTCAGAGTACAACAGCATCTGCTTCATTAAGGTTATCTGATCAAGGACCTTCTCAATGCAAAAGGGGGCAATAAGAGGGAAGCCATAAACAAGCACACATAGAGACACAAACCTGGTAGACAAGGGATAAAGGAGACAATGCTGGAGATCAAAAATCTCCAGTTACTAATTAATGGGCCATTAAGAAACTTCAGACACAACTTTGCAGAGGGCCACCTGGATTTTGTAACTCCTAAAAGGAGGAGACATGAAGAACATGAGGATTTGGAATATTTGAGGCAGGTGAGTGGACCTACACAAACTAACGATGGAATGTGCAGGGGAGGAGGATCGAGGAAGTGCGAAGGGGAGAAAAGACAAAAAAGGGTATAAAAGGGGCCAGTCACATGTAAACTGTGGCCTGTCCATACCGTTGTCTGGCTGAGCCCTGCACCTCATCACTAGAGTCTGTCCTATCTTCCTATTAAATCCTTTAACTATCTCTCTGTGTAATCTCACTCACCATCCCGTGTGTATGTGTGTGCTGCAAGGAGCAAGTGCCAGCTACCGGCAAGACCAGCGTCGGTGGATACGAGGCCAGCAACTGGAGTCAGATTTGGGTGTATGTGCCCCCAAGCCTGCGGTGCCAGCAAGAGGAGTGAATGAGGGTCTCATCACCAGTAGTTGGAGAGGCCATAGCTTTTGGGAAYGTCTCTGTGGGTCCTACAGACTTTGAGCCCAGAGTCCCAGCTACTGCAGGGGACTGGCATGGATTTGGTGCTAGCAGCTGGAGTCAGACAGTGGCGGGGGTAAGGCACCCCTGGTCTGTGGTGTCTGCAACTGGAGTAAGTGGGAGTCCCAGTTGCCAGTCACTGGGGTGGGAATGCTGTGTGTGCCAAAAAACAGCTAATGTCGGGGGGTAATGTCAGTAAGGCGAGTGAGGGGCTCAGCGCCAGCAGCTGGAGTGGGACCGTGAGTGCCATGTGCTTGGCAGGGGGCAAGTGTTTGTATCCTCCCTAAACCCGGTCTGCATGAGGGTGCACTAGACTAAAATGGTCACTGTCAAATAAAAGACTGGAAAGAAATGTGTGCAAGGCATATGTGACAGAAAGTCAAGTGGTAAGCAGACAAAAAAAACCCATGAATCAGACGCTTATTTGTTTAGACAGCACAGTAGTCACAGGAGCAGCAGGTACACTGAGTTTAACTTGATAGAAAGACCTGCATTCAACTAGCACAGAAGGATGTAGATGTGGCAGGAACTATTTACTAGATGATGGGTGTGTCCAAGTTAAAGATTTTTTTTTTTTAGCCTTCCACTCCTCCAAAAACTAAAAGCCACTTTTCACTTGTGTTTAAGTTAGACAGAAATAAAAAGGGTTAGTCAAAAAGGAACATGTAACCTTGAATGCAGTTGAGGAGTCTTTTGTCATTTTGACAGGGGATAGAAAAGAAACCTTTGCTGACTGACATCCTTCTTTGTACATCCTACTCCATTGAAGGGAATTGAATTGAATTATTCCAACTACCCTGAAAAATTT
The DNA here is from genome assembly GCA_030449065.1 of Oceanodroma leucorhoa. Taxonomy (NCBI): domain Eukaryota; kingdom Metazoa; phylum Chordata; class Aves; order Procellariiformes; genus Oceanodroma; species Oceanodroma leucorhoa. The sequence continues at coordinate 13,697,612 of JASVER010000016.1, read as the reverse complement.
TACCTAGAATTATTAGATTAGCTGTGGGACTCTATAAATGGGCTGAATTTCATATGTGATATAAAAGAAAGCAAGTAGGCGGATTTTAAGTAGATGTGCTAGGCCAGTTAATTCACAATGATTACTTAAATCCATCTCTGTGACTGTTTCATTCACTTATTAATGTTCAAGTCATACAAATCTCAGATATGCTTTCAGCCTTTCCTAGTGACTCACATTTCCTAAGCCATGCTGATGAGGCAGACAAGCCTCCAATTTAATTAAAATTTTATTCATGCTGCATTTAGTAGGTAAACATGTCATATTAAAACCAAAAGGAATTATGCATGTTATTCTGCAGAGAACAGCATGTATACGTATTGAATTATGAATGTGCTGTTTATTACTACATTTATTCACTATTATTACATTCACACTGTGGATTGTTTAAAAAAACTTTTTAAAAACATCATTTTTTACTTTTAAAATACTTTAATAATACTACAGTTAACTCAGTTGAAAGAAATGAGTAGTAGATTCTAGAAATAAAACCATCTTATCAAAGCAATTTTCTAGAAATTCATATAGAGAGGTGCATGTACCTGACCTGTAATGAAGACTTAATAATTCTATCACTTGTAGAAAATTAACAAGTTTACTGACAGTTGGATGTATGGAGACACACCAGAAAGAAAAAGCATGCTGCCATGTTGAGAGGAGAGGCAGAAGACACACAGAGATTCTGGAGAACTCTGCTTGTGCCTTCCAAAAACCCTGCTACTAACTCCGTAACCCATTTCTTCCTTACAATGTTCTATGTGAAGGAGCTCATCCTTACTCCCAGGTACTGAAACCTAAAAATTACCATAGATTTTTCTTTTAATTAAAAAACAAAAAAAAAAAAGGCTACTGAAGAGTATTAGAAACCTTCTGTGACACTAATACTGAACAGAGAATTACCTGGAGACAACATATCCATTAATCTGTAGAAATTTCAGAATATCCTGTGCTTTTTCTCTGTCCTTGGCTTTTTCTTTGGCTGTGAGTGTGTCATAAGGGACAAGAAGAGGATGGTTGCCTCCTCCTACTATGGAACATCAAGAGAATTAAAAAGCAGTTAAAGAGTTATCTGTTGACATGGTAAGTCCCGGTATGTAAAACCACTGTCATAATAATACATAGCACATTACAGTCAAATTTAGTCTGAAATAACAACAATGCACTTTTCTGTTTCTTTACAGAAACCTAAAAAATATTCAGATACAAACTTCAGACGTGGCTGCAAACATAGTTGTAACATAATCAATTGCTGCAAGTACCAGGTAAATATGTCGAACTTACTGCAAAAACTCTTAAAGAAGAAGAAAGTCTTTAACTGTTATGAACATGTATTATAATTACAACTTCATCTAATGAAACTGAAAATATTTCAATAAATAACGTATCATTTCATAAGAAAACCAAGATATAAACAAATATAAAAACATATAGAGAGTCCTGCTTTTAAACATTCTGATGACAGCAAAAAGGGTTCATGGAGTTCAGCAAGACATACGCGTATCTAAAAGTATATGAAAGTGATATAGTTCTACTTTACAGTAATAAACTAAAGACAGAAAATTAGAGTAGACTATTCAAATGTGGTTCAGACAACTGTCCAATCTGATCAAAATAATACTGCCAAAACAGAGAGGTAAACAGAATAAACTGTATTTGTATTGCTTACAAATAGCTGATGTATTGATACCTCTCTGAATGTAGATAGTTAATTTGGCAGGAAAATAAAGTTGCTATTATTAATATAAATATCTGCATAAAAAGCAACATTCTTAGGGTTTCACCTTCTATAATCACCATCATATAGCAGAACACAAAAAATTCCTATGTTAATCACTACGAAATCCCAGGAAATTGTAAGGGTAATGATCAGACTTATCTCAGAAAAAAATACTCCTGCCCATGGGAAGTAGTAATATACAGTAAGGCAAGCAAGCCCCATGGCAAGCACAAGAGCCTGCCACTTAATAGCTAAACAGCAATAACAGCAATAAATTCGATCTAGCACATTCCAATCAAACCTGTCGTTATCTCAAACCCTTCGTCCCTGTTCGGGCGCCAAAAAGGACTGTCGTGGTTTAAGCCCAGCCGGCAACTAAGCACCACACAGCCGCTCGCTCACTCTCCCCCAGGTGGGACGGGGAAGAGAATCGGAAGGGTAAAAGTGAGAAAACTCGTGGGTTGAGATAAAGACAGTTTAATTGGGAAAGCAAAAGCCGCGCACGCAAGCAAAGCAAAACAAGGAATTCATTCACTGCTTCCCATGGGCAGGCAGGTGTTCAGCCATCTCCAGGAAAGCAGGGCTCCATCACGCGTAACGGTTACTTGGGAAGACAAGTGCCATCACCCCGAACGTCCCCCACTTCCTTCTTCTTCCCCCAGCCTTATATGCTGAGCATGACATCACATGGTATGGAATACCCCATTGGCCAGCTGGCCTAGCTGTCCTGGCTATGCTCCCTCCCAGCTTCTTGTGCACCTCACAGAGCATGTGAGCTGAAAAGTCCTTGAGAAAGTAGACTACCTAGCGACAACTAAAAACGTCTGCGTGTTATCAACATTCTTCTTACACTAAATCCAAAACATAGCACTATACCAACTACTARAAAGAAAATTAATTCCACCCAGCCAAAATCAGGACAGTATCTAGTAATAATATTTTAAAAAAAGAACAAATTCCCTCTAGAAAATATTGGAAACATATCCTTAGGTGATTTTGTAAGCCACATATTCTAAAATTTTCCATTAGTCCTGCCTGAATCCGTTTAAGCACATGCAAAATGGTAACCTGTGGGCAAGTGGGCAAGTCTGATGGGTTTTATTTTTTTTGTTTGGTTTGGGTTTTTTTAGGAAGTACAGCCTTTAACATTGGGATGATTGGGTTTTACTCTATTATCACAAATGTGATCTAATTCCACCTTATTACAGCTGAAGACCTGCAAAAATGCATATAGTAATCCATAGTAATCTATGGAAGTCATTAAGGCTATAATAGATCATTCAATTACAATTAATACACGCAAAGTGTTCAGTGAAAGGGAATGCCACTTGCAATTTTCAGGTGGCTAACATACTTGTGTATGTGAAAAGCCTTCAATGAAAAATAAGAGCGTTCTGTATCTGAAGTCTGCATTACTGTTCTGTTCTTTACACATGTATAAAAAAAATATTTCAAGACTAGCATAYGTATATACTGGAGGAAAAACCCCACACTCTTGAGGGCCAGGTTTTGCTCAGCTGACAAATACACCTACTTTTCACACGGAGAAACTCTCCATCAGAAGCCTCTCCTTCATTCACTATAGCTGCCTCTAGCTTTCTCAGTACTATGCTCCTTTGCACAACACTACAAATACTATACAGTGTTCTCATTGAAGTGCTGCTCAGAGGCAAAAATCTGCTTTCAAAACTGCCAAATACAGTAGATCTATTTAAACATCTAGTCTTCCTGTAGCCTATGATTTCCTGGACTTAGCTTATCCTGTGGCTACTTATCCTGAAGAAAATTTTTAAAAAGGCTATAAAAATTAAAATAAAAGCTGTATTAAGGGGAAATATAACTAAAGGCATGGAAATTATAGTGATTTATTCAAGGCACTTCTAGGTGGAACTTTACTTTTTCATAAAACCTTAACTACTGTACCTTTGCTAGAAGCTTAAAACTAATAAAAAAGCAAGCATACAATTAAAAAAAAAAAAAAGGCCGAGTTTAGTGCATACAGTTAGACTTGACATCTTCGGATAAGACAAAACCCTAGCTTCAGTCATTTGCAAATGAGAACTTGCTATTTTTCCAAATATTGTTTCCTTCATGTGCAAATATAATGTTATCTGCAGAAAAAAAATTTAGCTTTAACACAAATAAAGAAATTATTTTAACACAGAGGAAAAACAGTAAGTTACACAATACATGACAAAATTTGTCATTTAGGTAAGCAGAGATCATGGAGCACATGCAATTTTTATATGGAATCAAGAGTCTGCTCTATGTTTATCCACTTGTCAATTCAATACATGATATATGCAGTTCTTAGTAAACACCCTTTTAGATCTACCTGCAATCAAAGAAGTAATTCAAATGAAATCAGAGCCCACTGGGCAATAGTCTGAAAGATTAATGCTAGAGGGAAAATGTAGCTTAAACTTATTTACAAGCTTTGACTTCTCTTCCTTTGATATATTTGAATTGGTAAATTACTTCAACAGGAACTGTTATACTCAGTACTATAAAAACTTCCAGGCATTAAAAATCACAAAATATTTAATGAAGAATAGATACTTTGTTGTTTCTTCTTTGTCAATTTAAATCTGCTGTTCCTTTTTTTTTTCCTAATCTGTTTTCTCAAATACATGACCTAAGCTAATCATAGAGAACTTAAAATACTGTAAATACCTAAAGTTAATATTACCTTTTGCTTCAAGCTCCATTTTCTTTTTCTTTGCCCATATGTTATGGTAGTTTTCAGCCATCATCTCAGCCATAGCCTTAGGAAAATGGAGAGCTTAGTGACATGGGTTGCAATGGTTAATCCCCAAGAAGGACAATTTTCTGGTTGATATTAAATAACAAGTTTTGTTCTCTGGGAGGTTCAATACAATTACACTGTAATGGTTCACTGAAAACAAGAGTTTTTGTTGAAAAATTAGGATATGGAATTTGGGTAGGATGGGTATATGTATAGGAATTAGCAACCTGGTGCTGAAGAGAAAACTGTTAATATGAAAAAGGAGGAACCACAAAGAGGAGTATAGTCTGGAAAGAGCGCTGGGGTGTTAGTCAGGGACTTGATTCTCAAAACAATGCCAGCAAGAGCCCCCTGAAGGCCCTGGTAAGGGAAACAAAGAACAGCAAGCCAGAGGACTGAATCAAGATTGTTCCTGCTGGCTGCAGCAGATTGACTATAAACCCATGGATATAGCCTGGTCAAGGTGGATACTCATTTGTGTGAGCACACTGTTAAAAGCACCAACCATCTTACCAGGGACTCCACAGATACAGCCACAGTTTTTTATTCAGCATGAAATTCTCCTCCAGTGTGCACAATAGATAAGTAAACTCTTCCTATAAAGCAAACTCTTTCAGACCCCAAACTAAGCAAAACACAGACAAGCTCTCCAGTCTCTAACTAGTAGGAACTATTATTTCAACATGAAACAACTTTTTAAACCCATCTCTCCTGTCCTCCTGATTGTATATCCTCTAGTTGTACCCAGTCGTGGAATTTTCTGTAGATTTCACTTTTCACTTCTTTCATGGACCTACAGAAACATTCTTCTCATCTTCAATAAGGGTTTTGAGTAACCAGTATTTCTGAATATCAACTTTTTTATTTGGGAGAATACTCATGAATTCAGATAACAACTTGAAATTTTTCAGCCATATCTTGTTTGTCTATAGGACAATTTGTTTCATAAACTTTTCTCCAGTGGATATATTATTACATATATCTCTCCTGTATGGTAGATGCCTTCTATCATGCACACCCTGGTCCTGGTGCTTTGATAATCCAGATTAAGACCTTGGAAGAATGTAAAGTAGTCTGGGTTTTCTTTCCTTGGAAAGCAGGGTGCTATGAAGATGGTCTCAGAGCAAGACCTAGCTACTTAGGGAGCCAGGATGTGACCAGGTGACCACTTAAGACCAAAATGAGAAGTATTTCCCAGACTTACAGTTTTAGACATGGTCATGATCCCTGCTAGCACAGTATATGCACAGGATGATGTAAACATTAAACAGCACCAATTCTTATGTACTAGTTAAGACAAACAAACAAACAACTTTGTTCAAAACAATTGACTTGCCCCAGCGATTTAAAACAAGGTTGAAGAATCTAACCCTGAACTACAACTTTAAAGATATTAAACATTAAAAAAAGTTCAAGATTACATACAGTTCATTTTTAAAACTCAGATCTCATTAATACCTAACATGTTTGGATATTTCCTGAATGACAGTATCAGGACAATTAATACCTGAAATTGCACTTTAATCAAATTCGCTTAGCTTTTAAATAACAGATTTTGAAGCTGGTTTCAAAGAAGACCTTTCTTCATAATTAAGGACAAATTAATCATAAAGCCAACCAGCGCTGCTTTATGCTGAGGGATACAAAGGAAATAAAATTAATGACAAATGTTAGAGGCTATAGCATAAAAGAGTAAACAAGGGAGTAATAGAAGTTCTAATGCCATTTCTTCTGTGTTTTGTGACAGGATGGTTACTTTTCTCTGGGTTTGGTTTACTGCACCATAATACTATGATGATGTTCACATCAAGGTTTGTTTCATGAGCATTAAACAAATTCTGCACCATCTTTTGACTACGCTGAGTCTATACAAATGTTAAATGATATAATTATAACAAAGCTATTCTATCAGTTTGACATAAGAGTGTAACGACAGAGGTAGTGTTATTCAATTATCAATCTTATTAACTCTTTGGAATGATCAGCAATCTACTGAATGTTTTAGCTCAAGTACGATAGTTAATTCGCAGCAAATTCTTATTATTGTAAAGCTAGTCAGCAATCTACAATGTTTAGAAATACAAAACTGGGAACTACAAGATAGGAATCAAGGAGGGGAAATCCAGTGTGGGAATTTGATCAGAGACACAGTATAGTATATACTGTACAGTTAACCAATTACTTTACTACTGCTGCTTGTTTCACTGCACTATGACAGAGCTCAGTATGGGCAAACTTAACCCTGTGTTTCAGGAGTTTTTTGTAGCCAGCTTTGAACACCGTGTTGCCATCACTAGGCTGGTACAAACACTCATGCTAACTAATTTAAAACTATCATCTAGTGTATGTCTACATAATATTGTAACCATACTCACAGTAAATTAGCAGACTGTAAAAACTAGTGCCATACTCCATCAAACACCATGAAAAAAACCCTAACTTTCTAAAGAGAGAAACATAATTTATTTATCAACTAAAAAATATTGTTCCAAATAACAGCAATCTACTGATAGACCTGTCAAAATCCTACCTCAACTTCTTCATTCTCTATTCTCATAATATTTGTTGTAACAATGGTTTCTCATTCTTATTTCTTCAGTTTAGAAAAAAGAGCAATGGCAAAATGCTTTGGGAAGATGGTGGAGAAATGAATGATAGATAGAAAAAAGCTGATGCCGCAAGCTCTTCTAAACAGGATTCTCTTCAAAACGACAGATGTTCGCAAAGAGAGCTGGGAGACTTAATCCAGGACTAAAATGAACTTAGAAGCTTTTCAACACGAACCATGTCTTTGAAAGCAACAGAGGATCAAAGAGCAATGATGAAAAAGACCAAAAAAAAAACACCCACACACCAAAGTCAAAGCATATCAAAGAAAGTAACATAAGGTACCAAACTTGTTTAAAATAAACTAGCAGAAAAGAAAAGAATAAATTGTAAAAGAAGGGTAGGCATATTAAGTGTTTCTGACTTACATGTAAGTCTCTGGAGAGGGTGACATTGCTCATGTCAATTGCTCGAGGAGTGTAACCATGGGCTGTATCTACAGAGATCTGAATGACAAATGTGCAAAACAGTGGAGTTATACAAGCATTTGATATGAAGAAGTTAACTTTAACGAGATAGTGAAAGTAATGAAAGAACTTAAGGAAAAAGTCACTTGTATATCTCTAGACAGCAAAAGGATCCTATGTAGCCCAACTGAAAATACATCAAGGGTGGTAAACTTAAGTGAGATTTAGGCAAAGGTCTACATATTTTGTTCCCAAAGACAGACAGCCATCAGACACAAAGCTCCCTCATTCAAATGCAAATTTCACTTTGAAAACGAGTTCACTTTGAACTCGTTTAAGACTTAAACTCATTGTGGATAATGCCGTACTAAAGTTATGATTAAATCTCAGCATTTTCTAGAGATTTTTCTTCTCAGTAGGCGAAATCTCAAGACAATCTAGTTTAAGGTGAATTCAGGCAAAAATCAAACTCGGCATTTGGCTTTTCCACCCTATTTCTACATGTAGGAACAGAATCTACTAAATACATATCTTTTTTCTTCTGTCCCTCCTCCCCACTCAGAAAATATCACCATTTTGTCATTCTTTCTTTCTACTGCCTAAATTTATCACAGGTTTGCTTGTTACATTGATACAAAATGTTCAAAGAAGGATAAACAATGACGGAGATTCCCTGGATGGCAAGCCGCTGATGCAAGAAATGTGGCTAGAAAAAGGGCATTGCTGGTCTTTCCTCTATGGATTCTGCTGTAGCAGATACATGCCCCCCACAGGTACATCCTCCTTTAGAAAGAACAATGTTCAGAATTTTGTTCCTATGTCTGATATTATTTTCATATGCATGTATATGAGCATGCACAAGGCCTAGAAGTTCAAAGGCCTCCTTTCAAAAGGCAAGTATTTTTAACAGAGAATAACACAAAGGATGTACAAGCAGCACACAGTAAATAAATACTGGTAAAGTATTGTTTTCTAAAGCAAACAACACAAACATTGTTACATTAACATGAAGATACTGATTAAATATACTTAAAATTTCTCAGCGGAACACAGGAAAATGCTATTTCGTGTGTGTGTGTGATGACAGCACAACACATTTTAAACACAGGATGAGTATTAATACGATAGTGTACCCTGAAACACAGAAATATTTTAGGCTTCAGAAACTCTTCTAGAAAAGTTATGTAATTTCATTATAGTAAGGGAAGACTGTAACTTAGCTACAAAAGCTGTTTTCATACATTGATATAATTTGAATCTCAACTGTAAAGCTATTCATTCTAATGAGCTCCTTACGCTTAAAGTATGTACGAATATCTCTGTCAGTACAGTCTTTGGGACTGGTATTACCCAAAAGTCGGGAAATTTGGAAGTCAAGAATTTTGGAAAGCAATTTTAGTGTGTAAACTATAATGTGTAGTTTAGCCCAAGTGCTAAATCAAATCACTTGATATTCACTTTCTAGTGTCTATAGAGAGTGGAGGGGCAGGTTCAACTGCTCATTTTTCACAGGCATATCACCACTCACACATGCAGAGCTGAGTGGAGAAAAGAGGGAAATATTTTTCCCCTCCATTTTATTTCCCCCGTTGGTTTGGCTCCATGTGTGTCTGTGAGATAGAGAGAGAAAGAGATTTTCTCCCCTCCCCAGTTTAATTCAAAGTATATAAAGCTCTAAGAGAATATAGTGCCAGTATTTCTCCATTTTATTCTTACAGCATTTTGATTTAAGAAGGCTATTCTAAAGGAAAAAAAAACTATCATCTTTAACATCTTCAGAATTTTGGCTGTCTATAGATGTAAATATTATGCTGCATTAACATTGATGTTTGTACTAATTTTCCTTAAAAAAAGAAATAAAAATAATTTATATATGTACCTTTATTTATTTCTTTGCATGCTTAAAGGCATCCATAGCCACCAAATTCCAAAAAACAGCAGACTGAAATCATATTAATACTCACTATTAATGTGTAATCACCTACTGCTGTAAATAATTCCCCTAAATAATGTAGGTAACTTTAAATCAAGTAAATAAATACATTCCTATTTCAGTTTTGTTCCGGTTTTTCGAAAATGTTTATTAACATACTACTTTGGAACAGGGAAAGTAAGTTCCAGCTTCAGTCAATAGAAATCCAAACCAATCTTCAGAGTTGTACAATTGCTTGTGAAAAATGCTTTCACATATTTTTATGCTATCGCTTTATTTCATTATTTGTAAAATCAAAGATTGGAGAGCAGATTTTGCATGCCTGTTTCTAAAATAAGTTTTTAATAAAATGGCTCACTTGACTGGTTTGAGATATGCGACGCGTCCGATTATACAGTGCCATGGAATCTCCCTCCCGTGTTCTTTCAATTCGCCATCCCCATGCCAGCATAGTTTTTAGTGATTCTTTGATTGGCCATCGATAAATTTCTTTCTCCTAGAAGAATGCACATGTAATAATTGCCTTGTTTATTATGTAGCTGYACAGAGCAAAAAGTAACTATTGGGCTTTTGCCTGTTATACTGAGATGCAAACAAATGTACTGAAATCAGCCCTTATGGCCCAGGGATACTGCAAAGAAGCAAATAAATCATATAAGGTATTAAAAAGTTTATTTATCATTTCAGAGGCGGGCAGAAGAATTCTGGCCCTGCAGGAAGCTGATGATCACAGGGATAACTGTGTTAATGGCATGCTCAGATATGAGCAGTAATTATCAGCAGTAATGCAGTGTTTTGTCTGCTACATGAAACAAAAATACATAATCATAGAATCATAAAAAAAGTCTATGTTGGAATGGACCTCTGGACATCATCTGGCTCAACCTTCTGTTGAGGTCAGATAAGCTAATCTAATGGAGCTACCAACGGTTATCAAGATTAGGTTAATTACAGCTTGCCATGTCATGCCTTGAATATTTGCAGTGCAGGTGATTTCACCACTTCTCTGGACAACCTATTCCAATCTTTAAGTTGTCAAGATAAGAAGGATTTCCAGAAAACATTTCTGCTGAAGCATCTTACACCCATTGCCTCTTGTCCTGCCACTGTGCATCCCCATGAAGAGAATATATCCATCTTCTCAATAACCAGCATTTAGGTACTGGGAAAGGGAGATTATACCCCCGTCAGTTTTCTCTTCTTTAAGCTGAACAAACCCAGTTCCTTGAGCCTTGCTTCATTTATCAAGTTCTCTAGCCTTCTAATCATCTTTGTGGCCCTCTGCTGGAGACCAGACAAAGCCTAAACCTAAGTCTTCACTAAGCAAGTAGGCACTCCTGTATGACCTTACTGTAAAAATATACTGGCAATATGACACTTCAGTTTCACCATAAGTTATGCCATGTAACTTCAGCCACAAGAGAAAATAGGCTGAGTGGCCTATTTATTGTACAATAAAACCCTTCTATCCCTTTCTGAGATTTTGAGGAAGGCAACAATCACACATTAGCTGACGTAGTCTAAATAAATTTTTAAAAAGCGATGTAAACACAAAGTGGTATTTTCACAGTGAATGAAGCAATCTTTCAATCACCCTGGGTTAAGAATGAACAAATTCCTTACCTTTTCAGATAGCAACTTATATTGTTTCATTAATGGTTGCACTTTTGCAGATTCAGAATACGTTTCACCATACGTCCATCCATTGGCAAACTGAAAACAGTAATAATAAGAGAGGAAAAAATGGGGAAAAGCAAAAAATTATTAAAAATCCTATTTTTATTGGTACAAAGAACTGACAATGCTTCTGCAGAGTTGTTCTCTTAAAATTTCTTTTCTACTATTTTCTCAACATTTTCTCACCAACATTTATATTATCTACACATAATGAAAAGAATTACATAACATGCAATCTTCTTGAAAATCAATGATTACACAAAGCTAACATTTCAGTACATTTTTCTTTTAAATATTTATATAAAGCAGAATACTGTGGTACAGTTGAGAAACTATTTTTAATACTGGACACGCAAACTTCACAAAGGAATAAAAACCCTGAAGTGGTTTTTTGGTTAAAAAATTGAAATTTCAAGTCAATAAAACTCTTAAACAATTASCAAGCATATTTCCTCAAAAGTCAACAATAAAAATAATGAAATGATGAAACACTACTTTGAAATACTCATGTGCACTTACAGAACTTTCCCCCCAAATGCATTTCAAGAAAATACAGGTTTATATCTTACCTACGTACCAGCTTGTAGCATTATGAAAAATAATAACATTCAGAGTAAAATATTTTAAAGATGAAATGGATTCAAAGATTCTGATTTTGCTTTAACGTGAATATAGATTTTTACCTTTTCCATTGACCATTTGTCATGAGAGTGCTCTGCATATTTGTTAATGAAATATTCTAGTTTTTCAGGGATTGTAATGCTGGAAGTGAAGAAAAAAGAAGCCATTATATCACACATGCTAACATGTGAATGCTTTTGTTTTGAAGAAAACTTTCAAATGCCCTACTAATAATTAGTAGTGCATGTATCCATTCAAATCATCTTACTGTGCTATGCTTCCTCACACACAGTTTGCTCCAAGCCCCAGCTAAATCAAGGAAAAAATCTGAGTTATTTAATGGGCACTGAATAAGAACCACGGCTGTTGTAGGAATTTTACTTCTTTGACACACATGTGCACGGAAAAATCAATAATGATACTGAGCACTTATGCTTTTTGTCACGTATTCTTATTACTAACATTCATTTGCTTAACATTAAAGACATAACTATGACCTATAGTTTCAGAAATATGGTGGTAACTTATTGCACACGTCCATCATAAACTAAGTGTGCTAACAGTTCTTTTTGAAACATATCATCTATTTTATATATTCCTATAAATTTTATTATATGCTTGAAGTACTGTAACTTATGACAACTCAAAAGTTATATGCTCAAGGCTTTATTTTCCAAAACCCCAATGAATATTATAAATATATAAAATACTTACTAAAAATAGAAAAAATACACAAGTAAATACACTAGCCCTTCAACAGGTGTACAAGACAGTGCAGAAGTTAAGGTTTCTTAAGCAGCAAAGGAAAAGCAGCTATCCTTAACTGTCAAGCAAGCAAACTGTCAAATAGAATCCTCTTCCAAAAATAATTTATCAAATATCAGTATTTTTCTGCAGCTGCATTCCTACAAATGAAAGGGAATAATTGCTTCTTGATCACTTATGAAATAGTAAAATCTTCCCTCCTAAGACAAAGAATTTTTGCAGCAAAAGTATTACAGTGCCATCTACTGCAAAGTAGAAGAGTCTGGGTTTTAATTTTCAGTCATAGGGTGGGAAAAAGCAGAAATGTAAAACAAGATTATGTCAGAGGAGCAAGAGCCTAACCACACAACTAAGGTCAGAAAACATTCATCCAGCATGGTGATCAGTTTTTTTTATTGTTTGGAAGCGTGTATTTCGAGGGGAACTCTACTAATGGTATAATACTTTGAATAATTTCAGAAAAGCAATAAATTGACAAGTACAATAAGGTCATATTATCTATAGCTTCATATAAATAGGTCTAGGACTAGTAAGCAATGCGATGCAGGATTTGCACGTTAAAAGAATATAGGATAGGTTAGAAGTGACACTGATAAAAGTAGTGCTTTCTTTGTCTTGAATCATCACAGAACTGTTGAGTCCTATGGCAATGAGGTGACTGATGATTTAGGTAATGCTAAGCAACATTTTCTGAGTTTTTCAAATATATTCTGGCTATCTATAATTCTCCTCTGAAATGACACCAGATAAAGTCATCTTCAATTAGTTAAATGATAGTGTAATATCCTTACTAAATTTTGTTAAGTCTTCATATATCTTAAATACATCTTAGACAAATGAATTTTAATAGTCACTGATGTGATTTCTATATTCCAGTCCAGATTATGGCTTTTACTACCATATTTCAATGTACATACATGTACAAGCATGCTGTAACAAAGGTATCAATCCACTGATGGCATTCTGTGTTCTGAATGTTAATACAGACAGAAAGCTCACAAAGGCAATTGAAGCAAATGTCTTACAAGTGGCATTTTTCAAGATATAGTGCATAACCACACTACTGTAAGACTATTTTATACAAAGGAGAATGGGGCGCTGGCTGTAGTCAAAAATCAGGACACAAAAATACTATTCAGATATATGTTTTGTCTGACTAATGTGCTTAAAAGAGCATGGTTAGAGTCTGACTGCCCAGAGCCAGTGAAGATCTTTCTGCCCAATTCCCTGTTATTCATAGTAAAAGAGATTATATGAATGCATGATCATAATTTTCTGTCGGTACACTGTCATTCACACACACTGGAACTAGTGTCTTGGCACATGTTAATAATGACAGGGATGATGTAGACTAGTCTACTTTTTCTGCTTCTAAAAACATGCTGGTTTGTTTGCAGCAGACATACAAAGGTAACTGGACAGTTCTATCTTCAGGCTGAAAATGCATTAAAAATGTTCTAGGATGACCAAGAAATTAGTTATGTAACTGGGTATTTATTGCTTTATATGATTTAAAATAAATACATAAATAAAAAATAAAAATATAAAGTTAAGGTCACCATTTTATCTAGAAGATAAGCATTCAGAAGAGAATAAAAGATGTAAGTTCACATCATACCCAAGAACAGACTGCATCCCTCTTTTACACATTCATGATAAAAAAAACTAGTTACAACAAAATAATTCCTTACTTTGATGTATCAACAGGTTGAGGATTAAAGTTCCCATCTGAATCCATTGAAGACTGTTTTTCCATCATATTGACATAATTTGATTCCATATAGTCTGGAGGTAAGGCCCCTGCAACTGCACTCAAACAAGGCAAAGCCAATTTGAACAGTTCTTGTTCATACTTCTGTGGAACACACAGGGGATAGAAAGTGAGTAGTGAATGGAAGCTATCAATATCACTGCTGAAACCGATATAGCTAGATGTGAAACCAAGCAGCCACAGAATGGCTTTCTTACTGAGTGTGAAATCGAATTTTTGTTCTGAAAATAAAGGAAACTAACTGTCCAAAGCATATTATACATAATAGATAAGCTAGGATCAAGTCTTGCTCTTGCTGAAGTAAATGAGAAAAGTATTGACTTCACTAGGAGCAACACTAGGCATTTTTCAGATGTCTGGAAAGAGAACATAGCAGAGGAATATGCATAGCATTTCTAAATACCTAGATTTGAAATGAAACTCATGAAATTTGAAGCAGGTTGGTTAAAATACTCACAGAATTAATAATAAATAGATACCAAGGTATATTATTAAGCTTTTGTCCAACACAGAATTGATTCAAGGGTGATGAAACTACAACTACTAAGCAAAGGACTTTGCTTTTGGTTTAAGGAAGGATAGTGTGTGAGGTAGAAAAGTGCAGCTTTCAGTCACCTGCAGATGCTTGAATTTGCTTTTAGGGCTCTGAAGTGTAGTTGATCTGTACAGATATACCTCAAGATTACTTCATTAGCAATATGATTTTTTTTAATGAGCAGACAAAATGGTATATCTTTGTTAAAGCAGACGCTATAAGAGGAAGATTTAAATTTATTAAAGCCTATATTTTTTCCTTTGAAGTAGATAATAGACTGTTGATAAAAGCTGGGTAAAAATGACAGATTAAAGAAAAAAGGTTACATGTTAAGGCTTTTACAGTAGTAGATGCATATTAAAATGAATTACCTTTTGAGACAAAGCATCAAAAATACCCCAGAACAACTTTCTGGATAAATGAAGCTCTTCTTCTGAGGCAGCACCAAAGTTACCCCATCCACCTGGCAAACAATAATACTTCCAGCATCTTTCATAATGATTTGTCAGCAACTAAAACAGAACATATTTTGAAAGCAAATAAAATATAACAGTTGATGTTCTTCCATTCTGGCACTTGACCATTACACAGACACTGCCAGAAAAATTTCTAACTTTTATCAAGAAGCCATGTTATGTATCTATTCTTTAAATCATTGGTGGATATACACACAGAATGAGCAGTGCTTTCTTTTAACATTAGTGGCATATGCAAAAAGTATGTGAGAGAGGATAATTTTCCACAACACCACAAGAACTCTGACAGCTCAGCTGAAGACAAGAATTCACTTCCATCTTTGCGCCACTATTCCAAACACAGCTGCTTGGTGGGTAAGATAGTAGAACCATGATTTCAGCTAGTTCCCAATTATTATTTAATGTCTGAGAGCTATTCAGCAATAACTCCCAGTGTGACTCATCTCATCCGTGAGTTGTAAAACCTACTATCAGTGTACCCTCCTGCCCTCTACTACAGTTGGCAGAGGAGCTTTACCCTATCTCCCTCTCTTTCATTAAATACGTATTTCAGGGATACTTTCTTCGTAAGCGTCTACAAGATTCCAGATTATCAGGGACTCAATTGGTGCAAGGACCTGCTACTGGGTATTTGCCAAACTAAAACATCCCAAATTTTGCGCTTTATGTCCTTTATGTCCCCACGTCACAGACAAGAAGAGGAAAAATTAATTGTACATCTGTCAGTAAAGGCAATCCCAAACAAAAAATTTCTGCAAATAGCAAAGTATGAAAACCTAGTCCTACTCAGGGGCAGATTTCCCTAAGGCACAGAACAATTTTTCTAAAAAATATAGCTGGAATTTTAATTCAGAGTTTATTTTAACAGTTCCTCAGAGAAAAAGAGAATTGTTTCAACATCACTTTGCACAGCATGTTGGCAAAATATTACAAGTCACAGTCAGTAAAGAGCTGACAGGATTCCCTTTTCTCCAGTCAGAACAAATGCAAAGATTAAAAAATGCAGATATTCATCACGTAAATGTGCAGAAATAAAGACAGGCATTAAAAAAAAAAAAGTCCTGATGCATAGAAGTGAGGATTTTGATAACCAAAAATATAAGCTCAAGTTCTGTTATACTTTTCATGGATCACAAAAAAAAAACAATCCGTATAATGCATTTTTATATCTTCAGATTTAAATAATCTATTGTTATCTATTTACTATTTAAATTGTCAGATGATTGAAGAAAAAAGGGAGAGAAGAATTTACATGCATATATAATGTAAAAAGACAGAGTTTTATCATTCATGTAGATACACAGGGGTCTCAGAAATATGGACTCTAAGAGTCTAAGATGTATTTGAAAAATTTTTTTTTTCAAAATAAATTGTATTACACAATGGTCAGACTTCAGTTTTGCTTTTGGACAACATGTGAGTGCTAATATAGATGTATATATTTTTATATCTAGCCAAGAGTAAAGGAAGGTTTACTCTTAGAGAAGTCCCTGATGAAGCACTGAATATGATTTAAGAGGAAATAAAAACAAGGCAGCCCTATTCCAGAAAGTTCACACCAAATTACACAGGAAAAGCATCACAGATTTGAATTCACATACTGCCTAGACTGAGGTAATTTTTAATTGTAGAAACCAGCAAAGGTATTCACAGTAGATAGCACTCTACTCTGATTTAGCCTTCATGATTTCTTCCTCACTTCCCATTCAAAATTACATTTTCAGATGCATGATTAACTTGTAGCTGACTCTTTAGACTACTATAACCTGTTTGCTAGCACAAGCCCATAAGGAATATGCATGGTACTTTCAAATCAGAAACACATTAGTAGATATAAGCAGAAGTCCCTCGTTAAATCACTGAAAATCTGTTTACTGTTGGTGAAACCTTTGAAAAGTTCTAGTTCTATCTTCAGATAAAGAGTTCACTTTCCTCAGAAACTCCTATTACTTGTTTAGGTGTTGATGGACCATTTGCCCATGCTAACACCATGGTTCTCTTCATATCTATATTCTCCCAAAGCCTGATTTCCCAAAAGGATCTAATTATTACTTCCTTCCTGTTCATTTCAGCAGTATGGAAAAGTGACTGCAGTCATGACCCTCAAGACCAAAAACCTGCTGTCCTAGATGAACAGATCTCAAGGAGCTGGGGTTTTTCCTTCCCCCAAAAAAACATAGCCATGCAGGGAGCGCCAAGTTACTATTTGGTTTTTGCAGCACATACAATGTCATAATGCATTAGAAAGGTCCCCTTCGGGGCAGTATACTAAATTATCAACTGCTTTTCTCACACATAGGCACTAAAGAATGTCTGCTCCGGCGTCTTTAGTTTGATTGAGCACTTCTTGGGTGACACAACCAAATTATGAAGTCCTTGGCAGGGAAAGGACCATGCAGCAGGTCCTGGCTTTGAGACTAATGATTTAAATTCCTCATCTGAGGTCAGAGACCATAATCTGGATAGTAGAAGCCTGCGTAATTCTGAGGAATATTTTGGCAAAGAAATCAGATGTAAAATGCAATTAATCCTGATATATGGCTTTTAAAGCACAAAGAAATATTAAATAAGAAAAGATTAAATATCTCATTCAAAGTTGTGGTGGGGAAGCATTAAAAAGGACTGCCAAAAAACAGCGGTAGGTAAGCTGGGAAATTATGTGTTTCTTAGAACTGCCAATGAAATCTGAGGAATCTTTAAGGAATGTGTCATCTCAGAAAGGAAAAAACACAGTTTTCTTGTGCATTAGGAATCAGAATCAAAAGATATGGAGAAACCTCTGGGGGCTGAAAACAAAATGGAAGATTATTAAAAAACACGTATTGCTTAGATTTCTAAGCACAAACCACAGAAAAGGAGTCCGTTTTCCAAGAGCTAGGAAAACCAACACAGAGGGCCCAAGTAAGGGTACATACAGACTATCAATTGCTATCTTCCTTTGTGCACCGGATTCTGTCTCCTGCCCCCAAGGGTTTTTCTATTCTGTTTTCACATGGGCTTAAAAAAAAAAAAGGAGATAATTAAAGGAGAAGCAAACATTAGACACGGACTTTGTAACTCCATATGGATGGATGTAAATTAGACTGAATTCCTGCCAAAGCAGCAATTTATCTTTAAGAACTATGGTCTTCGATTATTGCAGAGTGGAGATAAGGTAACAAAGAAGATAGAGAATATTCTCCATGCAGGTATTTTCTGTTGCATTTTGTTACAAGGAATGCTGTTGAATATTAAAATATACTTTTACCTTGAGAGGCATCTTTGCATGTTCATTTAATAGAGGAACATCAAATACTAATCTTCTCAGCAAATGCTGCATCATGGAAGGTCGCAACTGCCTAAAAGCAGACAAACCATTTCAAAAGGGTGTACCAGCATAGTTTCATGTAAATAATTAATAAATACATTAAAGCAGCCTGTCAGTTCTATGCCATTAAAATTCTTCAAATTCATAAAGTAATAGGATTTTGCTTGTGGCACTAAAAAAATGTGTCCAAAAGAAAGCAAACAAGTGCATAACAAAGAAAACCTGAATAAGCTGCAAATCAAATGCTTTAAAGAAGCAGAGAAAATATCTGATCTATAGACAGAGAAAATGAGGAAAACAATACTGAATTTTGATATTGTGTATTATGACCACCATGCCCATGAGAAAAGGTTATAATGTTAATATCTTGTAATATATCTCAATGGCTCTTAAAAATATCCTAGAAACTAATAAAGACATAAGAGCACTAACTCTTCAGAGGTACTAAACAAGACATGCATCACTGGGTACCAACTGGAAGGACAGAAGAAATAGGTATAGCATGTATTTTAGAATGGCATGGACATTAAACCTTTCCAGATAAATAGCAAACACTGGTCCATTTTATCAATTCTCATCAAGATAATATATGTAAAATGGTCAATGTGATATATTTTATAAAGAAATGCTATACAGTACTTTTTTACAGTACTATAATATAAAAGTCTGTAATTTCTGAACACATTTCCACATTATGCAAAAAAATTTATGGTGAAATATTCGAAAAAACTCTGGTGATTTGAAAGCCTAAATGTTGCTAACTTTAATTAGAAATTGAATTCATAAGTGCCTAGTCAACTTCTGATAATTGAGCCTGTAAGCTTATAAAAAAGTTGGATAATAATCAACTGGTTTTGAGACTGCAGATACCCAGACAAAATTTGTCCCATAGGTGTCAATAATGAGGTATGACAATACTAGTCATTGATTAGGATTTCAAATGTAACACAACATAAATAAACATCTCCATAGAACTGTATAATCTATTGATCATCAACCATACTGCCAATTTGTACAGCTAAAAGTGTTTAAATGGCACTTCAGCATATGCACAAGTCCACATTTCCAGAGCTTTGTCTTTTTGCATTATGTCCTCTTAGTTAATCGCCAAGGTTTTAATTTAAGAAACTGGGTAATAGCAAAATAACTGAGGATTGCATATGGGTGATTAATAAAGTTGCAAATTGAATACAGCATATTTAAAAATATCACAATCATCAGCCAGAAAAAAATCTTAATTATGCTACTGGTGGCATAGTTCTGCATTCCTGTATTATAAATATCATAGGTTACTCTATCAATTAGCATTCCTGTACAGACAAGAGTATTTTCTTACCCACAGATAGACAACAAACACTCTTCAATAGAATCTCGCTGAGCTTTGGTAAGAGAGCATCCCTTTGAGAGTCTGTACACAGTATGTAATAAGGAATCGATGAGGGAAGCATGGTGCTCTGTGCCAGCAAAAAGAGGGGCACATCTGGTCAACAGAGGCAAGACTGCTGTGCAAAGGTATCGATTCAGAGCCAAAGCCATATCCGTAGCACTTAAAGCAGCCTATAAATTAAATAGGACAGAAATTAGATTTTTTTCAACAATGTTACAAATGAAAAGAACCTGGTTTTTGTTTTTCTTTTGTAGTAGTTATAAAGAGGGAAATTTCCAAAACACACAAATGAGGATTTAACACCTACTGGAAGCTGGATGCCTAGCTTCTTTTCCTGCTTTTAAAGTCTCAGAGATGGCTTTTGTTTTGTTTTGTTTTTAATGAACAAAAACAGAAACATTAAAGATAAATAGCCATTCAAAAGTAAAACAATTTTCAAGACTATATTAAAGAATGTCATAGTTGCTTAACAGAACACTTCAAAATCAGGTAATACCAGTTACGTCTGCATTTACAAAACTCAGTATGTTTCTGTGTTAAGATCAAGTCCAAGTTCCAAGTGAGGAAAAAATCCTCACCTGCTCTTTTTTAAACAACAACATAATTATTTTCAGAAAAATATTGACATAAAAGGTCAAATAGGGAAATCAAAGTCCATGTCTCAGCCCTCATATAAGCTCTCTACATCAGATCTTTCTGAACCAAGCCAGCTAAGAAAAATTAGATGGAAATAATACTCACAGAAAAAAAGGCAGCAATTTTGAGGAGGAACTAAAACAAAAATTTAGTGATTCCCTAAATAACAATGTAGGTGTCCCTAACAAATGCATGGAGATGAACACTTTCTGTATTCCTCTGGAAAGAGGCTCTCAGTTACATGCTTCACTGGCAGCTTATCTGATTTTGATTCCATAGCACAAGCTCAGAAAGTCTCCTGGGGAAAGGCATTGCATCTTTTATGGATATGGATATCAATGGGGGCTCTTATAAAGTGAGCTTCATTCTGGAGAATGCTTCTTCACTGTTCTTCAAGTATTCTCAAAGCTCAGCAGCAACAGGCAGCTCACCCAGCATTTGAGAAATGCAGAAGACAACATGAAGAAACAAAAAATGTTTTTTTGAGTGCTGAAAAATTCTGCAGTGTTCAGTAAGAAAACAGAACTGAAATAACAACAGACTTAAACCCTTACCGTATCTAAAGAAGCAGCAGCACGAAGATCTGGCAGAAAGCCAACTTCAAGAAGGTGTAGAAGAAAATCCTGGTCCTCAATTCCATAGACCCTGTCAAGGAACAAAACCATGGCTGCCTTGTGATCTGGGCAAAACCCCGCAGACATGTCAGGTTCCACCACAGTACCATCTAAAAGGAAGAAATAAGACTTCAATGACAAGGATCATCCTTCACCAGCAGACTAGGCATCATGTCACTACTTGTCAGAGGTTTTGAGTCTCTGTTAATATCCAAGCATCTTCCCCATGGTTTTGTTACACAAAGGCAACATATTTGTAGCGAACTGAAAAAAAATGCATAAGGCAAATTCTACCCGGATAGACCTCAAAGTCCATGCACGCTTTTCAGTTCACGCTTTGTGTATTAAGGGATTCTTATCAGTTGATATTCTAATATGATAAGTACCCAAAACATACTAATTCGTCTACAGAACTACCTAGTTCTTAGAAGAAGCAGACAAAGTAAAAAATACAACAATCTACATCAAACACCCCAGAATGCAGCACTGGTGAGCATATCTGTAATGTATGACAATGAATTAATATTGTGCTAAAAAGTCCCCTGTATCTGAAAACTTCTGAAATATCTGAAAGGAATTCATTGAAATATTTTTAAATTTTGACACTGTCATTTTCAAACCCAAATAAACAACTCTGTATCTATGAACTGTACTCTATACTACTGAGATATCACCTATAGATCTATCACTATTTCGAATATAAATAAATAATGGTGTAATAGAATGACTGATCTTTTTATCTCTTCTACTGTAACCTATTGGGCGTTCTTGTGCTGTAAGTCCCTAGACAATCCATGTTGCAGTTATAATGTTCTCTCTCCAGATACCCAAAAAAGCAGATGTAATTCCTTTTCCTTTTATATTGATGCTCACATAGAATTGATTGCAATAGTGGGAGCTACGTGAGCACAAAACACAAAGAAATGTATTTGCATGTGTATGTCACACCTATAACTTCACCATAGTTGCTGAAGAACAACTCTGGTGTCTTAGTAAGATCTGCTAGAAATAATTGATAGGGTTAGAACAGCAAAAGCTAAGGATTATGTTATCAAGAAAAGAGATTGTAATTTTTTAAAATATTTTATAAAAATAGAAAGTATGCATTTTTAATTTTTTTAAAAATTTGTAATAGATTTTCATGATTCAATTTAAATGAATGGGATTTACATCAGTGATTTAAGTGTACACAGAATTATTGCCTATAGCATGCAGAAAAATTTTTGAAACGTTTGAAATACACGATTTCTCTTCCAATTTACACAATAAATAGTTTAATTTCTATAACATTTTTAAATACTGAGAGAAGTATGAGTATCAATACGTCCTTAAATTACAAAACATAAGAATGGGATGGGAGAAAAAAAGTAGAATAATCATTGTACCTTTAGCTATGGTTGGCATGTGGAAAGGAATGCTAATTACTCCCACCAAATCTTCCAGTGGAATCAAAGACCGTAGAATTGATCTGATTCTAATGGCTTCCCCTTTACCAGCATGGATTAGCTAAGGAAAAGACAAATAAAAAATTAACAAGGTCTTCTTTTTATCTTCTATATGTGTTCATGTTCTGGAAACTTCCTGAACCATAGATACACAAGAATGACTGCTCTCAAAATTGCATTATAATTAAAAATGTAAATTTCATGCAATCTGTATTTACTTGCTCTATTTTGGATGCAAATGTGCAAAGTCTAGAAATCTAGATGTTTGGTTATTAAATAAGACTAAGCCCATTTTCAGAATGGAATGTTAGGTAAAATAGGTGAATAAAGCATTAAAATGTAGCCCATGGAGGGAGGAGAGGGGGGAAGCAAAAGCAGATTTTCAGATGAAAAAAGCCAGTTTTTCTGTCCTGGCCAAATAAGAACACTTTCAGGTATCCCAGTTGTTTTAGTTTTGTTTTAAAAAAGGCAGCGAGACAGGGGGAAAATAAGACTTTTTTTTTTTTATTCAAACAAAACAGATATTCATACACTGACTTTATTATATGGATATCTCAGTACTTTCTCAAGTTATCAATCTCTGCACAAATCTGATACTGATCTATACTGATCTATATGAATTAGGGGCCATTTCAGGGTGCAGTGAGAAACTATGCATAACTAAGTAGAATTTCTGAAGAACAGGAAGGTATTCTGAATCGTAAACAACAAATATTTTCAAATAGTTTCAAGCTCTTAGGAAATAAGTGGTAAGGGCTTTTATAGTTTTTATAGTGTGACTGTTTAATTCTTTGTATCTAATGCCTGAAATAGTGACATCTTACCTTTGAGAAAGTTTGTCAGTGTGAATAAAGATTATGAAATATCAATGTGTATGTCCAGGGACAATGCTTATTCCTACATTTTAAAAGAAGGCCCTATAATATTTACTTTTTTATACACAATTTTAAAAGTATGTTTAAATAGGTATATGAAGAGAGTAAAATCATGGTTTAAAAAAAAATAAATCACTCTACACCATCACAGTAAATAGGGAAAGTTGAGGAGTTTGATTGTCACAATGGACAATCAAACAATATTCGTGACAGAATGTTGTTGAAGACCAACCACAGGGAACAGTAATAAGAAAAGCAATGGAATAATTCCTTTAAAAAGAACAGCTTCCTAATAGTTTACAGAAATTCCTTGCAAATTAGCAGATGAACACATTAGGTACATTAAGATACTATATAGTCATACCACTGCTTTAATACCTGGTAACGTGTTACTGTGAAAAAGCCAAACAGCAAACCATCAAACAATCAGTAAAACAACCATGCCTTTACTTTCCAATGCATGAAGACATAAAACTTACATGCATTTCAGGGGCACAACGTCCTAAGAGATCAATCAAAGCAGCATAAAAGGTCATGATTGCATTTCCCATGTGAATAGTGTCATCTTCTTGTTCCTCCATTTCACTGTAATTAGTTAAATGTTAAAACAATTAAAAGATGAAAAAAATACAAGAAAGTTTTTACATCAGCAATAAATAAAGAAAATCTGCTCATAGGTGTAACAGCTTACACATAGTGGCTTCCTGTTAACTAGTGGACTTCTAGCAGACTGACACAGAATGGAATTTGCCCCTAAAACATTGGAGTGACATCTGCATTGTTACCATTTATCTGTCTCATTTTGCAAAGAACAAACAGAATTCTAAGGAGGATTTAATATTTAGAGAGAGTTATTTAAATGAACAGTGCAGAGGAAGCACTATTTGGCAGAAGATAAATCTCTACCCTCCATAGAATCCAAGGAAGAATCCAGCTGATAATACACATGTTAAAACAAACAAGTCATTTCACCACTAAGATTATAAAACAAGTAAACAAAAATGATGGCAATATAAGCAATTCCACTGCACCTACAGGGTTTTACTAGATCCATTACTTGGGGAAGGTCCATCTCTTGTTGGATCTTCTGATATTTGTATTGCTTCCTCCATGGCAGCAAGCAACCCATTGCCTCCTTCTCCTCTTAGAGCTGGACCAAAACATTCAGGTCGACGGATAAGCAGTCTGACTACAACATTAGCATTCTCTTCCACACTCTCTCCTATCACACAGAACAAATATCAAGATTTAAGATTGTATCAAAAAGACCTATGAAATATAATTAGAAAAAGGTACAGAAAAGTGCAGAATGTATGCATCAGTAGATACTTTTAACTACAAAACAGTTTAAATATCATGACAAAGTTACATAAACACACAAACATAATCTTCTACTATTGTAATAAAAGCTATGAAATAAAACATGTGATTTAATTCAAATTTAAATAAAGCCAAAAAAGTAACTATGTAATAAAGAATGTTTAAAGCACCACTGAAGCTACTGATTTGTAGTAAAGACACAGTCAAGTGAAAGAGTTAATGAGGGAACCAATATAGCTGCTAAACACTAAAATTTGACTGTCTAAATCTTCACCAAAAGATGGGGGTTTGCCTCTATGTCTAGCATGAGTKTTATCATAAAAAGATTTAGGACTCTGTTCTACTTGTGAGATGTGGGCATTTCAAAGACTAAAGATGGATCTAAAAAATCGGCATAGGCTCGTAAGACCCTATATGACTTGTGAAACGGGCATCTAATTTACTGTGTGTCTTGCATAATTCTACTCTTTCTGTAAATTGTCCTTTAAATTTATGGTAACTTATCAAATTGGCTTGTATTACTACTTTAAATGGTAAACTTATCTGAACATTAGAGGAAGTTACAAAATTTATAGGCTTCTACTTTACCATTACAGAAAACAGCAAAACGAAGAAAATCCAAATATCGCTCTCCTTCAACTGGATTCCATCCAATGTCTGGGTAGCCTTTAGAAATCAACAAAGGACAACTCTGCAATCCACATCCAGCCAAGTAGCGAACCACCTAAGAGCAAGGTAGGACGAAAAAGATATTAACTGTGAAAAAGAAGAGAAGCGCAGTTTCAAAGGGAAACATCCTCATACGTTGTCTCAGATATGGTGTCCACGTTCTACTATCCCCAACAAAATCATATCATACTTCGGATAAATCAGAAGAGCAGCCTCTTTCTTAGTTCACTTTCCCAGTCTTTTCCTACTTCTGCCATGAACTGCCAGACCTTACTTATCTCAATTCCATTTTTCCTCTCTCTAAATCACTGCTTTACTATCTATATCTCATTTCTCTTGCAACCCTGAGCATTACAAATTAGTCAGTTTTGAATATTCCCCAGCTACACACTATCCATATGTGAAAACACATCTTCTAATATAACTCACAGGTCTACTCTTTCATTTTAACTTTCCCTTTTCACTTGCCTTTTTTCTTCCTTTCTTTTTAAACACACAGCAGTAACACTCCCTGTAATTCAGACCTATAGTCTCAGTAGTAGTTTTCAGTTGGCCCTCTCCTTTCTGAATTGTAAGAATTGTAAGCATAGCCTTTAACCAGTTCAGACAGCTTCTGTTTGCTGACCATTTATGAGAATGATAAGTCTGAAAATCTCCATTTAAACACACACGGTGCACCTTCTTATTCCAAGAAAGGACACTTACATTACTCCTGACAGATACTTTCCTACGAAGGTTATGGCATCTCCAGAATTGGAGGTCTTCAAGAACAAATTGGAAGAAGTATTCCACTGTCTTACTTTCCATTAGAAAGTGGTTTTTAACGTCTATCTTGAATCTGTCTTTCCATTATTTAAGCTGCTTTAAATCCACTACTGACATAGTAACCATTATTCTATTCCTTCTTGCAGCAGCAATTTACACATTCCACACAACTGTCACATGCTCTCTTGAGTTTTTTATTCTTTAGTCTAATTAATCCCAATTCTTTCAATCTTTTCTGAAGCAGGTTTAAATGTTAGGAAAAAACAAAACACAGATAGATACAGAYAGATATCTCTATGAAAATCTGTTACATATTGTAACAAGTTGTCACAAGGCTTCTAGTAACCCCTATTGCATTATGCCACCACTGCATGTCACCATCAAGACAGAACAACAAAGAAAGATTTTAAAAATGAAGTTTTGTTGGGTATGGATTCCACTACTCCCAAAGTAAGAGCTGCCCTTGAGGCAACCTCTTTTGGTTACACCTGTGTAAGTAATAACCATAAACTCAGTTCAACTATCCAGACCACCAGCAGAAAGAACAAACAATCAGATCCTGACAGTCTTCCTCTGAAAGGTACCTAAGACTCCCATATAACTCTTATAATCTTGGATTTTGATTACTCCCCTCTCTACAGGGGAAAAAAATGATTGATAAAGAAGCTACCAACCTTCTCCAGGTCAGGCTCCCTTAAAGCTAGTGCAAGTTCATTGTTATCCATCACAGAGGCTGCTGCAACATCTAAAGGAGTTGATCCTCGCATAGAAGGAGAGGCTGTTAAAATAACATTTAGTTTCAACACCAACTTAATAAAAACCAACAAATTCATAGGAAATACATTAACAATTTTTTTTAATAAAATACAGTTTGTCATTAGTTAGCACATGATTATAAGCATATAATTTATGCCACTCAGTTTACAATGAAATCATGCACTCATATGAAATTTGACATCGATATGAAATCAAAATACAATGTAGATGTTCAAGCTAGAAACAACTTACACATTCCTCTTCTCATCACATACTCTGTTTTAAGATCTTATTCTTTCTTATTTTCCTAACTGACACAACTTCGTTTTGAGGAAAAGGTAACAGGGTTTTTATATCTAAAACACTGACATTTTCAAAATGTATTGAAATAGAAAATATCTTTAAGCTTTAAAATATAAGATTATATGTTATCTATTTCTTTAAAAAATGGTAGTCATTATAGCATTAGAAAAAGCTAAGGTTTTCATATTAACACTCCAAATGCATTTGATTTGGGCACTTTCTCTCCAAAAAGATTTTTAGTTTATGCTTCTGTCCTGTACCTATACATTAATAAATTTGTGATAATTTTAAAAAATTACAATGATGACTCTAAATAATTATATATTCTCATTTACAAGTACTAAATTAAATAAGGATAAATGTATCTCCTTTATAACACTTCAGCCTAAAAAGAAAGTTTTTTAGAAACTTTAGAAAATTTTAAGAAGATTTCAGGGTTCATTTCTGGGCATGCATACCCGAGCTCTGTACTTCTCCCACTGCCATAGGCATATACTGAACAGTCCACAGAAGAAAGTGCAGGGGAGCAAGCTTGAGCAGTGAGAAGTAAGCCCTAATGAAATGCTGCCAACAGTTATTTATGATTGTCTTCATCAAAATCAAAATTTTATTCTGTTCCTTAAAATGTGCAATTAAACACTGACTCTCTCTTAATATCCAGGCACATACAAAAAAGCGTATACTAAATTACCTTAATTTAATGCTATTGTCAGGAGTTTGTCTGGAATTAGCAATATAGTTAATGAAGTTTTTACACTGGGTAAAGAAGAAACTTCAACACAAACAGAGGGCACAAACAGAGGCATGCAGAAAAACAGTGGTTTAATTTTTTTTTAAATATATATATATATATATATATATACACACACATACATATATATATATATATAAATCAACAGAAAGTTGTAAGATTTTGGTTTTGGTTTAGAATCTCAAAAGCCACACACTTATTACTTACCAAGGCCAACACTGCTGTTTTCCAATAAATAGCTAAGATGATCAAACATAGCTTTTTGATTCTGCCTGCTGATGCGGCAAAAATAACATAGAAAACGACAGCAGTTTGCCACCATCTTTGGGAAAGTGATTTCCTAAGAAGCAAATAAAGACAGACTGAAGCTTAAACTCTAAGATAGGCATAAAACTTGCAAAAAATAATTTATGTAGCAGCCTTTTAAAACACTAATATTTATGCATTGTAGTCATTGCACCTCAGTGAAGTTAACTGTTTAGTTTTCACCCTGGAATCAACAGGGCTTTCTCAGCAAGTAAATAACTCCTTAAGCCCCAAAGATCAAGGTATAAGCTTGAAAAACAAAAGCTGGGATCACCCATAAATTCTAGATTCAAACATGAAAGAATGTGAATGCTCAGATTCAGAGAGTCATAATGCATCAATTTTTAATTAGTTTCTAAAAAGATCTCCCCTTTAAAATCAAGTAAGCATATAAAGTGCTATTTGTAGTTTCTTCTTCAAAGCATCTGAAATTACAATGCCGATTAGATCTTCCTCCAGAATGGAAGGATACATTCTTCTAAAAACTTAGTCAACTATTGTGCTAATGGAAATTAGTAAGATGTTTCAGCACCTCCAGTGACTGCTCAGCACCTTACAGGATAAAGCTTTGAACAGCTATATTCTAAAATCTCTGTCTTCTAACAGTGAATTACTTTACCTTGGATTCTCCTCCACCAAGCACATTTACCATCACTTCCATGACAGTTTCATGCATGCCTAAAGCTCTCATGAGATTTGGATGTTGGTAAAATACTTTATTATTCATGATGTCTCTACAGGAAAACAAAATAAAATATTGGATTAAAATGTTATGAACCAATAGTTATCTATTGTGTTATTCGCAAAGCTGATTTACTGTGCAATTCTTCACCACCCAAGGTGAAAAATTATCTCAGGGATTTTTTCAGGTTGCGTCTCAATCTATCCTGATAGTCCATTTTTCTATGCACATTGTGGAAGAACCTGACCCATATTATAATTATTACCCTAATCACCACTTGATTACACCGGAATAGGATGCTCTTCTATTTTCATTAGAAATTCCACTCCAGATCTAAAATTATTTTCTGACAAGAGCATGATCAAAACTGCTATATTAGCTTAAATTTTAAATTCAAGTAATCAATATTTTTGACAAAGCATTCTTTTCAGGATATTTCAACCTTGAGACATTTGACATCTGCCATCAAAACCAAGAAAAAACAATTGTAAGGAAAGAGAATATATATCCAGCTGTCCCCTAAGCATCAGAAGCAGAAGCTGCATAAATATTAACCTCAGTTCATGAGTTACTGCTCAAAAGAACTCTTCTCTCCTACATATTTCAGCAGAACAGATTTACATACTTTAAAATTAGTCCTGAATATTATAATGTCAACATTTTATGCAGACATGTTATGTCCAATAAAAATGTCTGGTTTAAAAAGTAATTAAATTTCTAAAACCTGTAGTTGGTCCTGAAATCACACACA
The DNA here is from genome assembly GCA_030449065.1 of Oceanodroma leucorhoa. Lineage (NCBI taxonomy): Eukaryota > Metazoa > Chordata > Aves > Procellariiformes > Oceanodroma > Oceanodroma leucorhoa. Next base: position 13,667,751 of record JASVER010000016.1, on the reverse strand, counting down.
ACCCATAAATAAATGTGAAAACAATCAGGTCATGGGAGAAAAGGACTAGCAAGTCACTCTACAATATACTGTTAACAACTGTTAAAATTTCATTGTACATTTTATAGCAGTCCTTTTTTTTCTGACCTAAAACTCCTGCAATCAGGCATGGAAAATTTCAGCCTTATAAAAGATGAGACTTGAAGAGGGCTGTTCCATCACTCTAAAAACTACAAATCCGCAAGTATCAGTCATGCAACAAAATGCATGCAGTATGTCTGATGTAGGTGGCACTATCAGAGTTTTTGACTCCCAGTAACTCCCGGAAAGATTAGCTGATCTTTTCCTCCAAAGCTTAAAACTGGACTTCATACCAGAGATGATAGAGGGTAGGCCCTGCCTCCAAAAGCTATCCATACCACACCTCCTTTCTGCACTAATGCTTCATGCTTTGGAAAAAGACCTCGATGGTATCAATTTGTCAAGTCATTCTGAACTCTTATTTGTCTACAGCAGCTTTCTTTTACAGAAATACAGTACAGAAAGTCAAAATGTCACCTCAGGGGCTGGCCAGCAATATTACACTATTTTGGAAAGTACATCCACTTTCAGTGTTCTGTTTAACTGTGGACTGCATTATGAAATGTCACACTTAAGAAAAAAAATCTTAACAGCATTTCTGAGGAAACTGAGTTTTTCAGCAGGAATGAGTGACACTTCCATTTCTCAGCTGGAAGAAAGGAATACTTTCCACTCACAGCAAAAAATTCGGCATTTCTAAATAGGTGCTGGAGCCCAGGTTAGGCTATAAAAGGTACAAATGACACAGCTCGGTAACCTACAAGATATACAAGACTATGATAGAGGCTACCAAGAAGGGTGATAGGAACAGGCAGCGAGAACACTACCTTAACAGAAAGTACTCTTTTTTCCTTACACCAGACTTGCACATATCACTAAAAACATTGTTAAAATTAAATCAGATTCACAAAATCTTAGCTTATAATTTGTAGCAGAATATGTTGAGGGAAAAAATGTAAAAGAACAAAAAGAAAGCAGAACATGAAATGAAAACCCCTCTGAGATTGTTTTTTTCCCAGGCACAACAGTGACAGAACCTAGTAATCACACACTCATTTTAGACTTCGTTCACTTAAGTGAAATGTAACAACTCAAATTTGAAGTACAAAGGTGGATTTAGAAATACCAGTATTTTTTGTCTCTTGTGACGGACTTTCCTCTTTGCCAAAGCCTTAGCATGAGTACATTGAAGACTGCAACAACCAGGGAACATTGATGGGACCTGCTGGCAAGCTAAGAAGTAGGCATTGTTCATAATGACACTACAAAATTATGTATAGACATTATTTGGATAATTGAGGTTTTCAGTAAGCTCAAAAAAAAGAAAAGGTATTTTGCACAACAAAAGCTTCTCTTCTCCTTGCATTCCTGGCATTCTTCATATAATGTTATCTTTGGTTGTCATTGCTCTTGCTGATTGGGGATTTCTAAGAGATCACAGCTGATGTTTAATCTCACCAGACATCTCTCAGATGGTACCATTTCTTTGAAAAAAGTGAGAGAACAAAACCAAACTCTTTGCTAGTAGAGATGATCATGTTTTCTCCAATTGTACTCTTAATTAGGCTATATTTCACTATTAGTAATCATATCACTAGGAAAAATAAGACTGGGTGAACTACTTCATAGTTCAAATAGTACCAACTACATTCAGTGCAAGAAAAAGATGGCATATGTACAGACATATGTAGACACAACTCCATTAGATGACTGCTGGGGGGAATTGTATGTGTCAATAGCTACCAGTCACTGCATTCATATAAAATAGACAGTATTCTTGATAGGATTCTTCGCAGCCATACTATTTGAAATACAGTAACAAGATATATTTAGTAATATCATAAAACATTACATACATGTTTTCAACTTTTCTCACAAGAAGTCTTACAGACGTCATTTGCCTCTCTCCAAACATGATACATATAATGCTGCAAAGGCTGTATCTTACAACTGAAGATACTACATAACTGATACCAGTGTCTGCATTTACACCCATATAGACTATTCACATTCAAACTCCATGTATAACCTTGGCCATAACCATACAGCAAATAACAACAAATATCTGTAAATAAAGAGATGTTACACTCCAGTTATTTACCCTAATCCACGAATCATAAGTTTCTCTTCCTCCTTCCCCATTCTGACACTAAGCAAGGAACGGATTTGGCCAAGGGATGCCAGAAGATTGATTGTGTCTTCCACAGACACACTATTTATGGTGTAGGTCTTTGGTAGGGCTCGAACCAGGCCACCAATACCATCATATTGGCGATGTAGCAATACAAACATGGCCCTCACTAACTCCGGGTCTTCTATCACTGATTCCTGGGCCCAGCGTACCATTGTGTCTGAAATCAACTGCTGAAGAGTAGCTGTGAAGAAAATACATAAATCACAAAATTACCATTAATTGCTCATCTCTCTACTGGTAGTCCCTCAGAACCGATTACACAACATGGATTAGAATGAATTCAATTCTTAAGAAGCACCTTTTTCTTGATATTTCTTTAGCAGACTATCAACGGAAAATAAAATCACACAAGAGAAGCAGAAACATCTCAAAACCAAAAACCTATATTTAAAATTAAAATACAGAAAATAAATCTGATATAACATAAAAAATTATGAAGACATATAAGATGCTCACATAGTCACCAGATTTATTTCTACATATTGCTTTCAAGATTCTTCCAGGAATTCAGGTCTGAGGGTTTTTCTTTACATATTACGAAGTAAGACTGGAAAAATATGGTAGCACATGTAAATGCTTTATTATTTAGTTACATGTCTAAGCTCTGTAACCACTCAAAATTTTATAATGTACAAAAACAGAATAATTGAACTTAGTCCTTTGCCAGCACCAAAGGCCCTTCAAAATAAATAGAAATGAAGAGACTCCAATCAAATAAATGGCAAATCATCATTTGCATATTTTGAATTCAGTCTCTAATGAAGCAAGAAACCCATATCTGGTATTCTCACTGACAAACTTCATTAGTTGGGATATATATTTATATTTGGTAAAGTCATATGTTAAAATAGACAAGCTGTATAATGTCAGTTAAGGTTTGACACTACTATTTAGAAAAATTACTCAWGAACTAACAGTCAGGACAAAGTATTTGATAAAGACAATTGAATAATGTTCTTTTTCCCATCTCAGGGACCTGCCACTCAAGTTTGTAAGACTTTGTCAGATCAATTCAGGATCCTCTTGAGATATCCTGATAGTTATACACTAGACAATTTCACCTTTAGTACTTGCCTAACTAATCAATTTATTTCCACGTCAAGCAGATAACAGCAAAAGTTTGACAAGGGAAAATCCCTCCTGAAGTTCAATAAACTGCCTAATAAATATCTTGATGTTGAAGGTGGTGGCTGATGCAGACCAAACATCAAAAATGTTTTCAAATTAGAAATCTATGTGTTGAGACAGTAACATGATTTTGGAGTAAACTAGATGCAATTTCAGGCTAAACTCAAACAGAAAAAAAAGTAAAAGTACTTAAAGAAAGATATTGAAGGGACAGGAGTTTACAGAAAAGAGAATGTTTAACAAAGAAGAGAATTTGTGGTAAGATGTGCTAATACAGTGTAAGGGAAAAAAAGAGCAATAGTACTGTATTTTATTGTTACTGTCCAAACACTGTATTATAGGTGTTTCCATTGTCACATAGCATAGCATTTTTTAGAATAAAAACACTTTAAAAATAAGTAAAAGGATAAAATGTGTTTGGGCTGATATTTCAGAAGGGCTGAAATAAATAATAACAAGAAGGGACACAACAGTAAGTTTCCTTTATTTTTTGTGAAGAATCATGTGAGCAGGCTGTCATTTGGCTCCTGTTTTGATAACTGCAACACTGCATCCCACCTACCTGTGGGTCTGGCTGTTATCTTGCTTGCAGTGAAGMACCCAAGCAATCTAGCCATCACAATACTGTTTAATTAGTTTAATATAATACTGTCTTTCTACTAACATGAGAGAGAGCGAGAACTAGATTTTGTAGAGCTTTAAGCTTACTACAAAAAAAAAAATTAGGAAACCATAGGATTCATCACCACATTCTGCATAGACCTAGCCTTTAATTATCACTGCCTGATAACTTTTTTCAGTTATAAACTGCAAAGCTAGAAGGCACACTTTCAGGAGGACAAAAATATTTCTACTTAAAGAACACTAAGCTAACACTAAAAACTGGCAGCTAAGAAGCCATCTCATTATAAGTACCCTGGGGAAATCTTCTCATCCCATAACTTCAGGCACTTACATTAAGCAACCAAGTTAAAAGTCCAGTCTCCCTAGGAATTCTGTGCAGTCAATGATGGAAACCAAGTTTTTTACCAAAGTCAGAACACCTAAACTGTGTGCCCAGAAATCCATTCCTGCTAGTAGGGTAGCAGCATAAAAAATTAGGACATTTGAAAGTGCCACCCATCATAATAAAGGCAAAAAAAAATTATAAACATAAAATCAGAATTGGCAAGTAAAAAATAAATAAAATTACATAATCAGTTGGCACCAAGTGCAGAATTTGGATGCCATTCTTATCAAGGTAAAAAGGCAGAAAGTGTCAGAAAAATGACAGAGCAACAATTAGCCAGCAAATCTTGAATTTTAGGTTGGGTGGGGAGGCTTCTCCTAAGTACAGCTTTGCAAATTACGGTCTAATTGCACAGTCCTCTTTCATTTGGTAATCTTCATGCAAATACTGATTTGAAGCTGCTGCACCTGATTTTATGAGCAAGTTCTCATAATCAGGACCTTGCTACAATTATTAAGTCTGCACTAATTCTACAAAAAGCAAGATACATTCTGGAAAAATTATGACTTGGAAAAGGATCAAAGGTGAAAAAGCCAGTAGATGAAATTTTCCACTACATCCCATTGGGAAACAAATCTGCCTACCATAAAATTCCATCTGAGCTTGTTTTAAGTCAGAGCTACAAACTTTAAGGTGCACAGATGTTTCACTAAAAATCCACCTTGTTTTGGCTGAAAATATATGAAGAACTTCCTCCCCCGCTTCTTTTGCCTTTTGGAATTAGGATACAATAAACTGATTTAATTTTGCTTACAGGATGTCTTAGCATCATTATCAACTGGCTTCTCAGCTTGCTTCTTTTTCAGATATGTAACTTTTTCCATAAGGTATAGGAGGCGACCCCTAATGGTTAAATCACTGTTTCCATCCAACGTTCCATCTTCATCTAGTTCAATTCCTGAAATAAAAAATATGCACTAAATAGTAAAAGAATAAAATTAAACAAGTTACAGACATGTTTTGTATCTCGTATGTACAAACGTAATCAAACTGAACTATGCTGTTCTGCTCTGTTAGAACTACAAAAGACTTTGATATGGGATATGCTTAACCAGCAGTTTGGAACAAGTGTAGATCAGGTATATATGCAAGGCAGGAAACTGCAGATAAGGATCATGTAATCTTACTAATTTATTGTATAAATCGTGTGTTATTATACATGAAATACATAGTAAGTATATTTCTGTGGTCAACTCCCCCAGTATGCATGTTTCCATGCTAACGCTGATGCCTGTGTTTTGGACATACGTAGCTCAGAAGTGTAGATATAGTCCCTACTGACACAGTATGGTTCAACTGATACTAGTAAAGACTAGGAGATTTTTAGGTAAAACATATCATAGAAGTGAAAGAACTACAGTTGTAATAAATATACTTTGTAGTGACCAGTCAGAAGAAAGTAGCCGCCTTCACAATATAGTGGCTCTTTTATGATATTCCTATAATAAGCCACAAAAATATAAAAAAAATGCATGTGAGGCTTTACAGAATCACAGAACAGCTGAGGTTGGAATGAGCCTTTAGAGATTGTCTAGTCCAGCCTCCCTGCTCAAAGCAGGTTCAACTAGAGCAGGACTAAACCACGTCCAGTCAGGTTTTGAATATCTCCTAAGGTGGAGACTCCACAAGCTGTTCTCAAGTTCCACCACCCCTACAGTAAAAAAAAAAAAAAAAATTGAGTAGAATTTCCTGTATTTCAATTTGTGCCCATTGTCTCTTGTGCCATCACTAGGCACCACCGAGGGAAGTGTGGCTCAGCCTTCTTTACTCCCCCCTGCCCAACAGGTATTTATATGCATTGATACAATCCCCCCATGAGCTTTCTCTTAAACAACCCCAGCCCTCTCAGTCTCTCCTCGTACCAAAGATGCGCCAAGAATTTAATCATCTTTGATGGCCCACTGTGTCCATGTCTCTCTTGTACTGGGGAGCCCAGCTGTTGGCTTTCTTTGCCACAAGGGCCCATTGCTGCTCACGCTCACCTTGCTGTCCACCAGGATCCCCAGGTCCTTTTCTGCAAAGCTACTTTCCAGTTTGGTCCCTAGTCTGTCCTTGCTGCATGGGGTTATTCCTTCCCAGGTGCAGGACTTTGCACTTCCCATTGGTGAACTTCATGGGATTCCCGTCAGCTCATTTCTCTCATGTTTTTAACTTTATTCATTCATGCACACATTGTAAAGGAATTAAAGATCTTGACCTCTACCTATTACTCACACTAAAATAAGATCAAAGTAAAAAGGTCATTCAACTATTTTTTCTGGGTTTTTTATTTTCCAATGTAAGTTCTAAAGTTAAGGGGTTTCTGGGGAGTTCTTCAGCAGTTTCTTCAGCAGAAACATAGGATGTTTCTTCACGACATTACATCATTCTTCTCAATTTATTGCATCTGGTTTTAATTGTCTGATTTTTTACATTAAATACAGTTCCATTTCCATTAAAAGTTATTTTGTTATATTTTGTCCTAAGAGAGTAATTGATGCTAAACTAAACAAGGACCCTCAGTAACTTCATATTTTACACTAAATCATATTACAAAATGGTTTGGATTGCAGTCTCTTCAACCAAACTAATTAACAGTAAAGACACTGAAATGTCTTATCAATTAGAACACAGAGATGCTCTGAAATTACTCAAATGAAAAGTCTGTTTTCCCACAGAAAACAGACATTTATGCTGTTCCCTGAGCTCTGATTGTACTTTTCTGATTTGCAAACTGTCAATATAATTGTCTCTCAACCATTTCACGAGATGTGAATCCCCAGATGGTGTCTGGTTAATCAACAAAACATAGGACTCAGGATGTGTAATTGTTTTACATATTTTGCAATGCCCATATTTTGAATACAAGAGTAATTAATTCTGCTCTACTGTAATGAATCTTCTGACCCACAAAATTAATTTACACTTGTAGATTATGCAGATTACTCTTTCCCCATAAATAAAAGAAAAATAATGACAAAACTAGACCAAGTAATTTGAACGGAGTAGAATGATGGTAAAAGACTAAAGAAAAATGGAAAAATCAAAGAGAAAGATAAAGCATCTTCTCCTTTCAAATGTTATTTCTAAATTCTTTATTTCATCTTTGTTTTCTGTCAACTGACAGTTTACTTTGAATTTTCCTTTTTTTTTTCTTTTTTCATTTTTCATTTAAAATAAAAATATTTCATTTGAGGTGTCATAATGCACCTTTATCAAGATTGTGGATGATACAAATTGGGGGGAGCAGGAAACACACTCAAGGACAGGAAGCTCAACAGGGTAGAGGAATAGGCTGACAGGATACTCGAAGTTGAGCAAGGACAAATGCAAAGTTTTGCGACTTGGACAGACCAACCCCATGTGACAATATAGGCTGGGCATGGTTAAAAAACATCTTTGCAAAAAGAACTTTGGGGGTCCTGTTGGAGAGCAAGCTAGACACCAGTCAGCAGTGCACTCTAACAGCAAGGAGAGCTAAAAATATCCTGTATTAGCAGAAACATAATCACTAGCTCAAGGCCAGTGATTATTCCCCAGTACTCGGCACTCATGAGATGACATCTGGAATACTAAATCCAGTTTTGGGTTACCCAACACAAGACAAACATTGAAAAGCTGGAGAGCATCCAACAATGGCCCATCAAAATGATTGGTGGCTGGACCGCTTGTCCTATAAGGAGAGGATGAAGGAACTGGGTTTGTCAACCTGCAGAACAGAATCTTTATGGTGGACCTAAAAGCAGTCCACCAAAACCTACAAGCAAGGTAGCAGGAAAATGCAGCCATTCTCTTTTCTGAAGTGAACAAGATATACAATTCTCGAAATAAAACAGGCAGGCCTCCAAACTGACATAAGGAAAAAAGAAAAAAATCACCATTAGAACACTCAAGCCTTGCGACACGTTGCCCAAAGACGTTGTGGAATCTCTGTGCTTAGAAGCTCTCAAGACGCAAGTGCAAAAATTGCTGAGCAACCAGGTCTTAGTTCAGCATTGACTCTGCTCTGAGTAGGAGGCTGCATTAGAGGCCTTCCATGATATTTGATACTTTAATAAATCTGTGCTTATTTTAGTAACAGAAATATCTTGGAGATGGACCAGTCTAACCAAATTGTCTTGTCAAGGATATCAACTGTGCTTGCTCTACCAAGAAAGAAGTATGTATGAAGTCAGATATTGATGGCATATTCTTATTTATTTGAATATTTTAAGACACTAAATTAAATAATTAAACGTGTTATTTCCAGTTAAACTGGGATCAATAGGGAATGCAATTCAGAAGGGAAAATGCAGAGATCCTCCTGTCCAAAGCTCCTTCCTTGACCAGAGTATTAGTTTAAAAATTATTATCACACATGCCTGCATTAGCTTGTTCTAGCTAATGGGACATGATGTGAAAGTTCAGCTGCTTGTCTACTCATGCTATCTGCTAAGCGTCTCTTTTACTTATTTTTTTAAAATAGTGTACTGAAGTAAAATGAAGGGATGAGTATCCTCCAAACAGGAAAACAATAAAGTCCTCAACGCAAAATGTAAGTAAGCATGCATTCCGAACAAAACTACTCTATAACTGAATTCGCAGTATTCATGGATATGAGCTTGACATGTAAAATACACATTTTGGTGCTTCATTTTTAGGTTAGTATTTTTGTATCTAAGTTGTTACTATATTTCACATCTTAATATGACATAGAATTTAATTGTTTTTTATTAACTAAAGTGAAGAAATCAAAACCACAGAAATTTAACTGCTCTTTTTGGTTATTAGTCTATTTTAATAGATAATAAACTTCTATATCTTCATTCATGTCTGAGAAGAATCAGCCATTAATGTTATATTGTGGTTAACATGGCCATAGTCAACTTGATACAGCAAAGATGACCTATACCAACCTATGCAAGGGAGTGCAAGGGAGAGGGAATAGGGCAGAGGAACCCCTTGAATAACAAGTGAGCTACAGCGTTATCCAATACATTAAGCCCAAAAAAATTGCCACAGAGTCGTATGGGTGAAAAAAAAAAACTTTTCCCTCATGCAGCAAAACAAACTGCATTCCCTTCTAGTTTGACCAGATATGAGGATAAGAACATTTCCTTGGTTTTGACTACAAGATAGTATCTTTATTTGATAGTATTTATAATTGATATAGTGTAATCTATAGACTACTTAGTTGGTGTTTCTTACGTAAAGTTACTTAGAAAAATTGCTTCTAAATCTAATATAGTTAAAAAAGTAAAAATATTCAGTAACAAGACTTACCACAGTGCGTCATTAGGTCTTCATGGAAATCCAAGAGTTGATCCCGAATTTCTTCAGGGCAAGGACAATCATTTTTATCATCTTTAAAGTTCAGCAGCATGTTAATCTTAAAGAATACAAAGGAAAGGCAAATGACACTGATCTCCAAAAGGAAAAACTTTTAAATCAAACAGAACTCTGCCACACATACAGCACAACAAAAAAATAAATTGTCCATTATAAGTTGTACCTGTTCCTGAGGTGGGGATCGGAATTCTTTTGTTTTTCTGGCTGTCAGGGCAGCAGACATGTTCAAGGCCTGCATCACTTCATTGTACCGGAAGCGTTGATTCTCTTGAAGCTTGGCCACAAAATCATCTGAAAATGCTACAATGGCTTCTATTCGGTGTCGTACTTGGCAATCACACAGGTACTGGAGTAGATGACACATCTGAGAAAACAGTATCGTAAGAGAAAGACGAGTTGGCAAACTAAGAAATATCTTCTGTATATTATGCAAATAAGGATGGATTCCTTACAGCAGCAGTTACTATCAAATAAAGTCACTGAAATCCTTAATGCTGTCATTTACTACATGTGAAGTAATCCTACACCAGGAATATCTGGCATCTGCCAGAGATTTATATGCCAGAGATTTATATGCCTCAGACATAGAAAATGTAAGACTTTAATAAAAGTTATAAGAGAATGGATTTACTCCTTGCTTCTCGGGAATTTCTTTTCTGTTTGGATCCATAAAAATGAAGAATTCCCTGTTAATGTCACTGAGAAAGTAATTATATTTAATGAAACAACAGTTGTTTGATCTATAGTGAACAAGTTTATATCATCAAGAAGATACTAAATCTTGTTGTTTCCTGTAAGGAAATTACTTCTCTATTTAACTAACATCAAAATGCTGTATTCCTTGAAAGAGAAATTACCAAGTGAAGAAAAAAGGATCTGTGAAGAAATGGGAACAACCACTATCACAGCAGTATTGTTACCTGTAATTTTACAGGTTCTGGAAGTTTCATCTGAAGGAGTCCTTCCTTTGGCACTTGCTCCCCTCTGGTTTCTTCCTCTCCTTCTTCTGACTTGAGCTCATCTGAACTCAGCTCCTTCTCTGAGAAATCAATTTCATCCTCCTGGCTCATTGCTTCTTTGAAAACCCGGGGCTCAATCAACTGCAAGATGTGTTTCAGATCCCCATTGTGGAAGATTCCCATAATTAGGAGGGTATAAAAGAGCTTGATGAGAGGGACAAACAGAAATTCTGTAGAACCTCCAACTGGATCTCTGACATGGAGGCTGCCCTCCTGAACAGCTTCAGTCAGCATCTCTATGGTTTTGGCCTTTAAGATTTCCAGAGGGAATTCAGGACTGAACTGAAAGCATTCACTGCTAATGCTTACAAAACTCGGAGAGGAGAACTGCATTCTTGGCCTTAATGAAGTGCTAAGTCCTATACCAGGGAGGCCATGGTTTTTGTTTTCATCGGGAAACAAAGTAATACTCTTGGTCTCATCTGTCATTGGAACTATAAATTCATTATTCATCATTAACCTAGCAGTTGCATAGGTATTGAGATGGATGTCAATCAGTAAGTCATAATATCCTGCACGTAACAATCCTGGCATATATTTATTCTCAATAGCATACAGGAGCTGAGATTCATCCACATGGCTACACATAGCATGGGCCACTCGGTTGTTGCCTAAAGCACAAACAGCTGAATATAATCGGAGGGTATGGTAGTGAAATTTCAGCAATTCTTCTTGTTCTGTCAGCTCTAAAATATCAATTGTTCTGCAGAGAAAAAAACAATACAGTAAATTCCGTATCAGTGCCAAAACTTACGTAAGTGAAGGAATTCAAAATTCTCCCTAAGGATAACATTCGCATAATATCAATTCTAGGGATGGACTTTTTCCACGTTTCAGCTTTCATGTGAGAAACACTGTCAACCTAAGAATCACGGACTAATAACAAAGTTCAATCAGGAATTTATTCAAGTCGCTCCTAAAGTACAATTTCAATTACTTTCAGTGGGGAAAGATCAAAATGATTTACTTAACCTAGAATACTTCTTCATACTACAAACAAGAATTTGGATAACTGAAAATGAAGGTATCAAACTAATATAGTTTGATATATATATATATATCATTTACTGGTTTTAGATCTGGGGTTGCAAAACGGCAACAGACTAACCAGTTCATTTGCAGAGGGTTTGGGGGTGGAGTTGTTTGTTTAGAATTCTTACCTAATTTTTTAGTGATTTTATTTTCAGTTTTGGCACTGGCAAAATGCTGAGACATTTGGATAACAAGGAAATCATGAAGTTAAATTTCTTCAATTGTTTAAAATAAATTTAGGAAACAAAGTAATGGAATTATTTTGGTCACAAATCTTAAAAAATCTCTACCAAAACAGATCTTTGCCTATCTTACAGATTATGTTTAATATTTATAAATAGAGTTCCTTTCATTTTCATTCAAAACCTATATATACTATTAAGGAGTTTGGAGAGAAATTAGAAGAGGTTGGAAACACAACAAAAGGAGGCAGATTTTAAAACATTGAAAAATAAGATTAATTTTTGATATTAGCTAAATCAAAACACACTGCCTTTATTTACATGTGTTATAATTACAGAGATGACCTTGGGCTTTTCTTATAGAAATTTTATTACATGTGTAGCTTCATAATCCCAACCTAGCTCTGATATACTTCAACACACAAACATCAACCTGTTTTCTTCAGGAATATGAAGGGCCATGAACTGCAAAGGATTCAGGCACTGAATCATCCAGCCTTGACGTTCACTGATCCGAGAGACATCAACCTTCAAGAAGTGGTTTGGCACTCTGCTCCAAAGCACGTGAGTCAGAAACTGGACATGGAGACGTGGAGGACACTGAGAGACCGGGTTTTTGTGTTCGCTTTTGAATAAGCCAGCAGATAATGGCATTACATTCTGGAAAATTCCAACAGACAAGACAATCAGTTTCATCATCTTTACCAAACAACGAATATACAATATTTTTCAAGAAATATATTCAACATATAGTACAATAAAGTACAGTGCAACAGGAAATTAACATTTTCAGTAGTTTGTAAAGCCAGCTGGGAACTGTTGGCAGATTAGCAGCAAGAGAGCATTGTCCGTAAGAAATTTTTTAAAATAGCTAAATTCGAAATAAAAACTTGAATGGAATGTGTGGTCACTTCCTTGGATCAGAGTTCTGAACTGCACGCTTTTTTTACCTCTTCTGATTTCTTTAACATCCATGTATCCAAAGCAAGGAAGTAAATTTCAGCTCAGTTTTCTTGAGTGTACTCTCTGAACGTATCTTAAAACTATTTTAAAACCCTAACCTAATCTGCAGATACACCGGTCATCTATGCTCTGTAGAATAAAAGATTTGCCCTACTGACCCCAGTGATTTTGTTTCATCACGAAGGATGAGATTCAGAAAATTCGATGTGACTTTGCAATATCCTCTGCCAATTCTAATCAGTTACAACCCTTCTCATCCAATGTACTGTATTTTAAATACATGAATTATTCAAAACTGAGTTAAGAATAAAAATGGCAATAACGCAAACACTTGGAATCATAAAAATGTACCCAATAGTAAGAACACATTGCAGGCAACAAATGGCCCAAAAAAACCCCAAAAAAMCAAAACCAAAACAAAACAAAACAAAAATTATTTGATATATTAGTCCTAAACCTGCACAAAACCAAGTATTATTTACCTTTACTCTTCCCAGTTCAAACTGGAAAACATTGGGGCTTGTAGCTTGAGCAAATACAGCAGGAAATAACTTTGTACTCGGTTCAACCTAAATCAAAGATGCACAAATATATAACCACTGAAGACAGCAAAACACTATTACATATTAAAAAAAAAACAACTAATGTCTGTATTGACAGTCAGTAAGTGCAAGCCTTTGAATAAAGCCCCAGAAAATCCAAATCGGAGGGAAAAATCACTGTCATAGCAGCGACCAGCGACAATTACTTTTTCTTCCAATCTTGTACAAAAGTTTCTGATATGTTGCAGTCTGAGGATTCAGTTTTTCCCCTCCCCACTGGAAAACATCATCAAAAAATACTCACCTGATAGTACGTGCCTAGTTCCTTGCCATTAGCTGTGAAGGTCAGCAGGCCACTGGCAGCATCAACCAAACAACCAATCTCCAGACCATTATTATTACGTCCTTGTCCAGGGCTCATGCTCTCTCCTGCGCACACCATATAGCAGTTGCTGCGTTTTATACTGAATGTCAAAAGACAAATTTATTTATGGATGGTGTGTAAACTTTATGCAGTGGACTAAGAACAACTTTGTATGGCTGCAACCAACAGCGCCTTGTGGCTGGAAACAGTGGATCCCACCATAACCAATGCCAAAATTCAACAAAACCTAGACTTCATAACTGAAAAAATAAAAACTGAAGATGACAAAATATGAACAAGCTCAAATCTTTTGTAAAATTCCAAGAGACAAAACTGACTTTTTGCAAGTTAATGTTTTAAATTATTTAATGTTAAGCATAACACAAAGTTTCTGGCATGGATTACAAACTGAAGTTCTGAGAGGAGCTGTTGTTGTACTAATTTTGGCCTGCTCAAAACCAAAAAGTTCCAAAAATACTACGAGGTATTTTGCTCTACTTTGTACCAGGTCAGAAGTCAGTATTTACAGGATCATGGTCTGAAACTACATAGAAAAGCTGCTATTTTACTTTTCAGTGCCTATTGATTTGGTTAGATCATTACTCGACTGTTTCTTGACAAGCAACACAAGAGAACAACTTACAATTTTTCCTATTACTTTTTTTTTTTACATCAACCCAATTACATTAAATGGCGTGGATTTACAGTTTATAAATAGTTAGTTGCTTTTCTGGGTATAAAATATGTATCGTTTTAAGAAAATTGTAACCAACCTCTCATGAACCTTCCCTTTTTCATCTCCCAGTGTAACTGTGACAGTACGCACTCTGTCCAGGTCAAAGCTTGTGTCATACTGGTGAAAATCAGATGTAATCCAGCCCACCCAGACATTAGCAGGTTCTTGACCAGGAAATATTCTCACTGAATAATAGTACTGTCAATAAAAAAATAATGTCAGTAAGTGTTAGTATTTGGTTTCCAGTGTATCAGTTTGATTCAGAATTAATTTGTTGCTCTAAAATCTGAAAATATGTCATCTCTTTAAGAGTAGCACAGGCTTGTTCAAGTGCAATTCATACGCAAAGCAACAAAAGAATATAAACACAATCAAAATACAGGCAACAAAATATGTATATTAAAACAAAAAAATGGAAAATATTAAAGATGTGGCTTATAAGTTTGTATTGTAGGCTTCTGCATCATAGCATTGCAGGCTATTTTTGTACTGCAGCTACAATTTTTATACTGTAGGTCACTCAGTTTCTAGTATCTAATGTTTTTCAGAAAGAGGAGAATACATCCAGAAGAGAAGTATTTTTTCCTTTGAACATTGAAGAGTGAGTGCTTATAGAGCTGATCTTGTCAGAGAAAGATGCACAAAACTTTCACTGGAATTCCATGAAATAAATGCTGAATAAAATTAGTACGGATGTTTTCAAATGGTCCTGAGCATTGACTTATTAGTTTAATGCACTTTTTCCTATTTATTCCATTATTCTAGAACTATTTATTCTTCCTTTTTTATGTTTGGTGCTATCAACAGTAATTTAAAAAATGGATTCAATTAATTCATGGCTTTCCATGTGGAAATTTAGACTGACAATCAAGTCAAAACAAAAGGAACATAGCAGTCTCAGCTTCAGTAGTACAGGACTATCACAGACATTTAAATTAAAAATTTTGCTGGAAAATTACACTGTTTCTGAAATTCTTACAAGCAAAAACATGCAGTTATTAAAAAGAAAGAAAAAGCAAATGGCTAAAATACCAGTCCCATGTTACTATACCGTGGAAGTTTGCATCAAATAATCATAGTCATCCCTATCATCTGCTAGCACATCCTCAGTAAGCCGTGCAGAGTGACTCGTGCTGTAATCTGGCTTTGTCCTCCTGAGCATAAACCTGTAATAATATAAGTAAAATCAAAATCTATATGAAAAGCTCAATATAGCAATCTATATACACAAAGGAATTTTACATTGATACATTATCCCTAAATACATATTTATCATGCTACCCCTAAACACATAGTATTTATTACATTATTAACACATAACACTAGTTAGTTTATTACTTCCATGTAGACTAAACCAAAATAAATTCTTCAGAAAAGAGAGACAAGCTCATTTTTAGGACTTAAAGGAATTCTGAGCTTAAACTATACATTCAAAAGTTACTTGGAAACTAAACTCATGTAACTTAAAAAATTATCAGGCTGTTAAACACCTATGTCACTTTGGAAGAATGTGGAACCTTAAATTATCTTCATGCATTTAAAAATACCATCCGTATGCCCTGATTTATTCTGCAATTGAAATATTTAACAAACCAAGTTTGGTAAAGAAGAAGAGAAAAGGACTGGAAAGCTGCAGTAATATTGTTTGGGTAATGGGCCAGTGTTTGCCTCTCCATAGCATCATCAAGTTAGGTGTTCTGCACCTGATTCCATAAGAAAAATTAAGGAGAATGAACGTATCAACTAGAGAATATTCATATGATTATTTGGTTCATTGAGTGAGATAAGAAGCTAATGTACATTTCTAGATAAAGATTATCTAACACCTTCAGCTTTTTGGAAGCTATGTGAAAAAACGTTCCATGTCACTCTGAAGACCCCTTAGTTCTGTAAGAATGGATCTCCATGGTTCTAGAGTGCACTTCACACGATGATCACAAAAGCCTTCACAATAAACCAAATAGGTTTCTAATAGCTTGAAAAATGTTTTCCGTTTTCTGCTTAATTTTAATTTATATATTGCATATGATGTAATTTAATCACATGAAGGTTTAAACTGTCACACCTACTGTGTTATATCCAAATTTAGGGCACAATTAGGGAAAACTCTCTGCAGACCTGACCGGCATTGTCTTCTACTATTCAAGAAACAGAAAAAAAGAAGAAAAAAAGAAAAAAAGAAAAAAAAAAAAACAARAAAAAAAAAAGCAAGCCAAATGTGCTACTAACCTTTGTTTAAGACGTGAAGGCTTTTCTTGAACATAATCTTTATGGTTGTTTAACTCCGGTTTTGTGGCATCTTTTTCTCTTTCCGTCCTGTCGGGAACTAGATGACCATGAGCAGTTTTCATTAGAACCTCAAAGTCAGAATCAGCATCATAATCCTCCAAGTCATTCTTCGGGCCAAAAAGACCAGACCCTGGTAACCCTCCTGCAGCTGATCTGGAGAACACCTCAGCACATTCAATGGGCATGCTTAATCGAAAAAACATGACGTCTGTTTTACTGTTCTGTGAACCAAAGGACTTCTGTGTGACTTTCAGGCAGGGGCAGCTGTCTATGGTGCCATCAATTCTCATCACCTATCAAATGTAAAGATGTAGTTGTTTTGAAGCTGATGCTTTTTCCCCCTTAYAAATATTCAACTTATATTTCTAGAATAAGCACCCATGACTTGCAAAACTTGCAACAGTATGCTGTCAACAGTCAAATGTATTGTAATCATGTGCTGCCATTTTAAGGGGAAATAAATACTACAAGGAGTGGAGGATTTTGTTGTTGTGTTGTTAAATAAAAAAAAAACTCACAAAGGAATGACCTTTCTTATCATAACTCTTTGCAACATAAATCAAATCCTACCCAGAACAACACAAACCAACTAATATACATATGCAAGAACACAAATTATTTCTTAAACACTACAGTGTGATACATATCAGCTGAAAAAGAGTTTTTATTTCATCAATTTCAGAAGGATTTTCATGGTAGACTTACAAGGCATGAATTCAGTTCCATCAAGATGCACAACTGATTGGGACATAAGTGTTGACACAATTGGCTAATGAATATTTATTAAAATCAAAACCAATTAGTTATGGAAAAATCACTTCACAAAGTGTGGGCACCAGAACACATGGTATCTGTTATGTAGAAATGCCCAATTTCTGGAAGCTGTTTACAAACATAGCTCTCACTGCACAAGGAGCTCTTAATGAGGACATCTTGTAGAATTTGTTCCTGAGAATCTCATGTTTACACACATGACAGATTTCAAGGATAAGAAAATAGTATCAACCAAATTATTACATTATTTGCAACTCCACTGAATGTAAGAAATTTGTAACAGGTGCAAGGTTTGTCCAGAATTAGATCTACATGCCACATTAAAAATCTTTTCTAGAAGTGCAAAAGTAGAAACATAATTCAAACATATTCATGGAAGATGTATCTAGAAACATTTTGATAGGATCACAAACCTCAATATGTTCATGATTTTGTGGCACTGGTAGAAACTGGGGGAGTCTTTTACTCAGCCAAATGGTGATGTCTCTGTTTGTATTAACAGCAAAGGGTTCATACCCTTCCTGTAAGCCACATATAGTGAAATATTTGAGAGTGCTGACATCTTTTCCAAAGTTCATTCTTCCCACTTGAGATGGGCCGAGACTGCACACAGGTAGAAATCCTTAAAACAATGAAAGAACAGGTGAGTTGTACATCATGAACATCAGAGAACTGCTCTCTCCCATAACCCAATTAAAAATCATTTGGGGAAGAAAAAAAATCCAAAAAATAAACAGTATAAATACAAGCAGTCATCGATAGCACATTACCTTTTACGTGTCACCAAGTACTGTATCTCAAATATCATTCTGAAAAAAAAGGTCTCTAATAGCCACAGATCTCTTCATGCAACACAGAATAATTTACTTCACAGAAATCTAAAAGTACTTCAAGGAGTCTGACAACCAGCTCTTGGTTAATCTCTTTGCTGAGCTGGTAGAGTGTTGCCAATTTTACTCCAAGTCTTACTTTTTTTGATATTCCTCCTAAAATTCCATTAGGCATGGTATTTTGAGAGAACCTCAAAAATTACTTCAAAAGTAATATAGTGCTTGTCCATACAGCTATAGTAGTGAAAAAAATTACAAATGTGCATGCTGTAGATTAAAAAAAAAAATATAAAATCAGTTAATCAAAAAATTTCATAATACTTTGTGACTCTGGGTAATGAGAACTAACAATATGATACTGTAGCTTCATGAAACTTACAGTAGTTTGTTTATGGTTTTGGACTGGGTTTTTTGTTTTTACTTTTGAATCAGCTTCACATTTGTTTGCATCTGCGCTCTTATTGTTTCATTAGTGCAGGGAACTCACTTGTGACTCCTTCACACTTTTTAAAAAAACATTTGGGTTTTTTTTCTCAGGTTCAGCATCACAGTCTAAAAACCTAAGAAAATCTCATATTTCTTCTGTTCCTTTTCATCGTGATTTTGACTTTCCACAGCTACAAACTGCTTTGTAGATTCATTTGATCTAACTACTAACAAAATGCTTTCTTTTGTATCAACAAGAAACATGAAGCTCGGTTCAATGATTCTGGTTCAAGTGAATGTACCAGATATTGAAGATCATAAGGACAAAATACAACTAGTTCCTCACCTTTCTTTAGGCTGTCGAGATAAAAAAAGGGCACACTATCTGTTCATTATATGTCCTTTAGAGACAAAAGCGAACTCCAGAGCACCATATACAGGAATGACTGCTCACCAGATAAAAGATCAGCCTTCAGGTACCACCTTTTGAAGATTTTACTACAGTTACACAAGATTGGTTATCACTTGTATGTGTATTAGGCATGATAAATTTAAGAACATACAGTATTGGTCGTAAGTTCAAGTCCAGATTTTTATCTTCACAGCATCAACTTCTCAGATAACATAGATGATTTAAACAACATGATTTATGTCTATTCTGCTAGTGCAAATCCAATGACAGACAATAATAAAGAGTATTTTCCAGCACTAAATGAAACAAAATTGTATTATACAACATATAACAAGGAAAGTTATATTTGCATATACAGATATATGCTGTGGTAAAAAGCTGTTGTAAAAGTTTTTAAGCAGAGCCAAAAATCAAAATTCTATTTTCAATAACCTTACAAATCTCAGCTCATCACTTAAGAACATTAAAAACCTACAGACATCAAGTTGTTTGAGAATGGGTTTTCACAGAAACAGTTGTGACAGCATGAATCCTCTCAATATTAATCAAAAATGACATACGATTTGCTATAAATCACATAGGTATATGTAGCCTAAAGCATGTGCTTGTCTGTCTGAATCACCTCACCATTTAACTTCTGATTCTTATTGTTGTAAAACATTTTCAGATGTTTCCAGGATGTTTGGCACCCACATTTAGAATCTTATGAAGAGTTTTGCTTTCTACATCTCAAAAAGGATATAATAGATTGAAATTGGCCAACACGAATGAAACTGCTTTCTTATCAGCAACAATTAAAGAAATTAGGATACTTCAGCCTCAAAAAAAAAAAATTATTAAGGGGGTATGATACATACCCCCGTTATGAGTGGCATAGAGAAGATGAACAGTGAATGATTTTTCAATGTCTTTCATAACAAAAATTATCATCAAAGAAACTGTTTGGAAGCAAGCTTCAAAACAAAGGGAGGAACTTCCATATACACCTCACAGTAATGCTGTGGAATTCTCTGTCACATAGTACCATGGATGCTAAAAGTTCACGTTGATTCAAAAAGTGTTGAGAGACCTTCATGTGGGAAAGAAAAAAAAAACCACCAAGCAAAAAAACATCAGGGCTATTCAACACAAACATATCATGTTTGCCTCAGAAAGCTCCTGAACCAGAAATCACTGGAGACTGGGTGACTGTATCGCTATCTGCTTGTCCTGTTCTGATACGTATCCACAGGCATTTGCTATCCACTGCTGTTGAAAACAAAATAGTGACCTAACTAGATTCTTGGTACAAACATTGTTGTATTTTCATAGAAAAAAGAGAGGAACAAAAGCTTAAAAATAAAGTGTTCAAAGACAAGGAGGTGTAATCTGATCAGTTGTGAATATGTCATATCTATATATATATATGTCTATATTTATTTTTATATTTTTATATATATGAATAATTGTTTTATGTTTCTGCACAGGTCAAATATTTCATGAAAGGAAGTAGCAAGCTCTGTCTCCAGCACTTTGAGAATTAACACATAGCCAGTTCCTCTTTATTACAGCCCTCAAATCAAACACGAAATAATTGTTTTACAAAACAAAAAAAGCAATAGCAGCTGACGTTATCAGCAGAATTCAGTAAGCAAACATTATAGGAAAAGCTGATTAGATAATTAGATGCACTCAAAATCCAAGAAAAGATTACCTACTCTATTCATGAAGACTGAGATGAATAAATGACACAAAACTACATCAAGCGGGAATATTTAAAATATGTAAAATATTTAAAATATTACTAATATTTACCCTTCCTAAATAGAATGCACATAAACTGTTAACTCTTCTACCTCTGCATTTTCCTGTGGGCTCAGAAAAAAAGATCTCACAGATAGATTCATTCTTAGAGATGAAGCAAATATTTTACATGCACACACACACACACACACAAATAAAATGTAAATGAGTATTTGCAAGATTCCCTGAAAGAAAACAAAGAAACCCAGAACAAAATTCCTACACAGGTAAAACTCTCATGATGTTATTACTCAACCTAGTATTTTCCATCAACTCTGTCACTGTAGCCAACATGGAATCAAGATGACAATCCCTCTCACAAATTTCATCAATGCCAGAACAGTACTGTACATTTAGCTAACTCCTGCAAGTAATCGTAACTATACAGTAACTGTTGCTCTGTATGAATAGAATATAAATACCACTGGCAGCCCTAATCATGGAAGCACTACTTCTGTCTCTAGTGAAATTCTGCACTGATTTGCCAACAATATAGTTGTCATTAAGGTGCTTCAGGGCTCTTCCTTGTCTGGTAAAGGAATGGCTGGGAAGGCAGTTACACATCTTACTCTGGAATAAAAATTAACTTCCAGTACCCTTCTCTAAATGGGTATCCAGCCATTTTAGATGTGATACTTCACAGATCCTGTGTAGCCCTTGCATGCTGGAGGCTACATAAAAAGATTATTTACCTGGCTCTTAATGACCTGGCTCTTAATCTCCAGGTGCATAACTGGGCTAAGAAGCAAAACTTTTATTTTACTGTATGAAATAGCAAAACAAGTAGAAAGACTTTAACACTACCACCAGAAAAGTAACCCTCTAGCTTTGTCTGTCACATATGGCAAAAGCATAGGACAGCAACACTTTTTATAATGTTCCCCACTTTCAAGAATACAAGATGAACCTCCTGACCCAATTTGTCAAACACTCACTACAAACAGTTCATGCTTACAGAGATCATGAGTTGACAAAACAAAATTTGGTTTGCACAGTGTACTTGTTCATATCTACAGTGTGAAATTTCTCTTACACAAATGCATAATAATATGCAATTATGTTTAACAATTTTACTACTTAGATGGTATCTCACAAAGTAGTCTGCCATAATCGCAAGGAGCTCCTCTTGTTGGCAGCACAACCTAAGATGCAGCCCATGACCCTATTAGTAAGCTGGCAGAGGGCCATATTCCCTTTTCACTGTTCCTAAGTAAATTAAAACTACAGGACTGATTTATAGTCAGACTGCATCCTTCAAAGCAGGACACTGGGCTCTGACCAGAAATTGTATCTTTTTTCTAAAGCGAAAGGTCTCTTTCTGCAGCTGCGCATGGCATGCACATGGTTCACCGATAGAAGTGACCTGCAGAAAGGTCTCAATGCTCTTAAGCAAGAGCCATTAATAAAACCAAACTAGAGCCAGCCTACAAAAAAAGAAAGCACTACAAAAGTCATATTTAATTTGGCTATTTCATATGTGTGTTTGTATATACACACACATACATAGATGCCCTTCCCCACCATGAATTGTATATGAAATAACCATAATATTTACAAATACTGATCTGAAGTTATTAAATCTGAGATCAATCAGCACATTCCTTTGAAAACAGAATAGGAGAACTTATTTCAAAGGCAAGCTCTTTTCTACAAACACGACACTAGAGGAACTTAACGTGAATTAAAGGGATATTGTGAAAAATCTGAGATGCTTGACACTGACATTAAGTCTTTCACATGGTTACCAAGGCCTTCGGGCTCCATGTCAAACCAGGAACTACTTTAGCAGTTTCAGACTCAGCAGAGATCTGTTTAAATCTGAACCTGCAGCTAGAAACAAGTACGACAAAAACTACATCACTGTGATTTCATCAACTTTGAAAACAAAACAGTGGTCAAACAGGCTGTCCTCAGAATTTCATGGAATTCCAGTTTCTCTCAGAATCCCTCACTCCTCAATAGGATTATACTGTCTAATAACTGGAAAACCATTATAATTTAATAGCAACAGGACGATTTTATGCCTATACTACTAACAGTTAGCCAATTCACACATCCCTTTCCCTCATCATGTTATCACAGTATTTAAGGAAATCTGAAGGCAGTAAAGTAACGGGCATGAGCCTAGAAAATTGGTGGCAATTATCCCATTTTAAATCACATCAAATTATTCCTAATTCCTATGGTATGGCAGAAGAAGGGAAAAAAAAAAAAAAATCTCCCAAAGCACTCCTGGAAGTAAAATACTCTGAAATCCAGATGAAAGTAAAGTGGTTAAAATTCAAGCAGGGAACTACCTAATTAATAAGTATAAGATTCATATTTCCCCTGGGAATACGGATCAGTAACCCAAAAATATCATTTGCAGGTTTTACTGTTCAAAAAATTTAACTTTACCTCTCAGACACGGATGTATTATTTAACAGACGTATAATATATATAACAGAATACATGTGCCTACTACAAATGAAAGGGAAAGATTAATGCTTAAAATATTTTTTTTTTATTTTAGCATAGTTCAGAAATTTTAGGCAGTTATCTACATTAATGTAATTTCTTACCCTTTTATGCACTTATTCACACAGAAGTATGCAATTAAATTTATAAACAAAAATATTTTTGTGGTATAGAATCAATCTGACACATGACGCAACCTATCAATCTTTGCCATCTTTTGCAACCTCATAAGTTACAGCTTCATGGTAAACTAAAAACTGCTTGTAGACTCTGAAAGCTGCACCAAGAACACTACAACAGGCACAAAACTTTACTTAGAATTAAGTAAAAAATTTTGGAGGCTAACTTTATACTAGCTGGCTTTATCCTGGATCAGGTGTCATTTTTCCTCCCAGAACTAAAACCAAACCTTAAAGCTGGCTTAAACTCCCTACCATATGTTCTCACTAATTCGACAGAAATTTGGTAGTATTTCAGTACTTGATCTACATAAAATTTGATGTCCCTGCCCATGACAGGGGGGCTGGACTAGATGATCTTCAAAGGTCCCTTCCAACCCAAACCATTCTATGATTCATTCTATGATTCTAAAATATCATATGGTGACCTGCTGCAGTGCAAATGAAATGTTAAAGGTCATGAATTTGCAACCCCAGACACATCCCTGCAAAATAGTCAAAAGGACTGATCACAAAAGATGGCTGCGAAGTTCACCACAGAAAAAGGTCTTGCCTCATCCTCACACCTCCTTTGCAAAGGCTTGATACTAATGAAATAGAGAGAAGGTCAAGGGATAGTTCCGGGGGGGGGGGGGGGAAGAGAGGAAAACAAGAAGCACACCACATTAAAGGGAAGCCGGAGAAAAATTGGGCAACAGCAGCAAGTTAACAGCACAATGTATTACTGTACTTACCGTCACCAACCTCAAAGTCCTTGAATGCAAGTTCTGAACCTGAGTCATCAAGCAGGATTTCACCATTTAAGGTGAACATCATAGTGTGCTCATTCATGTCAACCATACATCCAACAACATCTCCTGCCAACCAAGAGCGGCCAAAATGCTCATTACCTTGATGCCACCGCTGTGCCTGAAAAGGATTTAAAAGAATTTCAAGGAGTAATAGTGACAATGTATGTGTTCCTCTCTCCCGCAGTGGTACAACTAATAATTAGCCCCCTCAATTAAGACAGCACTACAATTAACACTTTCACAGCATATCATTCCAAAACAATGCCTGTGAGTACCCCAAGTTGACTTTGAAAATGGAAATCCAACAATTAACTTCCTGCAAGCACCCCTCACATCAGTATTGTTGCTAAGTGAGCTGACAGGGAAAACTGCTATTTCAACATTCTAGTAACAAGTAAGAGCATGGCTTATTTTTCTGCAGAAGCTCCATGAAAGACTTGTAATGAAAATAATATGCTATTAATTTCAATGTTAAATAGCTGCTTCACAAACATTTTTTTAAGCAATTGCTTTTATTTAATCTAGTAGCCTATAAATTCATTGCTTCCAAACAAACTTTATTGTTTCCTTAAGTATAACTCTAAAAATGTTGTGTACAAAATAAATTAAACTTCCTGCCATACTAGATTTTGGAAGGAACAGAATTGTCTGTGGATGAGACGAGCACTCTGAGCTTCTGATAGATTCCAGAGTAGCTGAGGGCAGGATTAATGATTCCTATGTGTGACCTTCAAGTCAAAGACTGCAAGGGCTTTGGATGGGGTCTTGGGTTGGAATTCAAATAAATTAGTATCTTTTGTAACATGCCTAAAATAAAGCAATGATAATAACAAATAGGTTCCCTATCCATATATTCCATCACAAGTAGATTTTTATCCTCTGTATCCATCCTCAAAATCCTACAAAACAAATGAGCCTTTCTGTGTATCCTGACGGTCAAAAATTTTCTCCAACCAAGGAGAGAACCCATCAAAATCAAAGACAACAAAATACCTTTGTGGATTGAGACCTAAAGGTCAAAACCTAAGATTCAGAAGGCAAACTACACAGCTATTCTACTAAAGACACAGGACCTGAATAGTTTACTTAAGCCAGTTAGATACCTTACAAAACCAACTTTTCAGTTCTCTTTTTAAGGCATCTTTCTCATATAATACAAGACTGGGAAAAAAATTAAAATCCAACAACATTAATAAAATACAGCTTGAGAACTTGATCTAACCAGAAACAGCCAGAAATACCGTTGATTTATGCTACATATTGTAATAGTAATAAAGGAAATGAATTCCAACATCAGATACAAGAAACTTTTTAACATGAGTCATTAGTAGCCTTAATAGCAATTATGGTTTGAATAGCGGTTGCACTTGCCTTCATACTGAAATAAAAAGTTTTGAAGAGTCATTTAATCTATTCTGATGAAAATCAGTAACACATAAAATAGTTTGTTTTCCTATATATTTTTACTACTAGATTTCAATCTGTCATTGTCTCATGCAGAGTTAAATTTGAGCAAAAATTACTGGTTCTATCATATTTCATTTACTCTAAACTGTAAGGATTTCCATGAAAACCTACGTATAGTCTTTGTAACTTTTACATTCCTATAAAAAACTTGTATCAAAGTTTCCCTCAAACACTAACTGCTAATAATCTTAATCACATTTCTTCCCTAATGGCACTTTCTTATAGAGAGAACAACAGAGTAAAAATTTAAAGAAATGATTCATAGTTAATTACAGCTCTGTCAGTAGTTTGAATTTGAGTAAGTCACTTTTAGATTTTCAATACTTCATGTATACTGTACAAATACTGTAAAGCTGTGAAAAAAATTATGGAAATGCCAAACCCTCATTAATTTTTCAGGTGACATTGACCCTCCTTATTCCACCTAGGCCCTCAAAGAGAGAGGGAAATAATTTCATAAAACATAAAGGAAAGAAGAGAAGGCAATTAAGTTGAGGCAACGACACATGGAATAAGACACAAAATTAACAGTTTTGCAATCACTCATATTATTATGGATAAACATATACAAACCTTAAAGCCATCAAAAACAAAAGCTTCTTCATCTGAGCCAAGTTCCTGATCTGGCAGACAACCCGGCCTCGTCCAGCCAACTCTCATATCTCCTGCAGTAACTGCCTCAAACTCAAAGTACCACTTCCCAGCCTTCACTGCATAAGTCTTTTCTGTGCGGAAAATCCTGAATTTTTCCATTATCCCACTGCACATGTCCAGTCTTGTTGCTGTAAGGTTTAAAAAATAAAAGAAGTAAAGAAAAAAAAGAAACAACGCAGAAAGCACTGTATTCAACTACTGACAAAATGAAAACATTGAAAACAAAAGGCAAAGAAGAAAGTGTCTGCGGAACAGGCTTATGGGGAAAGTGCCCTTGGCCATTCTGAGGAATCAGCAGGTTTGGGTACCTCTCTGAAATGACTCTACACTAACTCATCCAGCATGGGGAAAAAAAAAAAAAAAAAAAAAAAAAAGGAGAACTTAGAAGCCTGAGTGCAGTTACAGATCCTCACTGGGATCACAGAAACATGGTGGGATAACTCACATGACTGTAGTATTGCAATGGGTGGATACATGTTTTCTGGGAAGGACAGGCTGGTAAGGTTATGAGGGAGAATTGCCCTTTATGTGAGAGAGCAGCTGGAATGCATGGAGAACTGCCTTGGGATGGTTCAGGAGCCAGTTCAGAACTCATGGGCAAGATATGCAGGCAGACCAATATGGGTGCTGTAGTGGAGTACCCCAGGCGTACTGGGGTCTACAGGGGTATTGGAGCCAATGCTGTTTAACATCTTAACATTTATGACCTGGATAATGCAACAGAGTACACACGCAGCAAGTCTGCAGATAACACAAAACTGGCAAGAGCAGCTGATGCACCACACGGTTGTGCTGCCATTCAGCGGGACCTCAACAGGCTGGAGAATCGTACTGAGAGGAATCTCATGAAGTTCAACAAGGCGAAATGCAGTCCTGCACCTGGGAAGGAATAACACCAGCCAACAGAATACACTGGGGGCTAAGCAGCTGGAAACCAGCTCAGCAGAGAAGGATCTGGGGGTCCTGGTAGACAAGTGGAACGTAAGCCAGTAATGTAGCCTCACATCAAAGAAAGACAGAAGTATCCTGGACTGCCTAAGGAACAGCCTTGCCAGCAGGTCCAGGGAGGCGATCCTTCCCCTCTACTTAGAATCATAGAATCATTTAGTTTCGAAAAGACCTTTACGATCATCAAGTCCAACCGTTAGCCTAACACTGCAAAGTCCACCACTAAACCATGTCCCTAAGCACCACATATACACATCTTTTAAATACCTCCAGGGATGGTGAGTCCACCACTTCCCTGGGCAGCCTGTTCCAATGCTTGACAACCCTTTTAGTGAAGAAAAACTAGCAAAGCAACATGTGGAGTGCTGGGTCCAGTTCTGGGCTCCCCATGCAAGAAAGACACCGACTTACTGGAACAAGTACAGCACAGGGCTGTAAAGATGAGGCTGGAGCATCTTTCTTATGAGGAGAGGCAGAGAGAACTGGGACTGTTCAGCCTGGAGAAGAGAAGGCTCAGGGGGGAATCTCATTCATTAGTATAAATACCTAGTGGGAGGGAATGCAGAAGAGGGAGCCAGACTCTTCTCAGTGGTGCCCAGTGACAAGACAAGAGGCAATGGACACAAGTTAAAAAACATGAAATTCCATTTGAACACAAGAAAACACTTTTTACTGTGAGGATGATCAAACACTGGAACAGGTTGCCGGAGAAGTTGTAGATAATCAAAAACCCATCTGGACATGGTCCTGGACAACTTGTTTTAGCTGACCCTGCTTGACCAGATGATCTCAAGAGGTCCCTCCCAACCTCAACAATTCTGTGATTCTGTGAGCTGGGCTCTCAATTATTTTAAACAAAACAAAAACACCAAACATACAAACCCCAACAAAATACAGACTAAATTAATCTTTCAATCACCATAAAAGACAAATGTTTGCCTTTGAGACAAGATTCCTCAACTGAGACATCCTCTTTACTTAAAGACTGCGATCATTTCACCTAATCTTCTCATTTATATTCTAAAAGTCAAATGTTCTTGGTATGTCATTGTTATAAAAATTTATTACTATATTTCTTATTTATTATAATAAATAACAGAAGGAAGGTTGCAATTTAGATGTTTTTGCAGAAGCAATGGAAAATGGAGGATAGGAATCATAAAAGGAAGTCTTGCATGAAGCTTTAACAACAACAACAAAAATCCCAAAGTGATTTTACTCTTGCTTCAGGAAAAAATATATTAACTTCTGTCAAAATAAAGGGCAGCAAGTCTGGAAAGAATAAAGATGCCCTTAAGGAGGGCATAAAAGTAGTGTTAAAGGCAACTCCTGTTCAAGGCAAGGCAAGTTACTGTTCAAGAACAAAGCAAAACCTAGTCACAGCCAAGGTACTATTTAGAAAATATTATTTAACTAGTGAAATAACAGAAGCAACAAGATGCCAAGTTTGAATTGTGTTGTCTATTCTCCTTTGTTCTCTCTCAAATTGTTGAAAAGATAGTCAGATGACCACGAGATTTCATAGAGTGCCTTAAAAACTGCCACTTCTCACTTCAAAGCTACTGTTTGTCAATTGTCAACCTGAGATGAAGAAATAGAGCTTGTTTACATTTCTTGTCTAATGCAATGGAGCATAAAATAAATTAACAGCTGTGTGATTCATTTGGTTAAGTATCTGTAGCATGATCACGTGTTTATCTTATCATAGCTTACTACTTTTCGTTCCAAAATTCTCTTAATTGCAAGTGATTCATAACAAGCTAGTTTAAGAGAGTTTAAGTCAAAATTCACTCTTTGTCAGATAATTATAAGTATCTTATCTCAAACACCAAAATGGCTACATGAAGAGTTTCAAAGGAGGCTAAAGTTAAACTATGACACATTCAACTTACTCCTTCTAAACATATTCACTGATTCTCTCACTGCATGAAAGAATAATGGCATAAAAAATACTGAAGAAAATGTAAGCTGGGTTGTTATTGGGCTGCTTCAGAAAAAGAGGAGAAAAGAAACCTCAAGAGAAGGGTGAAAACGTAAACATGTTATTCTGTCTGCTCTGTAACAGCAGCAGAAGCAAGCTTAGTTTGTGCATCACATTGCTGTTTTATAATAGTTGTGGAATGTATAAGCAAAGAGTTTTAAAGGAAGAAAAAGTATGCTGRTACATGTACTGCTTTGAGACACATAAATAAACCTATTTTCTCCTTTCTTCCTGACAACTAACAAACAATAAAGTTTTGGACTTGGATCTCTAAGCTCTCATCCAACTCTCCATCTATCCACCCCCGTTCTCTTGTGAGTTATCCCGCTCCTTTGCTCCCACTTCCACTCTTTTCCTGTGTTATCCCACCATCCATTCCAGATCAATCTGTTCCAATAGAAATGTACTTTTGTTTCTGTCATTCACAAAAACACAAATCTTAGACTCACCTACTTCTCTAATTTTATTTCCCTCACTGTAGTGAACATACTGCCTTGAAAAAATGCCTTTATTGATTCACCTACAGCTATGTGGCATCCACCTACTACCTATGGAAAATGTTCTCAAAAATTGACTAAGAACATTTACTCATGAATATTACTTGAGTACTACTACTCATGACATTACTTGGTGCCTTGGAGATGGCCATACCTAACATCCTTTTAAACACTTTTAATCCTATCTTCTTTCTGCTTTCCTTCAATATTTTATATCAGTATATAGTGAGTTTTCCCTCCCTGAGCTGACTTTCACTACTCTACACATTTTCTTTATATAGTATCTTCTGCTCAAATAGCTTCAACCTTATATGGTGAGTACATACAAACCTCCCTCACTGTTCCTTACTTATTACACAGTCCTACAGTCTGTTTCTGACACTTCTTTACAAGGCCTGTCAATTCAAATCATAAGGTAGCTTGAAATGACAAAAATCACACTTTAAAAAGATGAAAACGATTTCACAAAGCACAAAAAGTAACGCTGAATCAAACCCATGATCTTTCCTCCTTAAGTTTTCTCAACTACTCTATTCTCTGGTATTTTATACAGTTTTCTTTCCATTAATCAAATCACATGACTCACAGATCACACTGACTTTTTTTCTCAGATTAGGGAAAAGAATGCCTAAAGCATTCTGGATCATCTTCCACAAATTTGCAAGGTATTAAGCCTGCGCAGCCTTTGAAAATTCAATATTCCAGTCTGATCACTGTAATTCCCTCTCTTTCTGAATTTCTTATAAGCTCAAATATGTCTGCACCTACCTGTCTGTTTGTTAGAGCATGTTAAGAACCTCTCCCTTTCTCTTCTGTTTTCTCAGCTACATCAAGGTCCACATTTTCAATATTATCTTGAATAGCCTATAAAATCACATCCCTCAGAACTTACTATCATTTCTCGTGCCACCAAATGCCTGACTTCAGTTAGGTCAGGCTCATTAAGTTTCCTGAAAGCAACTCTGAACTCTCTGCCACATAAGTCTTTATCAATAAAATTTTCTCTTTGATGGTCTACACAATTAATGCCTTAAAAAACACTTTTGAAGACCCTCAGTACCTCACCTATACAGGAGATGAACCACCACAAAGGATGAGAACTGAGAATTTGTTGTCTTTTTAGATTCTAAGTAACCTAATGCTTTCTAGATTCTAAGCAATCCCAAAAATACAGTTGCTGTGGGAAACCAGTAAGTAATAATAATAACAATAAAGCATAAAAAAATGATGCTATAGAGCTTTGTAAATCAATGTTTAAAATAAAATTAATGAACAGAGATGCAGAACACCACTAGAGGGCTCTAAATCCTTTAATAACAGTATGAATTTTGGCTGATGAAAGGGGATCCCTATGACATGTTTTACGCATCTCGAAAACTTGAGAAGCTTATAAACTCTAAAATCTAAATCCCCAAAATGAGTATAAAAATCATGCAATTCCAGTCTTGCTTAAGAAAGACCAGTTTGTGGGACACTGTTTTGCAATTCCTTTCCTCTGGGAATTTTGCAACAGGATTGGTATCACCTTTCAGATGCAAGGATTGCAATCGTGTTCTTTACATTTCATTAGTAACTCCATACACAGAACTAGCTCAAGGATCTTTGCATCGTAAGGAAAACATAAAATTTTCCAGCAGTTTATTCGCAAGGAAAGGCAGGGGCACATGGTTCTCAGAGCTGTAAATGAGGAAAGGGGATTTGGAGGAAATTGTGGAAAATGAACGTGCTCTCTCTCCCTCTCACCCTACACCACTAGACAGCCCCTTTGTCTTCACAAGAGGCAAAAGCCAACGCACTTTCTCAGAACCAAGCAGAAGCCATGCTCCTTCTCTCTACGCAGCATCTCCTTCCCACAGTGGGAGGGGAAGAAATTACAAGGTTATGCGGCAGCCTTAAACTCTCCAGACTAGGCGTAGGCAGATTTAACAGTGAGACCATGGCGTTTTGCCACCAACACAATCTACTCCACTAGGAAACAGATTGTTTTGCCCATTCAGCCATCCAGCCTTGTTACACACTCATGGTATCAGTGATGCCTCACATTTAAAAGTGTAATTTAATAGCAGCCTCTCATAAAAGCTGAGGATCAGAGCATGTATGAGCTTTTGAAAAGAAATTGAAAATGGCAGGTTCTCTATGTATGTTTTGCGTATGAATTAGATCTTCTGCAGAAATGTTTTACTGAAGGTCTATGGCCTAAATAGGTCCAAATTTAACAATACTATCACTATATAAAGCAGGAAAAATAATTATTTATTGATCAATATATTGATAGGATAAGGTTTAGTCACATTTCTCAAATTTTCCACACTTTGCTGAGATTATAAGGAGGTAAGTTTCAATTTTGATTTGATTATTCCATATTTCCATATCTCCAAGTGAACTTCTATAATATGGCTGCTGAGAGGTTATATCTATTGTGTTATCATTTCCTTTTTGTATGTGCAGTTAGTATTCCAGAATGACAGTACAATACCAAGAATATCCCTCTCTTGTGTTCCGCCTCACAACTTGATCTCATCGTGACAGAAAACTGTTGTTTTTAAAGCAAAAATCTATAAGAGAATTTATTTTATTTGTACATTATGTCTCCCGATTTCTTTTACTTTCTTAACATTTTATATTCTGCAGTTACTGAGGTAAATGTTGTGTAGTTTCTTTAAAACTTATCCAGTTTTCCATGTTTTTTCTGTTTAGGATGTCACAAACTCAAACTATATCTGCTGAAAATATTGCCTGCAGTACCAATAAAATATTCAATCTGGCAATGATGTAAATTCAAAGAAAACATTTGTAAGATGTGAGTAAAAATGTACTTACAGTCTATTCGACTTCAAAGACCTGAGAAAGTCCAGGAAGCTTAAATGCTCTAACAGACTATCTAATTCTAGACTTGCAGTTTGACATTCACAGAAATTTGGTTTGTAGGCATTTGTCTTTGAAAAATTCATCTTGTAGCTTTAAATGTTTAAATACAAGATTGTGCATGAACTATAGAATTCTTCATTATTTAGATTTAAAATTGTAGGAATATAAAATTTGCATCTACTGCATTTACATATGATCTTTTTCTTAGCAATTTTGCTATTCTGTCTTGAAATAACAAATATAGTACTAATTAAAAAGTTTTTAATTAAAAATTTAATTTTTAGATTGGGGAACTTCAGGTATTTATGCACACATTTAAAATGTAGCCATGGATTTTTTTCCCTGGCATAAGGCCATATATTGAGCAGATGATAAACATGTTTTCTTGATTTTCTTTATCTTAGGGTTGTGCCTTGTAGTATTCACAACCCKGATTTAAATTGCCTAAGCTTTTAATTTTGATTCATCTGAACTATCAAATCTACAAAATGAACAGTGAAAGGAAGCGTATGGAATACAGAGAAATTGTATTACTGTAAACATAAAAATGTTTCATTTTATAATTCTTCATTTGAGGCCACAGGACAAGAAAAGGAAACAATATGGAAAGTAAGATCAAAGGGAAATATAAACAACAGAAGATGGAGAAAAGCACCTATTAGCTTTGAAGACACTGTATCTGTTAAGATTGTTTTATTGAACCAACAAATCCAGTACTGGAGTGAAATATTCTAATTTTTTATTTTTTTTTTAGAGAGAGAGAGAGAGGAGAACATAATAACAACATTAATTACCATGGTCTTGATCAGGAGCTTCCAGGTTGTAACCATAGCCTAGCAGGGTGCGGACTGCTTCCCGAAGACTGTCTTTGTTTGACTTCTTCGTCCGATCATCCAAAAGAGCATAAGGTACAAGGCGAGGATTTCGTCGATTTTTCACATCCTGCATAAGTATGAAAAATCAATTCAATTTCAGAAACTGTGCTTTGTCTTAAAGACAAAATTGTGTTATAGCAGCATATAAAAATAACTATTTATACCAACTGAAATCATGGAACTGCAAATACAGCAAGGATTCAAAGAAATTGCAATAGTCTAGAAACTAGTAACAATGCTGAATTTACTAAAAAAGCAATTAATACACAAATAAACGAAACTGTGTGGCTTATACCTGCTTTCATTTTCCATCAAATTTACTTAACAGGACAACAATACAAACAACAAGAACAAGGATAAATGCGAAGAGTTTGACTGAAAAGTCAAAAGGATTATATTTTGTACACTGTTTATAAAGCAGCTACCGTAACAAGAAGCTAGTAGATAACTAAAGCATCAGAGACATTACAACAAATATATAGGATTTTTTTAATTATAGCACTATACAAGATATATTAAAAAACCCAAAGAATAAACAAGATATAAACAGAAGAACAAGATAAAACACTACTAATAAAAGAATATTAAAAACTACATGCAATACTAATTAATAAATAATAAAATAGATAACAAACCTATGCTTTGCTATGTTAAATACTTAAAACATGTATTTTTCAGAAATAAAGGGTCTTGTAAGAATATGATTAATGTCCTGAATGTGCAGAATTTTTGTAATAGGTAATTTAACATAACCTCTCGTCCAGCTGAAATTAATGTATTGGTAAGGTTTAATCTTTTTATTTTAGGTTTATTAATACAACATTGATTAGGTTTTCCTCTAGTGCAAAATTATCTTATCTGAAAGCATTGTTTAACTGGATTATTTATATGACTAACGTAATTTTTAGTGACTAATAGAATTGTTTTCTTGTCTACATTTTCTTCTCACATCCATCAGCATTTGTGGCAGTGAGAAAAACCATACAAAGAACTCTCAATGTACTTCCTAATATCTTATTTAAATAAATAAATAAATAAATAAATAAAGACTGAACATATAAAAATATACTTGCTGTTTGTTCTCTTGGGTACAAACACCAAAGATATTGAGAGGCTTTTATGATTGGTCAGACTTAAGAATGTATGTGGTTTTCATTCTACCTTTGCAGGCAGAAAAGAAATGGCACATCCATTCTAACAAATACGTGCAGGCATCTTTTGTTGTCCGTTAAATGCTTAGATACATGGCTATCTGCCTTTTGCCTTATCATGGTGAGTAAATATTAAAGTGCAGTTATTAACCAGTGCTTGATGAAATCTGGTCCTACCAGCCATCCTTCTAGGAGCAGAAATATCATGGAACAGGCATTACCTGTATGCTAAAAGGGCTAATAGAAAGATAAAGATAATGCATTGCTGGGGACACAAATTACTACACCCTATCAGCTCCAGTTATATTCAGTGGGAAGGAGAGTGACAGCGCCAACACAAGGACCATTTGAGGGGACTACTTTCCATATTTATTCCAAACACTTAAGTTGACATCCTTTTTTTCCAATATTTACTTTGGTAGATGTGGAAAAGGGCTGCTTCCAGAACAGAATGGACCAAACAAATGTTTGAATTACTATTTGACATAMGAATATTCACATTAACATCAGAGATGAAACACCACGGGTTTAATTATTTGTCTTGGAAAAGACATAGAAAGGGAAATATTTTCCTCTGAAACACTGTATGTCCAAAAGATATCATGAAGTACTGTCTTTAAAAATATGAATTGGAAGTTTGGAATAACAATTATGTAACTTCTTATTCATAATATACAGTTAGACTAATGCACTGGTAATTGCCATAGCAACCATTAACACACATTAACATACTGGCAATTAGCTGATAAAAATGTATGATAATGAAATATAGTATAAGTGCTTTTAAAAATGTCTAAGCACAAAATCAGAGTGAGCGAAAAAAAGCATAAAGAAATCATAAGTATTATACAAACTCGATTTTACAGATATTTTTTCTTGGGTCTAATTTCCTTTAATATTGTGAACTTTTTCACCCATTCAAGACTTTGGCTACTTCTTTAAATATGAATACAAGAAGGGATTTTTCTTTTAATAATTTTCTTCTTTTCCTTCCTATTATCCGACTATCTAAATTTTGAATGTCTTACTTATTGCTGAATTAAGAACTGTTATTGTTATACTCATCATAAGTTTTTGTACTAACGATCTTCTGCACCTCTGTGGTTTAAGTGTAGCTAATCAAGAGAATGATTCTACATAGTGATTGAGCTTTGCACAGTAACAATCAAGTCAACAAGAAAACTGATTAGCTAAGAGTGGTAATTTTTATTGAGTACATTTGCAATTCGTACATAGACTTAATGTACGAAGTAAGTTTTCACTACAGAAAACTTATTGGTTTATATTGTAGACTGTTAAAAGAAAGAAAACTCAGCTTAAGTTTTTAATTTTTTGCCAGAATTTTCCAGGTTTGACAGTCTAATGCTTCATCAGAAGACTGTGTTTTGTATAGAGTTTGTCTGGCAACTACTTGTTCACCGAGTCATCGAGTCATTTGAAAGAAAAAAAAAAGATCTCCTCCAGAAGACAAAAAACCCCAAAACTTAAGCTTGTTGACAAGATTCTGTTTCAAATGGTTTGAGCTGGGTAGCACACATGAAGTTTATATAATTCTTTGGTCTTGAATTCAGAACCTATCATATCACTAGAAAAAAAAAAAAAAAAGAAAAAAGCCTATATATTTTATTACACAACTTTGTCTTCCTTTAATGTAACACAAACATTGCATTAGTCATTTAGAATTGCATTGCAACCATGAAAAGTTGGAATGCTTGGCAGAATGTGCCCTGACTATAAATAGAAGGAACTAATAATAAATAATGTTAAACTTGAGTGATGTAACACTGACCATGAAAAATCAGTATTACTTTATATAGTGTACACTACAGATTTTGCTATATACAGCAAAAGATAGACAAAGAATTACTTGAATCAGCACACATGTAGCTATTTGTAGGGTATAAATGCATTTGAAATAGGCAATAATAGGTCAACAATGGCACTAACTGAATATAGCTCTTAACAGTAATAGAAAAGAGCTACATAAAAAATACCTAAACACACACACCAACAAATATCAACAAGCCTTTTAAAACTTCCATTACAGGTAATGAACACTGCTGCAAAATAATTCACAGAAAAAGCACACTGGGAGCCGAGAGGTGCACAACTGCATTCATTCATTCAGTGAGTATGTGACATGTAGATAACTGATCTAGCACACTGGATCTAGCAACCAGTCTTGCAACTTGCATAGACAGATGCCATGTAAGAGTAAGAACAAAACAAGAGGAGTGTCCATACTGTCTACAGCAGCATAGAAAACCATAGTCAAATTCTATAAGCAGCTCTAAAAGAAGAACCTATTAAAAGGTACAGTGTGTGTAACAAAGTTGTACTCTTCAGAAGTAATTCAGTAACAAAAAACAAAGCCTCATATAAACCTCTAAAAGACATCTGAAATGATAAAGAATAATATAGTTTTCAGAGCTATAAATGTGATACCGCAAACCTGTGCGCTCCTGGGCCTTCCCAAAGCTCTGAGAAGTCCAGGAACAGCACAGATCACTAGACTAAAAGGAAAAAAAAGACACCAGAAACATATGTAAATAAGTGCCTATCAAAAAGAAAGACAGGAAAAACCAGAAAAATGAAAACACAGACTAGGAAGAGTGCAGGAAAAACATGATAATAACTTAATGGGATCATAAATTTTGTGATTTAAAGTGTTAGAGCTGTACAGATACATATTCTGTGCAGTACTGAAATCATTTTGTTCTCATAACCAAGGCTGTTAAATGACAAGCACAAAGCAAATAYAATTCAGCACATATTCAGTAAGACAGACATGCTGTTGTTTTCCCAGCTTCATTTGCACCATTAGAAAACACTTATTCCACAGCTGTGAATTGATTCTGCTTGCTGCCATGGCTGTGGATCTTGCACTTCCACAAAGATTTCTGAGCAATTGCCACAACAAAGATTTCTGAGCAATTGCCACAACAGCAATTGCTACTGGTGAGCTTGCCAGCAATGCTGGCAAGAAATCCACTGAGCCACTGTGTGAGTGTGCAGCATATACACTGTGAACGGGATCATCTACCTACACCATACATTTCATATCTTGTTATCCAGAGGTCTAGCTTTTCTGCATTTATCATGGCAGCTCATGTTTAACCATAAACCATTAAAATTAAAAATTATTTTATAGGGAAAAAAGGAAAAATATAATTTTAAGTTGGTATTTACTAAGTCATTTCAAGATTCCAGAGTCA
Source organism: Oceanodroma leucorhoa (assembly GCA_030449065.1). Taxonomy (NCBI): domain Eukaryota; kingdom Metazoa; phylum Chordata; class Aves; order Procellariiformes; genus Oceanodroma; species Oceanodroma leucorhoa. The sequence continues at coordinate 13,629,619 of JASVER010000016.1, read as the reverse complement.
TTAGAACTGGAAAGCACAATAAAGTCCTCACAAAGCCATGTTCTTGGCAATGTTAAGAAATATCCTAAATATATCCACCCAAAGCGGAAATTGCGTTCCTAACCTGGCATACTAGCAACTGAGTTCTGTCCTTAGAAGTATGCGTATCCTTAGAAATATGCATACAGTTTCCACCATCGTCACTGAGGACCATACCAATATGGAATGTCTGGCAGAATGTGCCCTGTCTATAAATGCAAGGAATTAATATATCATTATAAATAATATAAAATGTGAAAGTGAGGTAACATAAGTAGTTTTTACAAGGACAAGATGTCTTTTTACATATATTTAATGACAAAATAAGTGACAAGCTTTCACCTTGTGATTTTACCCATACATCCATATTTCCTCAGTCTGAATTTCCAGAACAGTGCCTCTCTTGCATTGCAGCACTAGGCAGTCTGAGAAGACCAACTCCTGATCAAATAGTGATTTCACATMCTTTCTACGAAAACCTTAAAAAAGTAAGATCCTGACTTAAAAACACCAAACTGTGTTGCATTTTGGGCCAGAGAGAAATCAGACTTAATAACTGCTTCACAGTCCTGACTAATTATCCTGGGACGGGAAGTGCAGAGTATCTTTTTTAAGGTGCTCTTCACACAATGGGAAGAACTTTTTAGGTTGCTGATTTTTATAACCAATTGTTAAAGCTGTGGGTTTTTTTAATATTTTCTTCCTCAATATAAATGAGGTTTCTGATTATTAGGTTCTTCAGCCACAACACACAATACAACATGAATAAAAAGCAAGACACCCTTTGACTAAGCTATCTGCATATGTGACAATGCATATAAGCAAAATTTGAAAGTCAGAATCTTTGGCTGTGACCCCCACAATCAGTGGGGAGACCTAAGGTCATGTATTCAGGAAGGGGGAGGAGGTGGCTAAGGTACTTGAAATTCTTTTCATTTGCTTTCTGATCTCTAAGCTTGACGCTTTTCTCTCCCTTTCTGTCTTTTCCTTACTTATGCAAAAGTTGGGATTCTCCTGCATACATGACATCAGAGTCTTATGAACGTCAACCAATATTGTAAGTTCATGGATAAACTTATGTGAGTTCTGAATATTTTCCATTTGATTGTGAAGATTTAGTCACAAGTGCATCCTTTTATACTTCAAGGTTATTTTTCAATCAGCTTGTTATGAAAAATTCCTYAAAAATAAACAAAAAACTTGGGTAATTATGATAGGACATAATGTCAAAATCTGTACATGAAAAAAAAATTGTGCCCTCTGTCATAGCACAAATGTGATTATTTTAATTCACTTACACCAAGGCTATATTGCTCCTTTGCCTGGATCTATCTCCCTTACCTGTCTTTGATCATTTACCATCTCCCCAGTTCAGAGACCAACCTGTAGGCAACCACGTTCTCCCTTAAAGGGACACTGTCAAGTATTTTCATACTGATTTTATGCTTGCTTTTCCACTTACCCTTGTTATTTAATACGGTCTTTTAAACAGAAATATGTATTTTTCSTACCTGTTTTGTTCCTTCTGCTCCTTTCATGGAGCAATAAGCTACTGTGAGTCTGTCCTACCAAAAAATACTTACTTGTTTGTGATCAGTGTCATCACAGTTGTCAGCACAGTTCTGGGAACAGGATTTACTAGTTAACTTGTGCTCCCTCTGCTGGCTGGCTGGTTGGCTCTGCAGCAGCAGAACAAAAATACTGTGTATAGTCATGCACGAAGAGCAGGTCTCTCTTAAGAAAAAGTCCTGACAAGCAGTGGTGGATTTAGAAGAAGAAGAAAATCTGGAACTTGGAAGGCATTTTCCCCACCAGATTATAACAGGAAAGAAATGCTTYATACATTAACTACTTGACAGTATCCCTTTAATTTTTCATATTATATAATCCCAAAATGATGAAGTACTTATGATGGAACAGACCTACTAGATCATCTAATCCATCCTACAGCCACAGCACGATTGCTGTTTAGAACATACTTCCCAGTGATTAGTTCATCTACTTTCAAACATCTGTAAGCTTCTTTCCCTTAGGAAACTATTTCATAGCTCTGCAAGATCTGTTTATAGTGCTATACAGCATAACGTCATGTCACTTTATTACAGTACTGTAACATGTCACAGTAATATGATGGGATGACAAAATGTAGCCCATGAAACAAACCCATTGTTGGAGTCAAGCAGAAGCACACAGCAGCATGGACAACAGCTAGCAGCTTGCCATGTGATACGTATGTCAGCTAAATGAGAAGCATCTTTGCACTGCACCCAGAAAGGAGCACCTTGCTATTCTGCTCTCTTCTTTTGACTTTTAATGAATGAATATTTGTTATCTGCACATTGTAAGCACTCTTGGAACTCAGTTGTCTGTCTTCTCACCAGAAGCAAATAAATGTAATTATTTGAAACAAGAAAAATAATTGAATTAAGAGGAAATCAGCATCAACACCCCAAGCATGGCAGCTTCTACAGGACATGCTATTGGTGGTAAAGTTTTCAAGGACATCATCTACCTGTTTAACCATACATGAGACTACTGTAATTTGCCTGCCAAGAATAAGRGAGTAAAGTATACTGCTGATCTTGTTGATCTCTTTCCTGGAAGTCATGAATATTCCTGAGCTCTTGATGATCTTTAACAACCATCCTCTGTTGAAAGCATAACTATGACACTGTTCACTGCACCATTGCATTACATTCTCAACAACAGTGCCCCACTCAGCACACAAAAGTCTTCAGTCAGTTTGAATGAATCAGRCCCAACAAAATATTTGGATGTTTAAAGCAGAAGCACCCAAGATTGCAAAACCCCGATTAAATGGCTTTCCAACTCCAAATGTGATCAGCTTCATAGGCACTTAAGTTTTTTATTTTTAAATTCTCCAGGTTCTTCTTTGCATGCCCATACTTGTCTTTGTCTTGGTAAGGAAGAATAGTTCAATACCGATCATACACCTAAGCCCAGTCAAGATTTAGAGCAGAAGCATTTGTCTAAGCCTCTTTCAGAGCACAACCTGGTAGTCAAAATCAGAGCCTGATTCACACTGACTGCTTAAAACATCTCCRAAAACCTAACAACTAGGGACTACCATTTTATTTTAAAACTTAGCAGGTCTAAGTGATAGTGATAACCTCTTTATATAACAACTTGTCCTTGGCCATCAAAATGGATTTAAATATTGTCCAGTTAGGTATCTTTGAGGATAWATGTGTCAATTTTTAAAACACTCGTGGAAAATGGATAATGCACAGTTAAGTAATTACAAGACTAAGAGGTTTAAAACTATACCTCTATCTTCCACAAGTTTTCTCACACCAGACTATAAATTGTAATAAGTAAGCGCAGATTTAATTTGGATGTTGAGCTTTGTCATCCAGCGAGCAGGGCATTTATTAGGAAGGGAGTCTAAAGTACGCCTGAGTTCCAAGGCCTTCAGGACAGTATTTTAAGAGTCAGTAGATAAAATACAGAGAGCTGTTCAGCACAGTGCTGAGAACATGAGACAGACTTCATGATTCTTCTGACATTAAGTTGAAGTGTTTAATTTTAGGTTACATCCCGTACTAGATTTGTCTAATCAATGTTTTTATTGTATTTTTTTAAACCAAAGTTGTGGCCTGGGGCAACTCCACTGTCTTTTGGGAACCAYAATAAAACTAATGATTGATTACTATGACATCACGCCTCTTCAAGAGCAGAACCGTCTATATCAACAGGCACATCAAAACATACAAAAAGACAGTGTATAAACACATTGTATAGCTGTAAAGGAGAAACTGTGTTTTTATTGCCACCCACTCCCACTACATCTTTTGCTTATCATTCCCAACACAGTAACACTGAAAAAGTCTTTGACAGCATCATTTAATTCTTTTTAATGAATTAAATTATTTTAATGAATTAAATTATCTTTCTTCAGCCTTTCTTACTTAATACCTCACTAATTCAGAAAACATATAATTTAACTGCAAATTCACTCCAATAAATATGGCAAAATTACTTGTGGTTTATTTCAAAGATATACAGAAACACAGGGTAGGTTAAAGATCTAAGAAACTTTATTTACTACTTACGAGTTGTGGGTTTAAATTTTCCCAATGCTAGTTAGAAACATAATTAGCTAAGAGACGCATTTGATTCCAGAAACTTCTTAACTTCCTCTTAACCAATGAATTCTATTGTAAAACTAAATTTAATTCTGGGATATGTCAGGGTTCTATCAAAGCTGTAAYTATTTCCCGACTTTCATCCATTTCAAATCTCCTGATTGGAAAAGCCCTGTATTGAAAATGTTTGGCTTCTGGGAGAATAAAAAATATGTAAGGCATGGTGTAAATTATTCAGTGCTTTCTTTAATATATCAGAAATATTTCTTTTGAGCATCTGGAGACATACAGACTCTCAGTCTAGAAATGAATTGTGCACTGCCTCCATAAACACAGGATTGAAATAGTGGGTTCAAAATGAATTAATCTGCTCCCTCTACCTGACAACAGAGAATCATCACTTCCAACACTTCTCATTATTAATATTCTATCAGAAATGTTAACAGCACTTCAAAGGGCCACTTTCCCTTACTAAAAGTTGCAGTATTAGGGGAAAATTTAATCCTGTTGTAAGCAGGGGAGTTGCACCAACACCGAATTATCTTCAGTGTCTATCTAGTAGGGGATATTACATACATTCCAATCTGCAAACACAAGAATTGGCTCATTGTCTGCCTAGACCCACATACAGAACATATATTTCCTAAATAATTTACAAAGTACCAAAGTGAGAGCTTTATAGTAAGATACTATAATGGACAATGCTGAAATGCTATGCAGCACATATTTTGTTATTTAAATGTACTTTGTCAGTATGTGATGAGGTGAATTTAAGTGCCTAACTTAATACATATAAAACCAGATTTTTTTTTTATACAAAAGTTTTGCAAATAGAATGAGTTTTGGTCTTGTAGAAAAACAAAATTTGAAATGTGCTGAACTGAAATGTRTAACTTGAATTTTTGTCAAAACCAAAAACACTGTTTGTAGGCAGGAAAGAGTGTGTACCTACAAAACAGCTGTTTCTCATTTTTGCAAAAATAATGGTCTTTTATGCTCAGCGCAAAACCATGAAAASTTTTTTTTTCACAAGGGGTGAATTTTCCTAAAATTTCACTGTGATATGCTACCACACATTTATTAACAGAAGTGAAGATACCTTTCTCTCTATAAAATTCACAAATAATCACAAAAAGAATAGAAAATATGACTCCTAAGGGAAAATTGATATAGTAGCTGTCTTGAAAAATAATAAATTAGGCTCATTGTATACCTGATTGATTTTTTTTTTTAAAGAAAACAAAGACCCCGAGTTTTGCTGTTAAAATCCACCATGCTTAATTTTCACTCCCCTCCCTTATGACACATTGTGATACCTATCACATAGCATTCCTATTCACTAAAGCAAAACCACTAAAGTAGGACTGGAACTTGGAGACTGATTTAACTATTCTTAGTTAAACATGGCCTCTGCCAGACATACAACATATGAGCAAAGTGATTACTATAAGTTTACATTCTGATTTTCCTGGATAAACAAAATTATTCAATTCCCAGGACTGCAAACATTTAAATGATTCCCCTACTGAAAGTCAATATTTACATTTCCTAAAATACTACAGCATATTAGCTTCCTGCATGCAATTTTCTCACCCTGAGATCTAGATAGCATACAAGAATATGCCATCAATTTTTTAATACTGCTTGTAGAAGAAGAGTCTCATACTGCTAGAAGATTTAGCAGGATTGCTTTAATTATGTATTTTTGCTTTCTTTGACTGACAGACTCGCATTCATTAGCTGCTTCTTCCTGCTTTTGTATCCCCATTATTCCCATTTAATTGGGAAATATCTCAATAGATAAGTGCTTTTTCAAGTGACTGAAGTTAGCACTCACCTGCTGGATACCGTATGTCCAGCCTTGCCTTATACGGTCCCTTGCCCACACATTGTGAGCATTCTCTGCTAGTTTATCCACCATAGCTTCTTGAGAGGGGGTCAGTTTGATAAAACTCAGATCCATGGGAGCAGGCTTATATCCACTCAACAACTGGTAGCTGTCAAAAAACACAGAACTTGAAGTTACTTTTCAGTAAGAAAAAATTAATAGAAACCACAAAGGAAAGAAGTGACATGTATGCAATATGTCTATATAAATAATCTGTCTTTGAACATAAAGAAGAATAATGCACTGATATTTGATTTTGTTTCAAGCTAATTGCATCTTGATGGGATGAAGTAGCTGGTAATGAAAGCTACCCAAAATGGTTCGAACTAAAAATGTTTTTAAAGTATTTTGAAGTAGTAGATTAAGATGTTGCTTATCTAAATACTTATATGAACACTATTATTATTACCTCTGAGTACTTTGCAATACTTATTAAATTCTATCTACCTCCTACTGAAGCAAGAAAATATAGTCTTCCTATTACATATATGGATGTGAGAGAGCGCAGGTCAAATGGCTTACTCAGGATCACATATGAAGTCCAGTTAATACAAGCTTGCCTTTATAATACTTCATAGTTTACCTATTCTTCAAATCATAGGAGCAAATGTTTAAAATTTAACTTCAGAACAGAGAGACAGCTTCCTCACTATTTTTAGCATTCCTAAGAACGAAGTGGTGTTTACTTTTATGAAGTTGTTCCCATCAAATTAATTATAGTCATCTCCCACTTTACTTATGACCAACCCTTCTTCAATAAAGGACGTAATGCATATGGTGATGGATGCAGCACATCAGGACTTCCTAAATTTACCACGAAAACCTACGACGCTATGCGGCATCACCATGGTGGTGGATGTTACCCCCCCTTACCTCAGCTGATGAGGGAAGGTGCAGAGGAAGGGGAACGGGGAGAGCAAAGCAGGGGGCAGACAGACAGGGGCTGTACTGGGGGTCCGTGCCCAGGTGCTAGCGCGGGAGCTGCAGGGCGGCCTCTGTGAGAAGAGGCCAGGGCTGCCCGTGCCAGACACAGCTGCCTCCAAAAGGGACCCGCCACAGGGCACAGCTGAGCCCTCGKCCATGCTGGTGGCACCTCTGGGAAAATATTTTTGAGAAAGGGCAAAAAYGCTGCACAGGCAGAGAATAGCGAGGAAAAAAGTGTGACAAACAGCCTTGCAGAAACCAAGGCCAGAGGCGGGGGTGGGCAGAGGCGCTCCAGGTGCCAGAGCGGGTCCTTCCCTGCAGCCCCAGGAGAGACCAGGCCAGAGCTGGTGGACCTGAATATCCCTGAGCATTTCTCCTCGAGCATCCTGACAAAACAAAGAGCTATTTTGGTCATAACGAAAGGGGTCTGTGGAAAACAAACAACAACATTCTCTCACTGAAATTATACGTGCTGGGGTGTTTAAAGAATGGCTAATTTAGATAATTGTCTAATTATTTTCTAAACAACTCTGGCATTTTCTTGTGTTTTCTTTGTTTGGACTGACAGAGAGAAATCCAGAAAAAGAAACAGTATTTATCCCCATTTATATTCTAAAATATTCAAATACTTTACAAATCTTAATTATTCTCTTCTGTGATAACTATTCTAAAACCCATTTAAACAAATTATTGGTTGAAAACAATAATTGAAAACAAGCAAGTATTTAAGGGGGATTATCATCTATAAACATGAGGTTGGACCGTCCTTCAGAATTACCACATTAAAAAAAAAAGTCTAAGTCTGAAAACAACAATTCAAGAATGTCAATCCAAAATCAACCATTYGTATAGTTACCAATCAGCAAATTTCTATTACAGAATTAAGCAAGCAGTTGGCAGTTGTGCTGCTATCTCCCACGCGCTAGCTAACGGCCTTCACGGTTACATCTCCTCAGGTAGCTGTGAAGTTGCTTCAGTGAGATGAGTAAAACCAGTCAGCAATGGAAACAGTGAATCATACAGAAGTAACATGTTTGTCAGGCTGGCAATTACTGCGTTCTTTCCTGTCACRCTCCCCTGCACAAGTATTACGTTGTGCATATAAAAAGCTACAATAGCCGCCGCTAYTTCGATAAGAGCAGGGTCAAAGAACCAGGGGTCTCAAAGGATGCTTATGATTTTGTCACAGAGGATGTGTATACCTTATTTCAGGATGCAGATGAATACTTATCAAGGATAAGTATCACTGGATACTAAGGAAAATAACAAAAGCATATTTTGTGTACAGACTCATGTTGGAGAATTGTCTTTAGCTGCAGACTGATGTTAGTTGAAAACAGGTAGCTAAAATCCCAGCTCCTGCCCCGTTGTCTGCTCATCAGTACCTTACTTACTGGTCTTATCTTGCTCAGTATCTCTGCTGGCCTTATATTAACAATTTTTTTCAAAAAGTAGGTAAAGTAATGTGGAATAATTTTCAAGCTGAAAATTTAACTGCTTCAACAGCACATTATCACTACCATATTAAGCTGCCACTGATTTACAACAASCATAATGGAATTTTTATTTGTGCCACCACCTAAAGTTACAGAAAAAGTGGTAGATATGTTTTCAAGCGACCTCAGTCCATACTCTGCTCTTTCGATTAAAGATTTTCAGCAGTATACATGAGTTGTTTTACAAGAGAAAATCAAACATAGCAAAGTTTCTTTTTAAAAACTTTTTTCTTTTCATTCTGACAATTTTTTTTCCTTTCCCATTTCATTTAGGCTTTTTTTTAACCCATAGAAACACTAAATATTTAGAATTTATTGAAATAAAGACTTTGAGTATTTCAGGGAGGTATTTTAAAATAAAAGGTTATTGAAGGACGTTTTTTTCAAAAACCTAAAGTTACATTATACCAGGAAAAAACTTCCTAATAGAAAGAGAATTTCCATCAGCAAAAGTTGTGTTTGCAGTACACTTCAGATAGTTGTTCAAAATGGTCCAAAAAAGCTCTTTTGTGGAGTGATGCTGTATTAGAAAAGGCAAAATTCTGGCACAACTGTCAGTTAAAAATCTGATTTTCCCCAACTTGTAACCATTGTGGCTGTGATGCCAAAATTCTGTAGGACTGACACAAATATAAGCTTGTTCTTAGCATTTTACAATCTTCATTGTTACAACAGGATGGCAGAAACGATAAAGCAAAGGGTTAAGAAGACAGACAAGAATATACAAAGTAAGGTTGAAAAATTTATTAGAAAGTAGAACAGATGAGCTAATTACATTCAAGTGATGTCTGTTACTTTTGTTTTTCATAATAGCATTARGTTTTTGTGTCAGGCAGATATGAGAAAAATGGGAAAATTGACAAAGTGTTGGGATAACGCATTTGTATCATCTACAGGAGCAGAAATAACTAGCAAATACAGGAAGTGACATCTCTTCTCACATCAAAAATTTAGCTTTTCACACACTACCTCCTGTGACTTTTTGTTTTGGTTTTGTTTTTTTGTTATGGTTATGTCTAGTCTAACTGTGAAAAGGCAACCATTCTTCTCTCCAGGACTGTATCCCACAAAGAATGTGCCCAATTGTATCTAGATCATGAAATCTTTGCTCCATTTTTACTCAACAAACATCTGATGCTATTGAGAATGTAGCCAGAATTTTTTTTTCTTTCCTTTTTACTCATTTTTTCTATCCATTGTATGTGAGGTATCAAAATTCTGACTTGGTATGTACAGTAGGACCTCAGGTTTCTAAAGTTATGACTATTAATGACATTAAAAAGACTCAGCATTAACACTCTTCTTAAATTAGGAAGTGTAATTTCTTCAGKCTCGAGATTTAGCTGCAGTTTTTCAAAAGCATCAGATCTAATTCACTTGAACAATCTTGCAAATGCATATACAATTCTGCCCAGGAAATTCAGAACAAAAATACAGAAGGCCCTAGATACCTCTTCTTTTTAGTCTTATATGCAGTTATTTTGGGATACCAAAACTGAAGAACACCTTTGGGGAATTTAAACTAATCCCTTGCTTTTATTCTCATTCATTCTTGTGAAGCGACCACATCAGGGATCCTGAAACTGTGGTATCAATGGTAYGTAAATCAGTGCAGTGTGGTATATATCACAGACTTGAGGGTCCAGGTTCTTATAGCTACCTTGTAGTAAAGCATTACCCAGAAGCCTGCAGGAACCTTGCCAGAATGGGCCATGTGCTTTTGGCTCACAAAAGGAAAAAGGAAGGCATGCTTTAGTTAAACACGGGCTTGGGGTTATTATACTGGCCTTAGGGACACAGTGTATGGAATATGAAGGTATGGGTAAGTGAAAGGCTGCTGTGAATAATGGAGATATGCAATACAGAGGAACATCTATTGCTGCACAGAGCACATCCCTGCAAAGAGCTATGAGTTGCTACCGGTGGTAGCAACTTAGCAACTAGCACTTGCCATTGCTTTTAGTCATAACCAAGGAGACTAAATTACTAATTTAAATTCAGGAATAACAGAACACACGGAAGTTCTCTCGTACTGAAACTGTGACCTTTACCTTTCTGGTTTTATACACATTATAATCCTCCTTTATCCCATCAATTTTATACCAATCTAGACAAATTTATAAACCATGGGCTCAAATGTATGTTGGGCCATAGGGCTGTCATATGCTTATCATCAAATACAGTTCCTTCCATTACTTTCAACTGTGTTAAAGTTCCCAAATTCTTCATTCCTAAACTGGGGGGCACACTGGTAGAAGGAAGAAGCCAGGGCACCTTGGCTGGGCCATGAGAGTTGGTTTCAGAGCTGCGGTAGGGGAAGCCACTATACCATACCAGCCTGAGCCCAGCCCTACCAATGCTGTTGCCAATCAATCACTCAGGAAAAAGTCAGTCAGCTATACCAGTTCCTTCCACTTCAAGTCAAGTCACTAGATGGCCATTCTAGGACTTTCAAAAGGGTTACCTTTAARTATTTGCAGCACAGCAAAATATATTGACAAGTTTGCTGTAAAGTCTTTATCGAGTTTCTGCAGTACACTCCATATATAAAAGACCTATGTAACAATGAATGCCAGACATTTCAATGAATCACAGAAAACCTAAACTTTGTCTACACATCGGACTGTAAACATCTAAAAGAAAAGGTGTGGATGAAGGTCTGTGTAAATTTCTGAAAATTCATTATCCATACATGCATACTCAAGTACCAATAAAACTAGCAATATAAATATCAAATTGTTAAAATACAGTTCACTTAACTCACACTGCCTAACAAAAAGATGTATTTGAATTTCCACTTACTTCTTGGGAAGTTTCATTTTTTTCACTTTTTCTTCAGCATGTTCATCAGCAATTCCAACATGGCAGCCTAATGCCAGCAGGGTTCTGGGACACAGAAATCAGAGATAAATTACTGCCACTGTTTCTATATTCAGAGTTGCTGCTGGGTATATAAATGACACTATACAACAAATGAGACCTGTGGGAATGACAGCAATATAATATGGAAAGATCAACACCAGCCTTTCTGTATATGTAATAAGCTTTCTGATAGTGTTAAGAAAAGGCCACGAGATGTTCCTGAAAATTTTAGTAAAAATATGAGTGGACTACTTCAAAATGGAACTATCATACAGTCTATTTCATCTATATGAGGCATCAGTTGAAAGATTCCCTACCCTTGAAATGTATATTTCTGCTTTATGTACTTATTCATACTGCTTATATACTAATTTATACTGCTTTACATCAAAATATTTTTTATGTTATGTTATTTATTTCAAAACTAATGAAAGGAGAAAAGGCAGGAAATGTCACTTGTTATACTCAGAATGTGTCTTCTTTACAAAGAGAGGCTGTTATTCAGAGATTTTAATTGGATCTGGATTTTGTTAGGACATGCTACTGAAGAGAGGACTGACAGCAGAATGCATGATAAGCATTAGGCCAAAACTGCCATCTTAATGCTTAGTATGGATGTTGCACATTAATCGACTTCAGAGAAAAGAATTCAAGCTAGACAGGGCACGTCATGTACCACAGGGCTTCTATCACAGAGCCACTGACCCAGGCAGCCCACTCTGGCCTGACTCTGCAAGATACAGCTCATTTCAGAAAACAAACACTCTCTACATAATCTTACAACAGGGTCAACAGTATTAATCGGGTTTCTGATTACTTCGGACCGCTTCCTGTCCTTACAGACACACTATCCAGCAGTATAAACCTTAAGTCTCATTCATCTCCAGGATTTGATCTGTAACTCATCAATTATTTGTTCCTGCACTTATGTTAAACACTGGGTTATAAAGTCTTCGTTTCTTTAGCCTAGGTGCATTACTAAAATATTGACATTGAAATGAAAAGAAATCCCAGACAAAAGTGAGACCACTTTGGAGTCAGATCAGAAGTTTCCAAAATCTGAGGGCGACATCCTTAGATTGATTGAAACTGATTACGCAGAAGAAATCACAAGTGTAAACCTTGGACTCCATTCCCAATTTTCACAACGTGGAAGAAAGCTGGAAAAAAGGGGGTTTATTTGTTCTTGTCTCTAGTTAAAACAATATTTTCTAGTCTTGCTTTAACTATATTTACTGCTTTTGAACTGACTGGGGAAAAAAAAGCATAAATATTGCTCAAGCAGTATTTCTCTTGGCAGATGAGTCGTACGTTTCAAGGAGATTCTTACAGCATATTTTTAGTGCTAGCTACATGAAGTAAATCCTACTGCTATGGTCTGTGAACCCTTATTTAAAATTAGATGGTAAAATCAGATATGAGGAAATCAAAATGCAGTGGCCACCTCCTGCAAAACACAGTATCTGCTAAGAATACTCCATGCGGCTAAATTTCAGTTGGCTTAAATCGTACCTGATTCCTAGACAGCTGTCACCAGTATAAGTAAGAAAACATATCTAACAGTGGAAAGCAGTACAGAGGAGCTAATCCCTGCTAACCCTAATTTTCTTGTAATGTAAAACAGGAATTTGAACCCTACATTATCTCCACCTAGACACAGCAAATTCAAATCAGAGAGACACAGCAGGATAAAAAGGCAACTGAGGACCAAGAGTTAGATTTTAATTATACTTCCATTTACTTTTCAGGCAGACTCATCCACACTGGTAGGACCTGAAAGACCCCTAAAGCACTTCAACGCTGAACAAGAAAACTAGAAGTGGCTGAATGCAGCCCTCAGCATAATATTGATACATGCAATTATCACACACAATTGAGTAAATATGTAAAAATGGGAAAGTCAGTCACAAAATAGTAAGCATCAAAAAAAAAAAACAAGATCAAACTACAAAATATACACTAGAATGTGCAGAAATGGTATGAGCAAGCATATTTTAATCCCATGACATTTTCAGAGGTAACTCATTCCTGAATTTTGACATTTCATATAGTATATAATTTTTATAGTTCATAAAAGTATTCAATCATACTAAAGAATATACAGAGATCTCAATATATTGAAATGTGTCAGATAATATGACTCAGAATTTCCTTGCTTTCTGCCTCTCTCACACAGTAGAGCTGGCAGCAAAACTGGCAACAAACCAACAAAAAAAACAATTACAGTGAGAGTTATTCTTGCTGTCTTGCAACTACTTCAAGTGTGCAAATTTGCGATTTGATGCAAATTGTAAAGAATATAGCATATAATTGACTAGAGGAAGTTTTAAAAGAACATTTTCTTTCCCTCTTTTCTTTTCTTTCCCCATTCTCCCCCATTGAGGTTGACTGCTAGTAGACTAGAAACATCTCGTAAAGAACTAGTCAAAGTAGCTTACAATTCAAGTCATCACAGTATGGATCAACTAGAATGGATTAGTGCACTCATTTTTCCACCTTTGCAAGTTTGCAGAAATGAACTGAGCAAGACACTCGTATTCTAGTCCCTGACCAATAGATGTCTACATGATAAATACAACAAGATATTGCAAAATTAGAACTGTAGACTTCAGAAAACAAGGACTAATACAAGAATTAAATGAAGACTGAGCTCAGTAAGCAAATTTTGAAATCCATAGAAAGTCTGAATGTTTTATGTTTTGGATACTATCTGTTTAATGAAAAGGATCTCTCTAGAGTAAGTAATAAAATTACTAAGAGTAATCAATTTATAAAAATTTATATGTTTATAAAACCAAATTATTTTTTGTTTTGTGAGGGTTAGATTTAGAAAAGCATTGGGTCCTGAACCAGAAATCTTGTAAGGACTACTAAAATTTGTTTAATATTTAGTGAAACATTAGGAGTCTGCATTTAATTCTGAGAGCATGATTTTTATGATGCCTGAGTCATATTATATAGATTATTCTAGCAAAAGATCCAACTGTAGGGAAAGCTAATGACATCATCTTTTTTAGTTTCATAAAATGGAAAGGAAGAAGCTATTCTGGATTCTTAGCACATTGTTGTGTTGACAGGGGTCTCAAAAGCTTTCCTTGAAATTCTATTATCTAGCTGAAGACAAATATAAACTTATTTTCTTGTCTCCAGTGGAGTTCCATTTATTTCTGAATGCTTTATTGCTAAATAATGCCAAAATATCCCTCCAGAAACTGTTTAACACTTAGGGTCATAAATAGGCTTTTTGTCGAGTAATTTACTTCCTGTGGGAATGGTGGATCAGTAAATAGGGCAGAGCAGCTGACCAGAGAAGGACACTATGAGAAATTCCAGGAGGACTGTTCTACCTAGCTTTCCATTATGAGGACATAAAGTCCTTATGAGTGTAAACACTATATTGCACTATCAATTTACATGGCAAATYTTTTAATAATATAGTACAAATATTCCCAGAAAAGTAATATCACATGCAGATAGTCATCCTTTGTTAACGTTCTGAACAGCAAAAAGCAACTATATTTTAACAAGAAAAAAAAAATAATAGATTTCAATACATTGCATATAGGAGTGACTGGAGAACTACATATACCACTGGGCATTTATCAGTTTGAGAAATATTTTAACATGTTGGCTRCATGCAGTGCTACATATGGAAGAAATTACTTACACTAATAGATTTTCAATGCATTCTCAGCAAAGGAAGAACTCACACCTGCTTGATTGACAAAGCTGTGATGAGGAATTGTATCTTTGTGAGCCAGACAGATAACTGGATTATTTGAACAAACCCTTTAACATCCTACTGAAATTTTCTAGCATTCCAACCGGAGAGCTTCCACGACATTCACACATCTAACTGCTCATCCACAAAAGGAGGGAATACCTACTACTGTTTTGTGGCAATATGCACAGATGACATAGAAATAGCTGCAATGGGTCCTGAAGCAAAGCTCGTCATTAGTCACGTCCAAAAAATAACTACTGATTGTCAAAATGTGTTTTATCAATAAAGAAAATTAAAAGCAATTAAACTAAATTGAATTAAACCAAATAAGAAACGAAGAGGTTTTTTTTTCAAAGCTTGGATCTATTTCTTTCCTCCAAAGTAGATGAAAACTGCCTGAGTTGCCATTTCATAATCAGCATTACCACAATAATTCTAAAATTCCATAGGTATTAAAACAAGACTATAAAAGCCATTTGCAATGCCAAATGCATCATTCATTAATGTATTTCACTCCCTCATTTTCACATTATTTTCCTCACCTACACGTCAAATTGTAATTCACATGTCAAATTATAATTCTGGAAACTGCAACTTCTTAGGAAACTCTCACTATAAGCTTCAAAAGTTCTAGCAACTTACTTCAGTGTTTCAAGTGACATTTGCAAATTATAATTTCTTTCCTGCTCTGGCAATTTTGAGAACTCCACTAAGCATGGGTGCTGTCTTTTGTTGTCATCTCTAACCTGAAAAGACAGTAAAGAAATAAGTTTAATGTGTCTTAAAAATAAGAAGTAGTTTAAAACCAGTCCAAAACGCAAAGTACTTAAAGCTGATCCTGTCAGAATTACTCAAACTGAACACTTCAAAACTGAAAGTATTCTGTATTGTCAGAGCAAGATCATTCTGTTCAAGTAAGGCAGAATTTGCATTTGCAAATAAACTGCAGTTTTGCAGATCTCAAGTGAAATAAATGTTAACTTGTACATTTCATTATACAGATGTTCACAACAAATACGCAAAGTTCAAGAATATTGTGATCTATGTTATGTTTTGACATACAGCCATAAAATAACAACTCATCTTCAGCACCATGTTTGAAAAATTATGCATCCAGTTTGTATAAGTATGTTGATATGAATRGTACTGAAGTCCTTACGCTACGAAAGTAATGATATAAAGGATAAAATCTAGCCTATCTCTTAATTCAGAAAATGTTTGTTTCTTAATTATGTCCAGTAGTATACAAGCAGAATGCAACTGTTCAGCAGTCGCAAATGATTGGAACATTAATTTACTTTTACTGTAGTGACAGCAGAGTCATGAAGACTATAATTTACAAAATCCTACATTTTACAAACTTAAAAAAATTTGATCARAAACATTTTTAACCTGCATTACTTCTATATACTTTTAGTCTAATACCAGCCATAACTAGGAAGGGCAACCTGAGAGGCTGGGATAACTGAGCATTCTACTGCTCTCAGCTTTGCATCTTTATTGTACCAGAGCTCAGTCAACAAAATCTACAAAGATTATGTCTTGCTAGAAGGCTTGATAAAAAACATTAGTTTGCAAATATTAACTAAAAGGTCCCAATGAAAGTGTTAACATTTGCTCAGTTGAGACTACATTTTTACTCATATATTAAAACACTTTTGTGTCCATCTTTCATGGACCATAAGCTTACCATTGATATTAATCTCTAAAGCTGCAATGTGAAAGTTATTGAAGAATAACAGCATTGACAACTTTTGATCAATCAGATAATTCTGCTGGAAAATGTAATGTTAACAGTTGAAGTTAAGAAGCCTCTGTTATACTTTTTCCAAATTGATCTTTACTCATTTGGTGAATATAGGATGGCTTTTAAATTATTTTAGGTGAAAAAAGACCAAAGCAGGAATTCTCAGTGAAGTGGTACCATTGAACTGGGTATAATCGGTTCTCAACAACTTGATCTGTTCACATACAGAATCAGATTTTATGTTTAAAAAGGATAAGAAAATCAGTAGCATATAAACTGGCATGAAATTTCTGACTTTCAGAAAAATAATCTATATCACACTTAAACTGATTGCTTGCCCTGCATATTGCATGAAATAAAAGAGCTTTTCTTTGGATGTTTTAACGTAAATGTCTCAAAATGAAAAAGCTCTAGCATCACGGCAATAAATCCATAAGCATTATCTAAGATTACACTTAAATAAAATCATAATATTGGGACATAAACATCATGTGTTAGAGCAGGGGAAGGAAAAACAGTCACCTGCAAACCGTTACCTATTTATAAAGTTTCTCTAATTTCAAGTCCTGAGTGTTACAGGAGTACCACAGAGTGAATATGAACATGGATCACTGATATAGCTGAAATTTATTTTTTTACTTATCATCTTCTATTTTTGCCAGTTCTGAGTTTTTCTATAACAATAACTAATCTGTAAATAAACTAGACTGAGTAGTAGTGTAATCTCATGAAAATTCTCAAATTTCTCTATAACATTTCTGAGTAACATATTTTTGCATTTTGATCTAAGCACATAATAATTATCAAATCGAACAGCAGTCATTTGTTTATGTTTTGGATTGAAAAATATTTACAATCTCCAGGGGATATTTATCTTCATTTGATGGGATTAATGTTGTTTGGACAAGCAATACAAGCAATTCAAATGTCAAGCTACTTGATCAAAATCATTTGCAGCTCAAAAGAGCACATCTTTTAGCGGACACTGATAGTTTAATAGAAAAAAAGATATGCAGATGCATTTGATGATTTCAAGTTGGACACATAAATACCACTCATATTCAGACTTACAACGAAGCCAGTTAAGAAAAGTCCTTAATTTGTTATTTTAGCTTGTTATTTTACTTTGTTGCATGTATAAAATGCAGTAGTAATACCAAAGTGATACGCAGTATTGCATGCGTTATTACTACACACAGATCTGGTGAAACCAGTATGTAGGAGGGAATATAAAATGCAATCTACAGAAGATTTTTTTGAATAATCCGGAGAGACATTTAAATCTACAGATTCTCTGTCTTTTAGTCTTTAAACTTTTTGACTTGGTGAAAAAAACACCACTTTTTCAGAAAAGCTAGCTACTATATATAATGCATCTTGCTCTGAATTAAAAAGACCAAATCTAACAAAGATCAGAGCACTCACATGTGTGCATCTAAACCAGCCAATTTCTGTTTCATGCCTTCCCTCAGCATTCAGTAATTGCAGTGCATTAATTCAGATAACTAGAATTGGCAACAGTGGCTTAAACTGATTAAATCACCTGTGAGAAACCAATATGATAAAGGAGTCAATCTCCAGAAGATGATCAGCATATACTTTGCCACATTCCCAAAGTGAGCACATCCAACCATAGAACACTAAAGCTACAGAGAGAAAGCTGAATAATTTAAAAGATTTAGCACCTGGTTTCATTCTGAATATAACTACAACATTTATTGCTGCTTAACTTGATACTTACTACATATTGTTTAAATTAAAATAGTGTTCAACTGTACAATTAGATTCTCGATGATAAKTAATGGTACACTAAAAGTTCCTGCAGACTGCTTCACAGCTGGTATGATTATACGACAATTAAAATGTTTCAACACATTAATTTAACTGGGGTTTTGTGTTTGATTTGCTGGGGAAAGCAACAACAACAACAACAAAAAAATCTAGAGATCATCTTTGTTAATCAAATCTTTTTAAGTACTGCTGTATGCTACAACAAATATAATACCTATGCCCAGTTAAATCAAATCTGTAATCTGAACTCCTCAGTAGACCAAAATCTTTTTATTAACAAAAATAGGATACATATGTTTCTATACATGCATACATATTTTTACATTTACATCTAGTACCTATTGTTTCTGTATACTCTTCACAGCAACAGTTCTTCATAAACACCACCACTTGGGATCCAAATAACTAGCTTGTATAATTTTTTTACGGTTGATTTAAAAAAAAAAAATCTAATCAACAAAATAGACTGCATTTTATATCAAAGCCAGAAGCCACGTATTTTTTTTCTGTCATACTCCATGAAAAGTCAGAAAGAGATAAGAAAATAGCTATGTGGAGCACCTAATACAGAAATGAACCTAAAGAAGTGGAGAGAAGGAAGGAACAAAGCAGATTTAATGGGATTTCCTATAAGCGATACTTATTTTTAATGAAAAATAAGTTTGGGACTTCTGAAAGAGTTATGTCAGTCAGTACATGTGAAGAGAACCAAGAATAACTGCTTTTATTGGCTTACTCCACCAGGCAACTAAACTTCTCCCAAGAACAAACAGAAGGTGAAAAACTGACTATGTGCTTTCTGTGCTGGCAGTTAGTATCAGCATAGAAAATTTCAGCACCAAACAGCTTTAATACCAGAATTTTGGTTCAGAAATACACAAGCACTGTTGGTTTCCACCTGCTTCTGGTGGAAAAGTCTAAAACCTTACTAATTTTGGAAGTCCCATTAGCACATTGAAACCAATGTGCTGAAAAATACTACGTAATTAACACAAAATTAAGTTGGAAGGTACATACTGGTCCATATTGCCAGCCAAGTTCAATCTTATTCATAACCCATAGTTCATGGATGTTCTCTGCTAATTTTTCTCTAATTCTTTCCAGGTGGGGAGGCAAAACAATCTAAAGAGAGAAGAGAGAAAGAGGCTGTTACAAATAAATTGCTTGACAGTGCCACCCAAACTTTCATACCAGACGAACTTTGTACAAACCAGATCTCCCAACTAAACCTAAATTATCATTCAGTCCTCATTGACTGAAGTGAGTGAGAATTCTTAGATCAACAGAAATACTTTAACCTATGCACTTGCAAGTTCCAGAGTTTGACCAGCAAGCGAAAACAGTTTTAAATCCAATACCTCCAAATGGCACAGAAGATATTCCAGGCAGCTGGCTAGAAACTACTCAAACCAGTACTATTTCTCAGCTTAAAAAAATGCTAAAAATCTCAACAACCAAGGTAATGTTGTGAAAAACACTTCAGACAAATATTAACATTTGAGAACTGCAACCCATAAAAAAAAAAAAAAATTAGATGATGATGRCAGGTGACAAGTGAAATCAGGACAGCACATTACTCTACCTCCAAAATTTGAAATCAAGTCTGCTTCACCTCAAAAACCAGAGACCTCAAATATACAGTTGTCATGGTTTAACCCCAGCCGGCAACTAAGCACCACCCAGCCGCTCACTCACTCCCCCCTGAGCAGGATGGGGGAGAGAATCAGAAGAGTAAAAGTGAGAAAACTCGTGGGTTGAGATAAAGACAGTTTAATAGGGAAAGCAAAAGCCACATGCGCAAGCAAACAAGGAATCCATTCACTACTTCCCATCAGCAGGCAGGTGTTCAGCCATCTCCAGGAAAGCAGGGCTCCATCATGCCTAATGGTCACTTGGGAAGACAAATGCCATCACTCTCAACATCCCCCCCTTCCTTCTTCTTTCCCCAGCTTTATATGCTGAGCATGACATCATATGGTGTGGGATATCCCTTTGGCCAGTTGGGGTCAGCTGTCCCAGCTGTGTCCCCTCCCAACTTCTTGTGCAACCCCAGCCTACTTGCTGGTGGGGTGGGGTGAGAAGCAGAAAAGGCCCTGACTCTGTGTAAGCACTGCTCAGCAGTAACTAAAACATCCCTGTGTTACCAACACTGTTTCCAGCAGACATCCAAAACACAGCCCCATACCAGCTACTATGAAGAAAATTAACTCTATCCAGCACAACAGGGCTGTCAATCATGACAATGTTACCCTAACTGTTGGTGTTACAGAACAATAATTACATGACACATGTAGTATGCTACGTTTAGTGCATAATGGCAACAAACCAGCAGGTTTGTTCTTTTTTTTATGTGTTTTTTTCAGGACTGAGTTCCTAAATATGGTAAAATCTGAGCACACCTTACAAAAATTTGTATCATCTCAAATTCTGGTCAAGTGTAAAATGAACTCTCGTTACCTGTGATCAGAGATGGAGCTCTTTGGTATCAAAGAATTACTGCTCTTTGCAACTATGTTAAAAAAAAATGAAAACTGTAACTTCAATGCCTGCCATTTACTGCCCACAGTGAGTCAAATGCCATTCTCAATAACCTGCAAGTCCAGTAAAGAATTAGGGATGAAGCTGATCTAAAAGTCTTAACATAACGCAGAGTCTTCAGTGATTTTAATTAAACAGTAATAAAAATGTCTAGTAACAGAACAAGATGTTCAAATATTCTTTTTTGCCTACTCTAATATTAAAGGTAAAACATTCTTTATTATAGTGTTGGTGAACTGAAATATACAAAATTTCTAGTAAGCACTATCAGGACTTTACACACCATTTTTCATCTTCTCGCAATGGAACGTACCAACCAAATCCCAAGAAAAAACAAGTTTAAGACAAGCTGCAAATTCAATCAAATGTGAAATAACATAGGCCTATAATACGTGTGTTTAAAAATTCAAATGCAATCTTTCAGTTTCCATACCTGGCTAGTATCTACAGGAACTGGAGTGAAAGCTGCTTGTGACAGAGAGATAGTGGGACCCAGTAGGTCTCTTGTATAGCTGCGATCCTGCTTGTACTCTCGGCTATGCTCCACTTTCAGCTTCTCTTTCGGTAGGACAGCTTCAAAGCAAGGGGCATATCCAGGTGGAGGAAGGAACTTGAACTCTCCATGGCGACCTCCAAGCAAGAAACGTACCCTGTAAACATCAGAGTTACTTGAGATAACTGAGAAACCTCTGGTGTCAAACCTAATCAGTTTGCAAGCCTAATAACTACTGAATGCTATTTAAAAAAAAAAAAAAAAGAAAAAAATTAAAAATTCAGTGTTGCAGTTTATTTGCATTGTTTACGGTTCAACTTTCTCTAATTAGTGCTGGAGTTTATGAAGTAGGAGGTGCAAAAATCATGGGGAAAAGTAAACAATTCTTTCTTTTAGTTAATTTCAACTTCCATAAAAGTATTCTAAATCATGAGTCCAAAAGAGAAGACAGAGAGAGAGAGAATAATCAGTTTACTTATTACACATACGAAGTAAGCAGCAGCCTTTCGAGTCTCAGAAGGCAGAGGTTATAATCCAGAGCAATTAACCACCTCTGAACTCTCTCCATTGAGGAATTCTCCATTCTCTCTCATTTGAGAAATGAGCCTGAAAACTCCATGGAATACGGTTCTTTCTAAATCTTTAGGACACAATACAAAGAACTCCCATATTTTCTTCCCTAAAACATATACTTTCCACGTTAGTAGAAACCTAGGGGAAAGCATTCTTTTATTCATTACAAAATGGTGAATTTGTCATTTGTTTTGTTACTGAAAAATTCAATGAATGAGGTGATTATGAAGTGGCAATGACATAATACTGAAAAATCTTCCCAGAACGTTGCCATCCAGAAGGAATCAAAAAACTAGCCTTACAACAGAATCTTGTTGTCTCTTTTCTATTTACTGAGTATAAGATCTTTGTCAATGCCATACCAGAACACTCTCCAAAAACACACTCAGCACACAAATATATCTGTCAAATATTTCTCTCATGACGGAGATAAGGCATGCAGGTTTATAGTTTTGCATTTCATAGCATGCATGTCTATAGTTCTACCACATTGTACTGCCCATATTATCCAAGGCAAAGTCTACAGAAGTGCATTTTGCATCTGGAATGAGAGGCTGCTATGCCCACTGTGTGATAGCTCTTAGCTTCTGTAATATTCACCACAGTGTGTGAATGATCCCTCACAGACCATTGCTCTGTCTCCAACAGAAATCAGCTTTCAGCCTTTACCTTTGCCAGTTCTGCTAAAGTTGGTCCTCCCACTGGAACATCACACAATCTTTTTTAATATTATAGTCTCAAACTATTCAATACATGGAAACAGAAGTCTGACACCTCAAGTGTGACTTGAAATTTTATAGAAAACCAGTACAGCAACCAGAATATAGATTGACTGAATTGATATTAACTCATCCTGCTGAAAAGAAAGTGTACCACCACCATTTCTTAAGGTAAGTGTAGATAATGCATCTTCAAATAATAGTTAGTACCTCGTAACAAGTGAGTTAGGGCAAATATATTTTTAATATGAAAGACTGATGTTTTTCTTCCCATATAGGTAAAATGCTGTCCTGGAGTGAATATGTAGCAATTTGTCAGCTAAGAAATTATAAAGAAGGTGTTTCTAAGGTCTATCTGCAAACCACCTGAATACACTGGTGTGCTGAAAAACAACAGATGCGCTATCTCTTCAGGACTCCTTTGTAGCTCTCACTATCCAAGAACTGGAACTGTGCCAAAGAAGCAGATGACAGAAAGGGAAATGAGAGCAAAGACAGCCAGGGAAATATTCAGCGTATTCACGTATACAGAAAAAAAAACAGACAGGGGAAAAAAAAAACTACATGGGATGCTAACTTTATTCCTGCAGAGAAGCTGACAACTGGGAAGAAGAGGCCATCTATGTTGAAATTCTCAAACATTCCTTGAACTGGCTGACCATTTATCCGGAAAGAGATGCTGGGGGCACTCAGGTCCAAACAGCAGCTAATAACATCGTCAGTTCTTAACAGATGTTGGTTGGGAGAATTTACTGTTCGTGCTACACAACCTATGGAAGTAAAGGAGACATATTTAGCAAAACTTCTGAAAATTGTACAGGTTTTCACAGCAGCCTCAAAAAGAGAAAGAAAACATAGCAATAGAGCACAAACATGTTAATACGCAAATATCTAACCTATAACATCCAAGACCTGATTTTAAGCTTGCAATATAGTGAACAGAAGCATACAATCGTATCTACAAAGCTATTTTAATCATAAATAATACAATTAAATTACATTTAATGTAAGTGAAAATAATTACTGATACCCATATAAAGAGTCAAAATCAAGAAAACTAAATGTTATTCTTCACACCATAGAAGTGCAAATTGAAAAACAACCATTAGTATCTAATATGAAACCTAGTATACTTTACTAAAGAATGCTTCATTATTCAAGATAACTACAAGTATCATACTTAAAATTATTTAGGAAAAGTAAGGTACTTCCTGTTAGTAAGGGCCACATCATGGTACCCTTGCAAACTTGTATAAGATGATAGTACTCAGTTTCATAATCAAAACGCAAACCAGCATTTTTCTGGCACATACAAAGACAGCAGCAATTTTGAGGCATATATATTCAGTAATGTATGCATTTTTCTTTAATAAGTTTTGTATGAATTCTAAAGGATCATTCTCTCTTGCATCAAATTACATTTACACAACTTCTGTAAACATGAAGGACTTAACTAAAATCACTATATTTCCAAGAAGAAGATGAAGATGGCATATGTTTTTAACAGCAGCAAAAATTATAAAAAAAAAAAAATCAATAATTGTTCTGCAGATAAATTTTCATACACACACCACCACCCCCCCCCCCAAGGAAAAATAAAAAACAACACTTCCAATACTCTACGTACGGAAAATGCCTTCCTGATAACTGCCACATAATCTGCAGACTGTAGGACAGATGCTCTTGTGCAATCTGTCCCTTTTGATAGGGCAGTCAGCAGTATAGTGGGAAAAAAAAAAAGTTTTCAGATGCTCTTGCTGCTCCCCTACACCCTTTCAAGACAGGAAGTCCTTAGCTCGGTTGCTGTACGAATAGTCAGTTGCATAACCAAAGACAGGGGCATCACATGGAGCAATCCCAAGGGCCCCTCACAAATTGAGAAACCTGTAGGAAACACTGCTGAGAAACAGAGTAGCAGTCACAGCATAAGGAATGGCCTGCAAGGAAACTACCTTCTATCAGTTCTACATCCCAAAACTCACAGAGCACAGTAGAGAATAGCAGAGAAAAACATCACAACAGCTGAGAATTAGTTTCAAATAAATCACAGAAAGGGACAATTATTTAATGGCAGGGATAACTAAACTCTAAAAGAGCTATCGATGAAGAGTGGATACTTCATCTCCCTAAGGCATACCATGTGAGACTAGATGCCTTTTTAGATGTTAAAATTTAGCCAAATATAGCTTATTGGGATCAATGCAGGGCTGACTGTTAACAGAAATATGTACTGGTCTTTGATGAACACATAGTCAGACCAAATGATCTAAGTGCCTTTTCCGGCCTTAGGCTTCAAAAATCTATGAGTTCCGCTTCTCCATATTAGAGAAGTAATTGCAGGATTGAAGAAACAAATGTAAATTAAATGTGATTCTGGTAAAGGCTTGGTCCAGAACAGAAACTCAGGGATAGAAATTATTGTTGCTATTCATTAATGCAGTAAATGCTTCATGCTCAGAAGATTACTTTAAAAATGTCATTGCAGAGACTTACCAAGATGCAGTCTGGGATTCTTGAAGAAGAAGAAAGGCCATGATTTTCAACATTCAACTACTTAAAGTCCTTCCAAGTTTCAGAGGTATGTGTTACGTGAGAATGTCAATGAAGACAGAAATCTTTTCAAATCTACCAGCCACATCCACAACAGAGATTAATATAAAAAAATTGCATATAAAAAGGTGGTCTGACTTTGTTAACTGGGCTGGATTATTGACTTGAGAAGCAAACACAATTGTTCATTTATTCTATTGTGACATTTCTGATTAAAATGTTTCCGGTGGGTAGAAAAATAATTTTGATTTTCAGTAATCTTTTGTTTCCTCCCTAAAAGGGACCCTAACTACAAAAGTTATTTTGGTTGGCTCATTATTTTCTGGTTCTTCTGTAATAATACTTTATCTGACAAACTCAGTTATGACACAGCTTTAATGACACCATTAATTATGCATCATTGTTCCAAAGTAATTCTCACTATACGAGAGGCAAAGTGGCAGTTACTTTCCTAAGATGCCACCCCAGACAATATGTTATTACTTAATAATACAATCCATTGCTACTTTGATTGGAAAAGTCTTTTGAAATGTAAAACTGTATTCTTTTCCAAGTACCAAGCCACAATGCCTCAAAACTTCAAAAGACCTTGAATGATACACACAGCTGACTCACTAAAATGTCTCTCTTGCCTGCTAAGGAGCTCTAGAAAACTTGCTCATATCTTCATAGTGGCAAGAATTGCCAATCCAATGAGCCTAACCCCGTTTCCAGACAGTTCTACAGTTCTTCACTGCCCAATAGTCTCTCAAAATCAAAGGAAAAAAATATTCCTCAACAAGGTGAAACCACAGTAGAAACATTGTCAAGAAGTTTAGGACTGTCCATGTGTAGGACTACCCATTCCAAATGATATCTGGGAATCTTTTCACAAAAGCTAAATTATGTGAAAAAGATTAAGAAAAAGAGAACAAGCTTGCTTTCTTATCACTCTGATTTTCGTGAGCTAACCCAGTTTGAAGAGAGAATAAGATATTTGCAGAATCAACAGTAAATACAAGTACTTTATATACTCAGTTCAGTTTCCTTTAACACTAGAATTTGCATACAGAAATTACTATTAACGAATAGATCTAAGCTGGGCCAATAACAATTTAAAATATGAACACCTGACCAAAYACACTGTATGCAAGCTAAGAATATGATTCTGCAAGTCTTGCAATAAATAGTCAGTCTCAATGTATGTAAATAAAACATCACTACAGAAAAATATCTGCATTTAAAATATATGGCAAAAAAGCATACTTAAAAATCTTCTTCACCCCTATAGTATTTCTAAACTAAAGAGCCATATTAAAAATCTGTTGTAAAAAAAAGAAAAGAACCAGAGAGAGTCCTGTGAATTAAATCTCTCAGGTTGTTCTTACACTATCACACAGGAATTACAAATCCAGACGACTGTTTGTCAGACTTCATTTTCTGCACCTTTAAAGTTTTAAATAAAATCTTTATAGTTACTATGAAAAAAAAGCAAAAATAATTCCCAGGCTGAAAAATAAATTATTATTCTATCTGCATTAATTTGTACAAAACCTTTTTTTCAATGTGCAGTGTCAACTTAAAACATATTCTGATATATGGTACTGTTTCTGTATATTCCTGGTGTCAACTGAAACATCTGATTCACTTTGCTGCTGTTGAAAACAAATTCACTGGAATTGCAAACAACGTTCTAATATTTTAAAAAAATTAACAACAACAACAACAACCCAAACAAACAATAAAATGAGAATACCTGACCACAGATGCAGACCATCGAAGCCATAGGAATACAAGTCATCACCAACACCATTTCCTCCCCATTCTGCTCCTCCCCCTGGATATGGTGAGTAGCCCTCTGTTGAAGCCCAGCCCACTCGTAGATGAGTTGATTCTGCGGTCACAAAGGGCTCTAGATGGTCCACCATAAGTTCATAGTACCATTTTCTGTATTGGGCAGAGCCTTCACTAATCCCCAAGAAGATGTTGGGTCGCATGCTTAAACAGAAAGAATAAAAAAGTGGTTATTAAAAACTTATCTCAAGAATATGATGAACTACTGTAGACTTTTCATTAAATTCAAATGCCATGATTGATTTGTGTGATTAAAACAATAGAAGCAATTGTATTTATTTATTTATTCTGGTGAAAAATGCTCTATAAAGTTAAAGTACAAAAGTGTTTGTTTCAGTAACTCAGATACCAATAATAATGTTTTATGTGTTTGAACATTTAATAGATGTTAAATCTTACAAAAATGACAGCTGTACACCAGTTACCGATAGAAATGTAGTAAAATACACTCTGCAGGTTGAATTTTACATAGCAAACTGCATCCTGTAACACTGATTATCCATTCAAGAGAAAAACGTTTACAAAGACACAAAAGTAAAGTGTCGATCTATTTCAAAATTCTCTTGTACCTCTTCCTTCCCTATTCCAAGTTTTGTGTAACTCAGTAATCTGCAGTGGTTGTACCAATCCTTAATATCAGTTTGATGTTCCTACTGCTGATGATTTCAAAGTACTTCACAAGCATACTTGAAAGGCAAAACTATTACTGTGCTTATTCAGTATCTAGTTAAATAGCAATATGTAGAGTCATACATCTAAAGGTCATGAGGGAAAAAAAGGAAGGAAAACTATGCTTTTCTAATCTGATTTTTGGGATAATACTGAATCTAGAATCTCATCCCAAAAAATCTGTCTCCAGACAATCATTACTGTGTCAGCTTTGCATTAAGAAAGCCATCCAATCTTGAATTAAAGCTGTAGAGTAGAGAATTATCCAAAATCAAAGCTAGGTATATTTCCTCAATGGTTGGTTACCCATATTGCAAAAAATCTTTTAGACTTCTAGGCTGATTGTATCTAGTTTTCACATCCCTCCACTGTATTGGGTTATAACTTCTATAAATATTTTCTTTCTACATACAAGCTGCCTAATTAACAAAAATGTAGCTCTAAGCCAGCCCCAGCTTACACTATGCCTTCTGGTGTAGGGAATGCAGGGTGAGGAAGAAGGGTTGATATGGGCTGTTAAATACAAATCAGTGTAAAAGCGGACTTTACTCATCTGACTACTTATAAAATAACTTGTTTTATCACATAAGACTAATACACTTTCCTTCTAGAAGTATATGGGGTATCTTTCGCCRAAAGTTTAAGTGTAGATACTTGTCACTTTGTTACAAGTCAAACAATTAATCTCCTTAAAAATATAAACAAAGCCTGCTTGACAAAAGCTATATTCCAGAAAAGTCAAATCATTTGCAAGTTATTGGTAAAATCACCAACTGAAACATTTCTGCCTGAACACAGTATCAGGTTTAGTATGCCTTTGTCCAGATCCCACAATTTAATCAACGTAATCATCCAACTTACTCTTTTAAAATAGAGGTTTGTGAATAGAATTTTTCAGTCCCCTGGAAAAGTATGTCAAACAGCAATATCTTAGAAAGTTCCTTTGCCAATTATTTTTGGTGCGAGGTATGCAAGTCTCAGCCTATCACTAAAGGTTTTCAATGTTTCATTGGTCTTTCCGACTTTTGAAAAAATAATCTTTTTTTCCTTACAACTGCAAGAATATGAATATTCTCATTCACAACGTTCTAATGCAGAGAAAAAACTACATTTAACTACATTTGCTTTGTCTACAGCCATATCTGGGAAAGACAGTTCTGMCTTCCCTGTACGAGATCCAAAGTCAGCTCAGAAGCTCAATCAGTACCCATACATTTAAAATTTCTTCTCATGCATTAACAACATAAGCTTTCATTAGTGATTTTAGCTTATGAGTTCTTCAGATTTATTGCTGACATGGAATGATTCCCATTACACCATCTTTCCATGTGTTATATATATATGTTGGTGTGTTATTGGATGTGTTGGGGCAAGTCAAGTCACATGTGGTCATGAAAAATATGAGTGAATGCATTAGCTATAAAATTGTCAAGTTCATTTCACCTTTAGACTTGAATTTATTTTTACTTGAAAAGGCCTCCTTATAATATACAGTTGTGGAACTTTTATGTTTTTCAGCATCTAATAAATCCTATGAACTCTGAATTGTAAGTACTATTTCTATGTTTCAACTTTCATTCTCACTTCATGACTGAGAGTTTTTAAAATAGACATAAGTTTGAGACAGAGGAAGATCCCACAAATCTTCACTTAAAGCCAGATTCTTCTGCCTCAGCATAAAGTCAAACACTGGATAAATATTTACTTTGTAAACATTACTTTGCTAGTTTAAGATGTTACTAGCTCCATCTTGGTATTAATGTCTGCTGGAAGGTAGCTCTACAACTCTGCCAGTGGAAGGAAGGGTGAGGGCATTCCCTGAATATCCCAGGCAAGTATTAGTTTAAGAAACTGGTGAAGGTGTTTGGTACTAAGTTCTTGATTTTGACCAACGGTGATTAGGAAATCCTCACAAGATCACAAACATAAAGGCAATCACAGGACACTGGCTGACAATACTTTGAAAGCACAGCTAGATCTGGACAAGAATCTTTAGAAGAGACTCTACAGTTTCACAGACTTAAAGCAGTTTAGAGTAGCTTTAGCTTGCCGCAGCTCTCTCTGATCCATGTTTTGATTCTAATCAACATTGCAAAGAGTACTTAAAATCCTAGTAAGAATAAAATATCTTAACAAAAGTTTTGGAAGTAAAACAGGTTTTCTGTAGTGACTATTTCTTTTAAGCACAATTTTTATTCTGCTTTGTTCATAGATTTAGATTTTTTTCTTTTTCTTTTTACCTGCTCACATGGTTGACAAGGCGAGTCTGTAAGAGCAGATCTCTTCCTGGCAGGAGATTATCACAGATTAGATGTTGATTAGACCGCACAGCTACTCCATGACAAACACAGAGAGAACACAAAACATCCAAAACCTGAAAAAAAAATAGATTCTTTTCACCTTAAATATTTTTTCATGCTAAACAGTTCATAATCACTGTGAGTTACTTCAGGCAATATAGTGCTATATACCTTGTTACAGGAAGACATGTAAGGGTATGTAATTCATCCAACATAGCAGTTTTATGTTACAACAATTCTGAAATTATCCTAGCAGTATTAAGATATATTCTTCCTGCTTCCCTTGAGATTTAGCGTGTATCAATGTTTTCATCAAAAAGAAGATAACATTCCCCTTTGCTTCTTCAAACTGCTCATACGCCTTTTAGGAAAAGTTTCATTCCTAATTACGAATACAGTATTAAAGTATTTGAAATCCAACTTCTACACAGAACAAAGTGCTTGCTTTGTACACAAATGTTCACCTAAATATACTTGTTTCTTCTTTGCCTACCTTATGGTTTCTTCCATGTTTGTCCAAAAGACAGATGATTGATTTAATATGCCCTTCCTTAATAATGTTTAAAGCTTCTGGGCTTTCCACCAACACACAGTGTAAAACCTCTAGAATTCCTGGGAAAAAAAGGAAAAATTATTTATTCAAAGTGCATATAAAATCATAACTGCATATAATACTTCCTAATATATTGCTCAGCAACATGGAATAGTTTCAAAAATCATTGTATATGATAAACAAAACTAAAACAGGATTGATGTTGTACTTCTAGATTTCCCAAAATAAGTGAATGTAGTAAAAATCAGAAAAGACAGGAAAAAACCTGTAAATCAATTTGAAAATTTAATAATAAATTAATAATAATAAATATGTGATGATCAACACTCACAAATTCAAACAAACTGGATAAAATATCAGTTTTCAGTGGCTCCAAAAGGTGAAGACTTCACACTACATCCATATTATAGACATAAAATACGCTCTCCATATTTACAGTTTTCCGTTTCTTCCCTTAGAAAACCATATGAACCACTAAAGGAATCATATACCTCCGAATTAGAGAGCAGAGGTAAATTCCCAGTCTACTGGCCCACTGTGTATAATTTTCGCTGTGTAAGTAACAGGTATACTGGGAGCCACAGTGATGTTCTTAAAATAGCAAACAAATAGAAACTAGCATAAAACTAAGATGTGCAAGGAAATGAAGAACCACTAAATCTCCAGTGGCCCCTCAATTAAATACAGTTCCAATCCCAATAAAGCAGCAGTCATTGCCATCAAGAATTATTAGCCTTAAAATGGTTCCCTGCAATGGGGCAGTAAAACATGCTCCCGTGTGTACTGGATCAAGTCACTGCTTGCTTTGGGATCTTCCACATTTGGCAAAGACAAATATTATGCATGTGGTTCATCATTATCAGTTGCTACAGTTGTTGTCACAATGAGAAAAGTCAGACCACTGAGGGAAAGCTGAAAAGCAGCCTTAAACCTAGAGATATGCAATTCCTATTTGCCCTGTACATGTCTCATCATTCTGTCTTCATCCCTGTATTCAAGCCATGGCTCCAAACACTCAGCTTAACCCTTGCAAAGCAAGATCCATAGCATGAGTCTTCTGTTCTTCGCCATGGCCTTTTTTACTGAAAGAAAAATGTAGCGATGTAAACTCCCCTTGGTGTGGGAAAGAAAAATTCATCAGACAAAAGTGCTGTCCCACTACTCCAGTCCTCCTTTGATCCTAGTGAGGAAGAGATCGTCAGCCCCTACAGGTGAGTAAGACTAGGGTCAGCTAAGGAAAAAAGTTCCAAACAGCTACTAACTGAACACAGATTTCATTGGAACCGGTTGCCCAGGGAAGTGGTGGAGTCACCATCCCTGGAGGTATTTAAAAGATGTGTAGATGTGGCACTTAGGGACATGGTTTAGTGGTGGACTTGGCAGTGGTAGGTTAATGGTTGGGCTTGATGATCTTAAAGGTTTTCCAACCTAAACGATTCTACGATTCTATGATACAGAAATAGTAGATTTGAAACAGTCTTTATGCTGATCAGATGCCTCCCTCTCACCTTAACATTCCAGATTGGATCTAAAGCTTACAGAGGGGAGCAAGTGCTTTTCTGTTGCATTTCCACTGATTTTGAATAAACCACTGAAAAAAATGTGTATCATAAATAAATGATAGGAAATATTAAAGAATTTGAAGATGGTGGTTCATCCACATAACTGTACTCAGTATGCATCTGAGGTTTTCTGAATTTGTAAACAATAAAAACGAGCTTTTCAATTTGTAAACAATAAAAAAATAAGAAATGCAAATTTAAGGAAAAAGAATATGTATTTTGATTTATCGGGGGAATTTTTACACACACACATCCCCTTTTGTTTTTTTTTAAGTAATTCCTGAGTAACAATACAATATAGTCTGGAACATTATAACTGATCATAAAGCCTCTTACAAACCAAACATTAAAAATTAAAAGTTAATTGAGCAAGCATTTTAGAGACAACCAAGCAAAAATGAAAAGAAAAGCTGAAAACCAGAAACTCTGAACAGAATTTAAAGTAATGAGTATAAAAAAAAAATGTCGGAACCAATATACCTTTTTCTGCTAAGTATGAAATGCATGCTTATGCAGTGAATAATGAAATGCAATGAAATAAGTAATAACTATGAAACAATTACAGACTGGTATTAAAACCATTATTTATGAGGAATATAAATGGCCAGGAGTTCCAAGTCCCATCTATTGTCTTTTCATCAGAAAATCCCATCTGGAGAATTTCCCAAGTATCTTACTGAGGAAAGGAATATTAAACACCATTAACAACTTATTGTAGAAATAAGCTACCTATGTAAAGATATGCATTTGTAGACTTAGGACATGTTCCATTGTTATGCACCAGCAAAGACTAAAATACCTTCAGTTCATGGATTTTTTTTTTTTAATTGTTAATTTCAGACCAACTTGTATTACGCATGCTTTCACTTGGATCTATTATAGGTATAGCTCTATTAAAAACAAAAGTAAAAAGACCAACACAACCAAAGAAACTGTAGACCTCCTCATAAGAAAAACCAACAAAAAAATTATCTTATAAAGGACAGAAATTGGGCTGTGCAGACTTCTTACAGAGGCATAAAAAGATATGAAGAATGTTATGAACCATCATAAGTCAACAAAGATTTTTAATTTTTTTCTTTAAACTTAGATTTTAGATTCCCATCCTTGTTAAGACCAAGTTACTCTGCCAGAAGAGACAAAGGTTACTTTTGAATTACTTGCTATTTGAAAGGTAACTTTATTTTTTATTTCCCAAGAAAATCTGAATTAAAATGAGGATTGGAATTCCCAGTGACTTCAGTCATGGCTGCAGTCATCTGACTTCATTCAGATCTCTTGTTTTAATCTCAGACAACCTACAGCATCATCACCTTTTATCCCAATACTATTTAATGTTTTTTCCAGGGATCTGGAGGAAGATACCGTGTCGTCACTAATGAAGTGTACAGACTACTCAAGGACTGAAATGTAGTAAAGGTGAAAGGCAACAGATAGAGTGACAATTTGATTTAACTGGCAAACAGGTTTCAAAYAAAGTGTGTGTTTTAAAATGTTTGAAGATGGGGTCATACATATTTAAATAGAAATTGCAGGTGACTGTACAGATATTGTAGACAATTTTCCTGTTCTGTGCAGTGACTCCAAAAAAAGTCACAACCACGATATAATGGGCTAGACATGAACTCCCAAAGTGAATCTGTAGCCTTGAAAGTATAAGCAGAAACTCTCAACTACAAATWAGAGAACATATTAAACCTGAATTTGGCAGTGGTATCATCTGGGCTGCAATAGATGTACACTTCCAATATTGACAGTAACAATATTGATAAAAAGGATAAAAACCTAAGAGTCGTGAGAGCAAGCTAAAGGAGTAGATGCCYTGTAGCAACATAGCAGGAGCACAACCCACCCAACCTGCCAACTAGACAGGCAGGGTCACTTGGTAGTAAAGTGACCATGGTAAAAGTACCTAGGGAGGTAATAAAAGTGTTACAAAAGGATCCTCCATCTAGAGGGGTAATCTGTAACAAGATCAACAACTTTATTGTGTGCCACAGTGATCTTGGAATTAAGGGAAATCACTACATTCAAAACTCAGTAATTTAAAATTTGCCACCTCTCATTGCAGCACTGAAATACAGTTGTAACAATATAAACAGTAATCCAATATGAAATGATACCACATAATGTAAATGTGGTAACCATAACCTTGGAATTTTCTGATTTGTGTAGGTAGATTCATAATCTTAATTTTGTCTTAAAACAGTACACAGGTTCATTTTCTAGTCTTAACCTTTTCAATAACAGAAGTAAAAATACTTTGAAGATGTAAACTTTCAATAATAAATGAATGTTATCAATTAGACCCAGCTGCCACAGCAACTTCTTCAATTACTGCAGCATCTGAATGCTAATTATCAAACACATTTTGTTCTAAGGGCAAATTCTCTTTTTCAGAAAAAATTTGCATATGGATGTACAATGTCTGGTTGGACTGATCCACTTCTAGATTGTCTACATTAAAGACAACGGGGCCTGTTCCAATTTCATTTGAGTTGCTCAAGGCAGTAAAGCAGGAAGCATTCGAATTTAATATAAATATCACAAACAGTATGATATGCA
Organism: Oceanodroma leucorhoa; assembly: GCA_030449065.1. NCBI lineage: Eukaryota > Metazoa > Chordata > Aves > Procellariiformes > Oceanodroma > Oceanodroma leucorhoa. The sequence goes on along the minus strand of JASVER010000016.1, from coordinate 13,594,708 downwards.
GAATTTATGATAAAGATGAGTGAAAATTCTTTCTTTGTGACTAACAGATGAAAGGAAGCATATATTTTCAGGACAACATGTTGACTCCTCTAACATCATATTGTAGAATACTAGAATAAAATGCATGCCTTTAAAAAGAAAAACCCTCAAAAACTGATATTATCTGGTTCCAAAAAGCTTCACATGAAGGATATTAGATTACTAATTTGCCTTATTCTATTTCTTATTACCTATGTTTTAATGCCTTTAAAATTTTAGGAGGACTTGTTAAACCCATCCGGAATATATTTCAGAGCGAAAGACTAATCTAATCTTAATTTATTCACTGAAGAGACAGCTGAAGCATTTGCATTGCATTATTCACTCAGCTCCTGTGATATCTCACTTCTGCCATAGTCTACTCTCAGACACATTTATACTTGGACAAATCTTCATTTTCTTTCTTTTGCTTCAGTGAAGATCACGAACAGAATTAATTTCTAATCTAATTTGTACAATCAACTCACAATTGCTGTTTATATATTTAATGCCTTTATTCTGTTTTCCTGACATTTTTAGTTCAAGGATAAGAAAAAAGTGAAAATAGGAATTTTATTGACAATAGATTGTGGCATCAAATCTTTATCGCAACACATTCAAGAAAACACCTGCAGGAGATGTAGCTAACAACTTCAGTGTTGAAGGTGAACTTAATTTTGGTGTGATTGACAGAGTGTGGTATTTCTTCCTCACAAACACTCTACCTTAGAAAATGAATTAATTATTTTAGGTGAATATATGYAGCCAGGTATCCCTCTTTAAAAGGTGAAATATAATCCAGTATTTCTCCCTGTTGTAGACCTACCACTGTAAATTAAAATAGTGAATATCCTCACCACAATCAAGCCATATAAAGCTTAAAATCTGGCAAGCAAGCATCCCACATAAAATCACAAGAGCACATTTACATACTAAAAGCTAAACCTGCTGTGCCTCTCAAGATAACTAAAGCACAGCATAATTAGCATCTTGTATAACTGACTCCCTCAAACCCAGAAAAAGTCTTAATTATAAAATCAGTTTTGGAGGCAACATGGAAGTTATGTTACCGGAACATATGGGGAAGGAGTTCAAGTGCCCTAGTTCCTAGAAGAAAACTCAGGACAAATGAGCATTGCAAATATTAGTACCTTCACAGCACATTGTGAGGTTCATTATGCAGTATGACTACAATGTCAGATTACTTTGCAGTTTACAGAATTCCTCTCATACCTTACTAGAATATCATAAACATAAACATTTAGGTTTTAATTTTCAAACCTTATTTTTACTTTGAGATTAATATTTTAAAAATACATACATAACAGAAACCATGTAACACAGCATTTTTAGAGCTGTTGTAACAAATTTCATATTGAACCTCCAAAAGCTGAGTGCAAAGTTTTGAATTATTTCTGAAAATCCTAGCCCTGTGAGTTTCAAATGTAAAATTAGGTCTCTTGAGAAATAATTTCACCGTGAACCTGGGAAAATACATTGAAATTAAGAAGGTTGCAGTAAAATCCCATCAACCGCATAATTGTGAGAACATTCTCCTTAGATGAGTGCTCTCACAAAGGTGGACCATAGTGGAAGAAAGATCTAGCCTGTGATTTTGCCATTTTTTAAATGCTTGTTTCAGTTTAAATTTTCTGTTACTCAAATGTTCATGAAAGCAAGAAGATCACAGCACCTGCAGAGTAGGTTTCCCTAACAATAATGTAAACCAACATGAATGTTCAGTTATGACATCTATTTGGTTAGGATCTCTACAGCTGATATACTAGCCACAGTGATAGGATGATCAGCAAATATCTAACTAGACACCAGTGCTATGAGTAGCTAACCGTAACACCAGCTGAGAACTAAAGTAGTGATACAGATTTAGCCTCGTGTGCTCCTGTTGCCTCATATCTTGAGCAGCTGAAGGATCCAGAGCATAAACACACCATGGCTGAAACAGATTAGGTGCGTCCCGGGAGTAGGAAGAAATAGCATAGCAAAACAGGTTCCCCACCCTAAAGCCATAGTTCTGCAGCAAAAACACGAAACAAAATGCTGCAAAAATAATTCTATGAAACATTGCTGACTAGAGGGGCTTACACGGGCAAATGCCTCAAAGTCTCTATACCAGCCTCCACTCCAAGAGAAGAATAACTGACTTCTAAACCCTCTGTTTGCCCCAAGAGTTGACAAAGGAAAAAAATTCCAAGGGGAGAAGCATCAGTGTATAACTGTTCTTTGCAAYGGCAGTTACCCACTGCAGGTCTTGCCAATCAGCTAGTGAACGCCATGGCAGTTCACCCTTGGCTCTGAGAGGGAGAACACTCTTACCACTGACACTTGACAATATTTTCCCATACTGTTGGTCAGTTCATCTCAGGAACAAATAAACAAACACATGAATGTTTAATGACAAAGCTGAGGGGAACACAAACACCTTATTTGCCTTGTTTACTGTAGGACACATCTGGTCTCATTGCTGCTGATCCTCTCAAGACTACTGAGCAAAGAAATTTGATAATATATGCCAAATGGTGATTTGCGGCTGAGACAACTCCAGTTTTTACTTGGGATACTCAGCAATAGCAGGATATTTCTCACATATTAATGCCACAGTAAGAGACTGATGAGAACAACTGTGTYATGCCTGTGACACTTCCTTTTCAAATGTCTAGCAGTCTAATATAAACCAAGGAACTTTTACAATGGGGGACATCTTCCCTTCCTGGCATTCCTCCCTTAAGATGTCAATGAATCCAAGGACATGTCTATCTGTGGCAGAAGTATGATTCAGGATTGGGAAGAACAGGATAGGAAAGGAAATTTTAATTCCTGAGGACAACTCTGTAATCAATGAAAAATTTTCATTGAAAGGAAGATTATTATGTTCCTTCCAGCTCATGAAACTACACACATCACTGAAACAACAATATGATGGGAATAAACTACAAATATGCAACCGGAAAGGTGTGTTACATTGTTCTCACTGACGTTGTAACTATCCTGCCCACTGGCCTGACTACAAACCTTCCTGTCTTTTGAGCTTAGTGTTACAGAAAATAAGGCTCTCAAGAGGCCATCTTCCAACAAAACAGTAACAAATATTGTATATAACGCAAAACAGTCACAACTGTAACTGGAAAACATTTCTTAGCTTGTAACTCTGAAATGGCTCCATCTGGGTGAAAGCAAAGAACAGAAGAGGGGAGGGAGGGGAAATTATACGTATTAATAGTAATAACAAAGCAAAGCACAAATGAATTACAGAGAGATGAAAAAACAGACAACAAAAATTTAAAACACAGCAATCACTACACATTGAATATTCTTCAAATCTGTTGCTCTTCCTGCAGTGGATTCAAAATACCTTCCATGTGCTATTAATAATTAGTTCCTGAAATCCACCTTGATACCTACACTTACCGTGAAAAGATAAACATGAACCAGAAACAGAAGATCAAAGAGTATCAGACAAGGGATATCAATTACAGTAGCTAGAACCAGGCAATAAAAAAGAGACAGGTTCAGACAAGTCTCCATCTGGTATTACAGTAAAACTGTTATTACATTTAATACAAGAGGTTCTATTAAATTAGTTGGACTACAATTCTGAGCATTGAGGATTAATACAAATTATACAGGACTTCACAAATATTTATACTGCAATGTTCTTATATTCAAATTACAAAGAAAAAATATAAATTAGAAGTATATTAAGATTAACATTCATTAAAAAAATGAAACAAACTATTGAAATTGAGATTGCCTGTGGTAGCACAAGTATTACAAAATTGTCTTTAGCTTCTTGGTTGCTTACAAGTCTTCTCTCCACAGGACTATGTTTTACTCATTATTGACTTAAAACATAAAATTTTCTCAACTTCTATACTAGAAGGTATATTCCAAATACATTTCTTACAAACATTTAGTGATTTCTCCTAGTAGTGCAACTTAAGATTTGTATAATGGCAAAAAAAAATATATGGTTCTAGACSATGTTAATGACCTATATAAAAAGTTGAAATGTCTTGAACCAAAATTGCTTTTACTGTGTTATTATTTCATATGTTAACATTACTGAGCATCACATGTATAACTTCTCCAATTTGTATTATTTATATTTCAATATTTCCCTCTTCACTTTTAGTTACAGGGAGGAATAATTTGCAAGGCAAATTCCTTATCAGGTATAAGAGCTTAATTTAGTCTTTGAGCTCCTGCTTGTTGTTTAATTTTTCTCTCTAGTGCATGTGAGAAATAAAGATTTCTGTAAGGTGCTGTTAACATTTTTCTTATTCCACCTTTTTCATAATTTCTTTATTCTCATGTCCTATGATTCACTTAATTGGCAGATCAAATATTAAAAGATCTTACCACATCAGATCCATGTTTTCAGTTACTGCTGTAACCTGCAGAACTCCAAGAAGTATTACATTGGTAAGAATAAAATTTAGAACACTGGCCTTACGTTACGCATGGGTTTTTTATGCCAATAAATACTTTTACTAATCTTGAAAAAAAGGGGGGGGAAGGGGGGGGGGGGGGGGGGGGGGGGGGGGGGAGGTGGCGTGATCAGGCTGCAGTGACATTTCTTACCAAAAGTATTACTTTGGTTTTTGATCTTTATGTGGCATGTTTCAAACACATACTTTTAAAGAAAATAGAGTAGTATTATTAAAAACCACAAAATAATTATTCTAATAAATATTGAAGACAAATTTTTTAAAATAAACACATGCCAAATGTGGTAATCCAGGTAACCACCTTTAAGGTCCTGTTATAGACTACAATCAYGTTAATAACCACATTTAAGGCAGTAAAGAGGTACACAGTAGCAAGCTGTTAAAGCCAATAGGAATCATATATCACCAAGAGAAATCCTTAAGMTATTATTTATATTCACCTAATGTGCATATTCACCTAATGTACTTATTCCTCATTCTGCTCAAAAAGTGTATTTTTCCAATATAGTCCAAAGAGTTGTTTTGATCAAGTTTAGTTGCAATATTTTAAAAAAAAAATCCATTGGAAACATAAAAATACAATGTATTTGGTTGGCAGAGTAGGTTTATAGAGAACAGATTGCTTCCAAGGAAACAGAATCCAGCATCATCATTTCAGTAAGAAGTACAGTACAGCTGAGCATAACTCCATTTACTTTCACTTTGAGCAACACAGAGACTAACTGTATCTCATAGACACTAAGGGGTTAAGATAGTGGTTCAGGAGGAAGATAAGACATTAAGTAATGATAAAAAAAAATAAATAAGCTAGCTTAAAGAATTTGTGTCTAAAGTGAGACAGAATTCCCAGATTCTCAAATCATGAATGTGTTTCAGGCATGCTCCTTCCTGTTAACTTCAAACAGAACTTCAGACCTCAGGAGTGAAAGAGATGATTAAAAAAGGAATGTGTATGTATTAAGGAGGTAACACTGTTACATGCAAACATATAGGTATTTTCTGAAGACCCAGCTGTTACACATACTCAAGTAGAATACATGAACTTCTTTACATTACCACTATAGTCCTTCAAGAARAAACAAATTATATCCGTTCCATATGGTCTATAATTATATTTAGTTTGATGCCAATCCTGAAAAACATGCAGACTTCCAAAGAGAAGGGAAGGGAAGGTACTAGAATTAGAGAGAAAGCAACTTAATACGTATTAACAGAAACTATAGAACAACTGTTTTGACAAATGGTTTGTTTGCCTGAATTAAAAGATAACATTACAACCAATTGGCCAAGGAAAAGGAAAGACTTCCAAAACTTAAGGTAGAACTACAACTGAATTCAATATGTAAAAATGTTACAAATACAGATCTCACTTTATTAATATAATTTACTCTGTCATAGGAAGAACTTCATGATAATTAGACTGAACAAGTATATTGCCAATTTTAAAGAATGAAAAACTGGTCAAATAAGGAAGTTAAAATACTAAAAAGCATACCAGAAGAGGCTTCCAGTCTTTCTAATCTGCTGATCAACCAATCAAGAGATCCAGAAAATTGAGCACAGTTTTTACGATTCCCTCGAATCAGAGCCGCTATTGGAAAAAGAGAGAGAGGGAAAAAAAAAMCAACCACAATTATAAGTCCATTTAAATTAAAAGAATCCCTGTCTTGTCTTTCCAGGAAGGATCCAGTAAGATAGATTCTTAATCTTTAATTATTGATGTTCTTGATTTAAGTTTAAATAACATGAGTGATGGTTAGATTTAAGCATAAGAAATACCCTTGGCATCAAACTGACCCTTAAGGTATTTGAATTATTTTGGCTTTGCAATCACCTCAATAATCCCTGTGAAATGCTCTACATGAAGTAGCCAGTATCGACACCACAAAAGTCAGCTGCTACTGTAGAAACTAATTTCTGTAAAACAGTATTCTTGTAACGACAGGAAACATTGGAAGAGCAGAATGTGAAGCCAACAACATAGGTGATGAATGTAAATTAATTTCTATTGATACAATACCTTTGTTCAAGAATAATAGGAACTAAAACAAGATAGATATCCAGGAACTGTTTGTTACACTTTTGACAGGGCTGTAGGGTGGGAGTAACCGTTTCGAAACTGTTTCACCCTCGTGCTTTAAGCTGAAGATTGAAGTAGACTGAACGCATGCACTGACTTGGTGGGTATAACTGACTAGAAATCTCACTGAACACTGCAGGCACCCACAAGCCCGCCCTGTCCGGGAATGCGTGTGTTTGCATGTATGTGCATACACACAAGCTCTCAGAGAAGCATCTGTTCTACTCCAAAAAAAGAGTGAGGCACCAATATTTCTGTTCAGTGTGTGGAACAGTGCAAACTGCTTTTCTTAAGATTGTTTTCCAATTTTGCCAACAAAATATTTCAACCTGAAATTTCTATGGTTATTTTCAGCAGCAGAGACTGTTGGTCTTCCTAAGAAGCAATGGCCTCTTAAAATCTATGTTTTATTGCTGCAGAAATTCCCTATTTTATATTGCAACTATGTTTTTATGCTTTCATCTGTAAAAGGTTAAACTTACAGACTTGTGACATAAATGTGATATGAAACTGTTTCTGCAGAGAGGAAAAGCAATCTTGGAGTTAGCTGCAAACAAGTCACTGCACTGACAGTTTTGTATCATGAGGAAAGAGACCAAAATCCAATTGCTTCATAGCCAAAACCAAACCAAAACAACAACAACAAAAAAAAAAAAAAA